>CM019149.1:25769472-25781679 GCA_009733165.1 Naja naja
AAACAGGGCCGGTTGGGTTAATCAGTTTCAAAAATGATCATTAACATGCTTTATCAGTCACTCAGTTGAGTGCCGCAGCAAAAAAACATTTCCCAGTATTTTCAGAATGTAGCCAAATACAAATTTTGGAACTAATTAAAAGATGTTGGCTTAAGAACACGGAGGAAACAGTCCTTCTCTTCCAGAAAGATAATAGTCTGATGATAGGGTTGCTTGCCAATGTTACTGCAGACATGTCGAAACCACGTCTCTAGTAAAACGACAGAGGCGTATTCCGAAATAATTACTGCTATTATTCTTTTTAAAAAAATATGGATTTTCTACAGAAAAACAAGGTAAAAGACATAAGGGAAGAACCATTGCAGATATCTAAAAGATTAACTCATGTCAATGGGACGAAAATTTGTTAATCTGAGGTGTTTCGTTGCTCATCCAAGCAACTTCATCAGTCAAAATTTAAAAATTATTTAGGCAGAGAAGTTAGAGAGTTGCTGGAATGTACCAACTCTTGCCACACCAACTGCACCAACCCCAAAATGTATTGCAATATGTCAATGAAGACCCAATAATCTAGGCCAAAAGTATTTAAAAGATTAAATGATTTCAGCTGGACCAAAATTTGTTAATCCGAGATGTTTTGTTGCTCATCCAAACAACCGCATCTGTCAAAAATAAATAAATATCATTATAGATCATCTCACTCCAGATGACGATGGAAAGAATGTGTGGAAAGAAAATTACTTGTAAGAAAGTATTATTGAGGCTGGTTAGGAAAAAACCTAACTCATGTCTATTGACAGATAAGATTGGTAGCTTAGCTGAGCCAGTGAAAGTTGGCACAGAAAGGGGATTGAATCAAAAGAGGAAGGAAGTACTGAACACCCAAGATTTTCAATCTAACCAACAGAACACCTACAAACACGCCAAATCAGTCTTTGAGACAAAGAAGCTAAAAGCGCAGAATCCCTCCACTGCCTGGGTCTGCATCTGTTGCTCCTAGGGGTTTATTGTCACTTGCTCGGATCCCTGCTAATCTTTTCTGCATTGTTCCAATTTTAACATGTGTGCTGATGAGCATCAATAGGCTTATGGAATTGAAATGCGGGCAAAGATGAAGGTTGATGGAGGAGGAGGAGGAGGAGAGGAGAGGAAGGAAGGAAGGAAGGAAGGAAGGAAGGAAGGAAGGAAGGAAGGAAAAAGAGAGAGAGAGAAAGAAAGGAGAAAGGAAGGAAGGAAGAAAGAAAGGAAGAAAGAAAAGAAAAGAAAGAAAAGAAAAGAAAAGAAAGAAAGAAAGAAAGAAAGAACCCAAGTTAAGGGTTGGGACCAGGCGTGCAATGCACAACCGGTTCGGTAATTGCGCACTTTGTGTGCGTGTGAACAGCAATGCAAAAATCCTTACCTGCTATGTTTCTTCAGGGGAATACACTGTGAGGTGGCTGTTCTTTCACATTGGTCAGCTGGGATGATAAAGGTCAGTACAGCTCAGGGAGGATGGGCCCATTGTGAGGTCGAGAACCGTTCGCCCAAGTTGATCTTAAGTTAGGGAACTGCCTGAACTGGCAGAATCCCACTCCTGGTTGGGACCAAGAAGCACTCTGCAGGCCGCTATTGGAGGCTTCTCCTCAAATGGATGCTACGTGCTATCTGAAAGCATTCTAGTGCCTTCCTGTGCTTCACAGCATTTCTTTAAGACCAGCGGAGATCCTAGTCTACCACAAGGAACCCATGATACAAGGTTCTGATATCTGGCTAGGAAGCTTGTCTCTGAAGAAGAAGATTGAGGGACAGGCATCAGGGTTCATCCCTTGGACATCTAAACGCTATTGTGCCTTCAGAGAATGGGCACCATTTTGGACAGCTCAGAGTGAGAATCGAAAGGCCCAGAACCTGGGAGAAGAAGACATCCTCTCCCAAAGGGTTGGAGAAATGTTTAGATGAGCGAGACTGAGTCATTTACCTGACTTTAGTAGACGCTAAAAAGAAACCCTTTTGTTGCAATATAAATGCCCAACTTCCAATTTCACATTGTTTCTTGTAAAGAAAAGCTTTTTGCAGAAGAAACAGCCCAGCCCCCCCAACCCTGTCTTTTCCTTTTTTTAATCTCTCTTTGCCTTTCCTCCCCCTTTCAGCTGAAACCCACTAAAAGCTGCTTTGTGCAATCTGGCTTTACCACAGTCATCTCTTGTGGGAAGAGAAATAGTTCCAAAAAAGCTCTGGAAAATACAGCAACGAACAGAGACGCCATTGCTGGGCAAAGAAGAGAGGATTCCTCGATTCGGCTTAGATAAAAACAATTTTGCTTCCTTCTCCAAACTGCTTTTGCCTTTCACCCCCTTTTGCCTTTCTCCCCACAGATCCCCAGGCTACCAGTTCCATCACCGCTTGTTTTCTTGGCTGCAATGTTCATAAGCTTTTTTGAAACGTAGATTGTGCCCCAAACTCTCATTGTGGTCAGGTGAGACTTCCAAAAGGGGAGGAGGCACCATCTTTTGATAGCTATGTACAGCCCAGTGGTGGGATTCAAAAATTGGTGGGCGTGGTGTGGCTTGGTGGGCGTGGCAGGGGAAGGATACTGCAAAATCCCCATTCCCTGCCCACCCCACTAACCTGCTTTCCAGCTCCATTCTCCTGTGCAGGGCAAAAAAAGAAGACCCAGCCGATCAGCTGGGACTCCGGAGGCAGAGAAGAGATGGGGGCGGGGCCAGTCAGAGGTGGGATTTGCCGGTTCTCCAAACTACTCAAAATTTCCACAACCGGTTCTCCAGAACTGGTCAGAACCTGCTGAATACCACCTCTGAGAGAAGAATAGAATAGAATAGAATAGAATAGAATAGAATAGAATAGAATAGAATAGAATAGAATAGAATAGAATAGAATTCTTTATTGGTCAAATGTGGTTGGACACACAAGGAATTTGTCCTGGTGCAAATGCTCCCAGTATACATAAAAGAAAAGATTCATTCATCAAGAGTCAAGAATCATAAGGTACAACACTTAATAATAGTCATAGGGCACAATAAGCAATCAAATCATACTAGGAAACATTCAATATAGATCGTAAGGATACAAAAGACAAAGTTACAGTCATACAGTCACAAGTGGGGGAGATGGGTGATAAGGAGTGATGAGAAGATTAACAGTAATTAATAGTAGTGCAGACTTTGTAAATAGTTGCACAGTGTTGAGGGAATTATTTGTTTAGCAGAGTGATGGCATTCGGGGAAAAACTGTCCTTGTGTCTAGCTGTTCTGGTGTGCAGTGCCTTATAGCGTCATTTTGAGGGAAGGAGTTGAAACAGTTTATGTCCGGGATGTGAGGGGTCTGTAAATATTTTCACAGCACTCTTTTTTACTCGTGCAGTATACAGGTCCTGGATGGAAGGCAAATTCAAGTCTGTTGTTCAAAAGGTATCTCCTTCCTATGTTGTTTGTTTGGTTTTCTTTTGTTTGTTCAGCTCTATCCAAGAAATGTTATCTTCTCCATAAAAGAAAACAGAAGAACTCACAATACAGGTAGGCCCTGACTTACAACCATTCATTTAATGACTATTCAAAGTTGCAACAGCAGTTTAAAAAAGTGAATTATGACAATTTACAACAGTTTGCAGTATCCCCATGGTCACTAATCAAAATTTGGGCACTTGGCTACCGGCTCATATTTATGATGGTTGCAGTGTCCCAGGGTCATGTGATCAACCTTTATGACCTTCTGACAAGCAGCTTCAATGGGGAAGCCAGGTTCACTCAACAACCATGTCACTAACTTAACAACTGCAGTGAATCATTTAACAACACTGGCAAGACAGGTTATAAAATGGGACAAAGCTTCCTTAACAACTGTCTCCGTGTCAGGATTCCAGCAATCGCCCTAATTAAATCATGATTCTTGAGCCAAACTTCAAAAAACTTCAAAGGATTCATTAGAAGCGACATACTGACACTTCCCTGTGTGAAGCCAACTCTGGCATACGTAATTCACAGTCCCTGTGACCTTGTTTTCCTCCTCCCCCCTGGGTGTCTCATAAACCAGATTCTCCAATTGAGCATGTTCACAGGCTGGGTGTCATCATTCACGTTCTCCAATTAAAGATTTTCACGGGCAAAAACTCTGGTATTTTAGTTATAATCTTTTAAAGATAAGAGTTGGAATGTACTTTCGCTTTCAACTGCTTTTCCAGATTTCCTTCCTCATTTTTTTATGGCAACTCCTAAAACAGGCATAAAAATGTTTTATGAGTTGACATCTTGCTTAGCAACAGAAACGTTGGGCTCAGTTGTGATATTGTAAGTTGAGGACTACCTACCTGTATGCAGATTCCTATCTTTTTGTGTTCTTCAACCTGGTGCTTTGGTTTTCAGTGTTTAGATTCCCACTTTAGGTCCACTTGCCTTATGATTTTTAGTTCTGATTTACAGGGTATCTTTAAAATCCTTGTGCAGTTTTCATTGTTAATAACACCAGATAATAATAGATCATCAGAGTTGGAAGGGACCTTATAGGTCATCTAGTCCAACCCCTGCCCAAGCAGGAACCCCTACACCATTTCTGACAAATGGCAGTCCAATCTCTTCTTGAAGGTCTCAAGTGATGACGCTCCCACAACTTCCGAGGGCAAGCTGTTCCATTGGTTGATTGTTCTCACTGTCAGAAAGTTTCTGCTTATTTCCAGGTTAAATCTCTCCTTGTTCAGTTTCCATCCATCATTCCTTGTGTTAAGTTTGCATGAAGAGTCAGACGCGGAGTGCTTCAGTGAAGAGTTTATTAGTGACTACAGCTCATAACGGACCCGCTTTGGCTGGGCTGTGGCTGCTACTTATAGCCAGCAGCGCAGTTGCCAGCCAATCAGAGTGCACTTTTTAACCAATCATTTCTGACATTTTACAAGAACAGTTCAAACTAAACCAATGACATTCAAACCTGCATACATAACACCCCTCCCCACTAGGTTCAGTCCATACTCAAACCCCAACCTATCTAATGTATTCTTTTAAATAGGTGGGGCTCTTACGTGCGTTGAGACCTTCGTGGTTCAGAAGTTTTAATGTTCTCACCCAGTGAGAGAGGAAATGTGTCTGCTGACATTTCCCTACTGGGACTTCCAGTGAAAGAGACCCTGTTTGATTGTTAGAATCTGGTCTCTCCTCCCAACCCATCTCCAAACCAATGTCAGCACCCAAGTCAGGTAGTGATGTGCAATCTTCCACTTGTAAGGATGGATTTTGGCATTGTGACAGGTTTTGGGTGGTTCCTGTCATAATGGCTCGTTACACATGGGTTTGATTCTTGCTTGCTGATTATCCTCATGCTCCTCCCCTCCCCTAGAAAAGGCATTAGGTATGGGAACTAGAGAGGAACAAGTTGATGTTCCTGAGGTAATCTGGATCTAAGCTGATCAATGTGCCTGCTCCAGAGGACACCATCCTCTGTTTGCACCCTGTAAGAACGAGGGCCTGTGATTTGAGTTATTTCAGCAGGAATCCATGAAGGTTCACCCATAAGGTTCTTAGCATAAACAGAATCACCCACACTGAACGTGCAACTTTGCTAGTGGAATCTAGTGGTGCGTTGGGTGCGTAAGTGGGATGAAGGCGGTCAAGGGAGACCTAAGTTTCCTACCCATCAACAACTCTGCTGGGGATAAGTAGTTGATGAGTTAGGAGTGATGTGCTGAACACTAAGAAGTTTTCAACTTTCTCAGTGATGTCCCCAGGACCCAATTGCTGAAGCTTTCCTTGGTAAAAGCGTACCATGCGTTCAGCCGGCCGTTAAAGGGTGCCCAGGGGCAGTCAGGGCATGTCTGATACCCTGTTGTGCTAGATAGGATTCAAAAGGTTGGATGTAAATTGAGGGCCATTGTCAGAGACAAGAACATCAGGTAACCCGTGGGTTACAAAAGCTTTTAAGCTGCTTGATGACAGCATCAGTTGTGGTGGATGCCATAGGATGACCTCTAGCCATTTGGAATATGCATCTACTATAATAAGGAAGGTGTGCCCTCTGGTAGGACCAGCGAAATCAATGTGAATCCTAGACCATGGGCCCCTAGGACATTCCCATTCCTGTGTGGGGTGAGAGGTGGGGCAGGCCTGACTACCTGACAGTTGGGACAAGATGCAACCCAGTTTTCAACCACTTTGTCAATACCTGGCCACCATACATAACTCCTGGCCAATCCCTTCATCCTTACAATACCTGGATGACCCTCATGTAACATTTCCAAAACCTCTTTTTGCAGTTTTGCAGGAATAACCACCCTGTTACCCCACAAAATACATCCTCTTAATACAGATAATTCAGTTTGCCTGGATTTAAAAGGTTGGGCAAGGTGAGGTAGATCTTGAGAAGGCCAACCTTTCTTAATCCAGCCTATAACAGGAGCCAATAAAGTGTCTTTGGCAGTCTCTCTGGCAATTTCAGCAGCATGTACTGGAAGCTTGGCAACAGTTTCTAGGAAAAAGGTGTGCCTCAGGTTCAAAGTCCTCAGTGTGAAACAGAAGTGGGCAGCGACTCAAGGCATCAGCATGTCCAATGTCTTTGCCAGGCTTGTGGATGAGTTTGTATGAATAAGCAGCAAGAAATTCAGTCCACCTCAGCATTCTTGGTGACAGGATAGTGGGTGTAGGTTTGTCTCCTGCCACAATGCCTAACAAAGGTTTGTGATCTGTAACAATGGTAAATGTTCTCCCATATAGATACTCATGGAATTTCTTGACAGCTGCAACAATTGCCAATGCTTCCTTGTCCAATTGGCTGTAATTCCTCTCTGCTTTGGTCAAAGTGCGAGTAAAATGCAATAGGGGCTTCCCTCCCGCTGGGAAGCCTGTGGCTCAAACCCCCCACTCCAAAGGGGATGCATCACAAGTCAGTACAACAGGCAAATTCTCAGAGAACTGTATCAGTACAGCATCAGACGTGTCTTTTAATATTGTTAAATGCTGATTGTTCCTTCCTGCCCCAGACCCAAGCAGATTTTTGTCCAGTAATCTGTGTAATGGTTCTGCAATGGTTGCCTTCTGAGGTAGGAACATGTGATAAAAGTTAATAAGTCCAAGGAAGGCTTGCAAATCTGTTTTGCATTTTGGTCTAGGGGCTTCTTTGATTGCTTGAACCTTGGCATCTGTAGGGTGGATGCCATGCTTGTCAATCATATAGCCCAAGAACTCAACCTTGTCAGTTCTAAGAGTGCATTTTTCTTCCTTTAAGGCAAATGGGACCCTTCTGGGCTTTAAACAGGTGGGGCACCTTGGGATCTAGGTTGAAAGTGATAGGGTTCCCCATATACTTGCCCAATCAGTCGCTGAAGACCTCTGGAAACTCAGACTTCAAGGCTCCTCCCATTCAGTGTTGCTGCGTGATTGATGCCAGTCACCTCGATGCCTAGTGGATTGAACCACTCAAGTCCCAGCAAGCTTGGCGATCCTTGTCCACGATGGTCAGGGGCAAGCGTTTGGTGTGGCCTTTGAACTTCACGTTGAATTCTCTTGTTCCAACTACTGGAATCTTGTTCCCTTGGTAGTCTTTAAGAGTCAGTGCTTGCTTCTGGAAATGCTTCTTCTGAATGTTGGGAAGTAGTCTGTGAATAGTGTCCCATGACACCATAGATAGGTATGAGCCTGAGTCCACTTCCATTTGGCAAGGCCTTCCTTCAATTAGTACCTTCACATGTACTTTTCTGCTTCTTAAGGTGAAGAATGACCAATGGTGACTGTTTGATGAGTTTCATTCTTCCCATTTGCTTCTGCTGCGCCCCATTTTCTCACTGAAGTTGTTAGGCTTGAATTCTTTGTCAGGAAACTTTCTTCTGTTGGGTGGAGTTCTGGATGATTTGCAGACTCTTGCTAGGTGACCTCTTTTTCACAAGGAGACAGATGGTATCAAGAAACTTGCATTCAGTGCGGGGTGGCTTCCCCACAACCTCTGCAGTAAAATCTTGCCTCTTTCTTCCCAGGTCTTTCTTTTCCTCTCCATTCTGAGTCTATAAATTCCTTCCTCCACCTCACTACAGTCTGACTCAGAATCTATTTGCTCTAATGAGTTGTTGTGGACTTTTCACATCAGGATGGCTTGAGGCCTTGTTAATTTTCTTCATGGCTGCTGCTGAGGACTTGGTGGCTTCTGCAGAAGAGGCCTCTTCTATTGCTTCCTTCAGCGTGATCTTAGGTCTCATTAATAACTTGCTCTGTAATACCTTGTCTTTAAGGCCTAGAACAAATCGATCAGGCATGGCCTCTTCTAAGTTGTTAAATTCACACACCCCAATGTCCCTTAAACTTGCTACAAAGTCATTTACATTTTCGCTTTCCCCTTGATCGCGATGGTAAAACTTCGTGTCTCTTAATGAGGCACGATACTTGTGGCGTAATGGGCTCTTAACAGCTTTTCTAAGTCGGGCCAGTCCATTACCTTCACGTCTGCAGCTCCGCCAATGCCTTCGCCATCTTGAAAACTGCGGACCGCAGTGTGAGAAAAGACGCCCTCTTCGCTTCTCGAAATGTCGTGAGATCGTTTCCCTCTAAATACATTTGGAAAGCGATCTGCATCGAGTCCCAGTCTTCTGCCGTCCGGTCGAACAGGGCTGGGGGGTGTTCAGTGCAGCCATCTCTCTCAGCTTGTTTTCCGCGTCAACTTCTCTTCAGGAAGGATCCCACCTTCGTCACCAGTGTTAAGTTTGCATGAAGAGTCAGGCGAGTGCTTCAGTGAAGAGTTTATTAGTGACTACAGCTCATAACGGACCCGCTTTGGCTGGCCTGCGGCTGCTATAGCCAGCAGCGTTGCCAAATCAGTCAGTTTTCCGCACTTTTTGAACTAATCATTTCTGACATTTTACAAGAACAGTTTAAACTAAACCAATGACATTCAAACCTGCATACATAACACCTTGTCTTCAAGTGCTTTAGAAAATAGCTTGACCCCTTCCAATCTGTGGCAGCCCCTCAAATATTGGACCACTGCTATCATGTCTCCCCTGGTCCTTCTCTTCATTAGACTAGCCATGCCCAGTTCCTCTAACCGTTCTTCATATATTTTAGTTTCCAGTCCCCTAATCATCCTGGTTGCTCTTCTCTGTACTTTTTCTAGAGTCTCAACATCTTTTTTATAGTGTGGTGACCAAAACTGGATGCAGTACTCTAGGTGTGGTCTTATTAAGGCTTTATAGAGTGGTATTAGTACCTCACTTGATCTCGATTGTATCCCTCTGTTAATGCAATTTAGGATTGCATTGGCTTTTTTGGCTGCTGCTGCACACTGCTGGCTCATATTTAGCTGGTTGTCCACTAAGACTCCAAGATCCCTCTCACAGTTACCGCTATTGAGCCTGGTTTCACCCAGTCTGTATGTGTACTTTTGGTTTTTCTTGCCTAAGTGTAGGACTTTACTTTTCTCACTTCCATATAAGAAGCAATGGATTGAACGTGTTTATTTGTAGGCATGATAGCTTTTAACATATTCACACCATCATCTGGGATACTAAACATAGCAGAAGTCTCCAGAAAAGCTCTCCAGCTGTATTTGACTGATATACTTCTAATCCTACCATTTTATCTAGTAGGATTTTATTTCAATCTTGAATATATTCCCTCTCTATTGCAATTTAGAAATGGTTTAAATCTTCTTGAAAATTAAAACTGCACAAGAATATTATACCCTATATTTATCTTGTCCATTTTGAACCCAGGTGATGGATTTGGGTATTATATGCCAGAGTCAACTTGCTGGAGCATCTCATAAACTCTGCAAATCAATCCATGTCAATCCATCAATGTCTTCTGTAATCTCCAAAATCTCTTGCCTGGGGCAACTGTCTCATTTTGTTTTATATTAGGATTTGCCTAACAGGGTGGAGCTACTTGGCCAAGTATATGACCAGCTGAGACTGTACTCCACATCATTGCTTCATTTGTCTAGATACAATTAGCAATAACAATAGCACTTGGGCTTAGATACCACTTCACAATGTTTAACATCCCTCTCTAAGCGGTTTACAGAGTATTGCACCCAATAATCTGGGTCCTCGCTTTACCGACCTCAGAAGGATGGAAGGCTGAGTCAACCTTGAGCCTGGTGAGATTCGAACTGCTGGCCATTCTAACCACTGCACCACCACAGTTCTTAATTGACCTTGTATGGGCTTTGATTCCCAGCATTTCCCAGTTACAGTGGATTTTGGGAGCTGAAGTTCATTCTTGAAGAAGATCATTTGGAGAAGGTTGCTATATCACACCCACTTGTTTCTCTACAGAGAAAAATTATTCCTTTTTCACATTAGCTGGCTGAGGAATTCTGGGAGTTGAAGTCCACACATCTTAAAGTTACTACGTTTGAAGAACACTGGTGTAAGGGATGAAGATCCTAACAGGTTTTATGATCTGGAACAGTGTTTCTCAACCTTAGTAACATTAAGATATGTGGACTTCAACTCAATCCTCCAGCATACCAGAGAATTCTAGGAATTGAAGCCCACACATCTTACAGTTGCTAAGTTTGAAATGCACCACACTGCACTAAAGGGATTGGGAGGAACTCTGGGAGTTGACATCCACACCAGTGGTAGGATTCCAAATTTTTCCTACCAGTTCTATGACAGCACGCTTCACGTGCATGCAGCAATCAGAAACCACCCTCTGTCAGCACTGGTGAGGTGAGCTGTTTTTTAGCTCAGCTGGGGCGCAATCAGCTAAGCTAAAAACAAGCGGGGTGGGATCCTGCCGTTAGGTCCAGTTCTATAGAACCGTAGCTCAAAAGAGCAGCTGACACCGAACTGGTTCGCTGGGATGAGATTTTGGTTTGCTGTTTGGCCCGCCCACACTGGCTCTAGACTGTCCTTCAGTGGCTGCATTTTCCTCCTCAGCTGCTTTGTGTGGCACAGCTGAGTGCGCCATCAGCTGGAGAAGGTAAATGCTTGCGGAGCTGTTTGACACGCATGTGCACGCTCCCCGAAACGGTTGTTATGCCAGTCGGATCCCACCCCTGAAAACAAGGGAATATAGGATAAGGTGGGGTGTGGGGGTGGGGTCAGCCAGAGGTGGTGTTTGCTGGTTCTCTAAACTACTCAAAATTTCCGCTACCGATACACCAGAACCATTCCGAACCGGCTCAATACCACCTCTGGTCCACACATTTTATTTATTTATTTATTCTTTATTTATTTAATTGGACTTGTATGCCACCCCTCTCCATAAAGACTCAGGGCGCTCACAATTAAAACACAACAATAAATATTTAAAAAAATTAAACCTAACAAGCCCAATCATTAAAACAGTTAAAATAAATTAAAACCCCAGGAGGTCAGTCCAGCCCAGCCTGTTCAAACAACCAGGTCTTCAGATCACAGCGGAAAGAGCGAAGATCAGGAGCCAAATGGAGCTCCAAAGGCAGTTGATTCCACAAAGCGGGGCGCAACAGAGTAGGCCCTTCCCAGGCACCACCAGCCGCATTGTCCAGCCGACGGCACCCGAGGAGTCCCCATCTGTGCTTGGCGCAGGGACGTCGGTATTTTATATTGGCAGAAGATGCTCCCACAAGTACCCCGGACCCAAATTGTGAAGGACTTTGTATGTTAATACCAACACCTTGAATCTCACCCGGAGGGCAACTGGTAACCAATGCAGCTCGTGCAGGAGGGGTGTAACATGGGAGTATCGGGCTCCCATCACAACCCGCAGCCGCATTCTGCACCAGCTGAAACCTCCGGATGGTATGCAAGGGCAGTCCTAGATAGAGAGCATTGCAGTAGTCAAGTCGGGACATCACAAGTGCATGAGTGATTTTGCGAAGGGCATCTCGGTCCAGATATGGGCGCAACTGGTGAACCAGTCGGACCTGGGCAAAAGCCCCCCTGGTCACGGCCCCACCTGCTCCTCCGGCTCCTTTAAGGTTGCCAAGGTTAAGAAACATTATTCTAAAACTATTGGATTATAACTCCAGTCTCATACTGGTTTGGGACTGATGACTATGGTAGCCTAATACCTGGAAGGCCACCTCAAGCTTCTCTCCTGTTCTTCAGATCTGAGATAAGCAACTTTTCTAGGCTCTCCAGAGTTATAGCTGGTGTCATGCCCCTATCAGAATCTGATTTGGAGGAGGAGGAACAGCTGACAGGGAGTGGGAGTGTGGCTCCGTTGGCTGTGGAAGAAACTGGGGAAGGGCAAAGTCCAGCCAGACAGAGCAGGGGAGAGGTAGTGCAAGGGAGAGGGGAATTCAGAGGAA
>CM019149.1:25782679-26255061 GCA_009733165.1 Naja naja
TAGTGTGTGACCAAAACTGGATGCAGTACTCTAGGTGTGGGTCTTATTAAGGCTTTATAGAGTGGTATTAGTACCTCACTTGATCTCGATTGTATCCCTCTGTTAATGCAACTTAGGATTGCATTAGCTTTTTTGGCTGCTTCTGCACACTGCTGGCTCATATTTAGCTGGTTGTCCACTAAGACTCCAAGATCCCTCTCACAGTTACTGCTATTGAGCCTGGTTTCACCCAGTCTGTATGTGTACTTTTGGTTTTTCTTGCCTAAGTGTAGGACTTTACTTTTCTCACTTCCATACCATGTTTCCCCGAAAATAAGACCTACCCCGAAAGTAAGACCTAGCACTATTTTCTAAACCTGCCCTAATATAAGACCTACCCCGAAAATAAGACCTAGTGTAAATCTCCAGTTCCAGGAAGACTTTTCAGGGAGCAACCGTGCACCTGCAAACACCCCCTACACACTCACACCCACTATTTGGCACCATAAATATATAGGACCTACCCCAAAAATAAGACCTAGTGTGTTTTTGGGAGCCAAAAAAATATAAGACAGTGTCTTATTTTCGGGGAAACACGGTATAAGAAGCAATGGATTGAACGTGTTTATTTGTAGGCATGATAGCTTTTAACATATTCACACCATCATCTGGGATACTAAACATAGCAGAAGTCTCCAGAAAAGCTCTCCAGCTGTATTTGACGGATATACTTCTAATCCTACCATTTTATCTAGTAGGATTTTATTTCAATCTTGAATATATTCCCTCTCTATTGCAATTTAGAAATGGTTTAAATCTTCTTGAAAATTAAAACTGCACAAGAATATTATACCCTATATTTATCTTGACCATTTTGAACCCAGGTGATGGATTTGGGTATTATATGCCAGAGTCAACTTGCTGGAGCATCTCATAAACTCTGCAAATCAATCCATGTCAATCCATCAATGTCTTCTGTAATCTCCAAAATCTCTTGCCTGGGGCAACTGTCTCATTTTGTTTTATATTAGGATTTGCCTAACAGGGTGGAGCTACTTGGCCAAGTATATGACCAGCTAAGACTGTACTCCACATCATTGCTTCATTTGTCTAGATACAATTAGCAATAGCAATAGCACTTGGGCTTAGATACCACTTCACAATGTTTAACATCCCTCTCTAAGCGGTTTACAGAGTATTGCACCCAATAATCTGGGTCCTCGTTTTACCGACCTCAGAAGGATGGAAGGCTGAGTCAACCTTGAGCCTGGTGAGATTCGAACTGCTGGCCACTCTAACCACTGCACCACCACAGTTCTTAATTGACCTTGTATGGGCTTTGATTCCCAGCATTTCCCAGTTACAGTGGATTTTGGGAGCTGAAGTTCATTCTTGAAGAAGATCATTTGGAGAAGGTTGCTATATCACATCCACTTGTTTCTCTACAGAGAAAAATTATTCCTTTTTCACATTAGCTGGCTGAGGAATTCTGGGAGTTGAAGTCCACACATCTTAAAGTTACTACGTTTGAAGAACACTGGTGTAAGGGATGAGAGATCCTAACAGGTTTTTATGATCTGGAACAGTGTTTCTCAACCTTGGTAACATTAAGATATGTGGACTTCAACTCCCAGAATTCCTCAGCCAGCATGCCAATTAGAGAATTCTAGGAATTCGAAGCCCACACATCTTACAGTTGCTAAGTTTGAAATGCACCACACTGCACTAAAGGGATTGGGAACTCTGGGAGTTGACATCCACACCAGTGGTAGGATTCCAAATTTTTTCCTACCAGTTCTATGAGAGCACGCTTCACGTGTGTGCAGCAATCAGAAACCGCCCTCTGTCAGCACTGGTGAGGTGAGCTGTTTTTTTTAGCTCAGCTGAGGCGCGGCAATCAGCTAAGCTAAAAAACAAGCAGGGGTGGGATCCTACCGGTTAGGTCCAGTTCTATAGAACCGGTAGCTCCAAAGAGCAGCTGACACCGAACTGGTTCGCTGGGATGAGATTTTGGTCTGCTGTTTGGCCCGCCCAGACTAACCTTCAGCAGCTGCATTTTCCTCCTCAGCTGCTTTGTGTGGCACAGCTGAGTGCCGCTCATCAGCTGGAGAAGGTAAATGCTTGCCAGAGCTGTTTGACACCCATGTGCACGCTCCCCGAAATGGTTGTTATGCCAGTTGGATCCCACCCCTGAAAACAAGGGAATATAAGATAAGGTGGGGTGGGGGGGTGGGGTCAGCCAGAGGTGGTGTTTGCTGGTTCTCTAAACTACTCAAAATTTCTGCTACCGATACACCAGAACCATTCTGAACCAGCTCAATACCACCTCTGGTCCACACATTTTATTTATTTATTTATTCTTTATTTATTTAATTGGACTTGTATGCCACCCCCTCTCCGCAAGGACTCAGGGCGGCTCACAATTAAAACACAACAATAAATATTTAAAAAAGAATTAAACCTAACAAGCCCAATCATTAAAACAGTTAAAATAAATTAAAACCCCCAGGAGGTCAGTCCAGCCCAGCCTGTTCAAACAACCAGGTCTTCAGATCACAGCGGAAAGAGCGAAGATCAGGAGCCAAATGGAGCTCCAAAGGCAGTTGATTTCACAAGGCGGGGGCCGCAACAGAGTAGGCCCTTCCCCAAGGCACCACCAGCCGATATTGTCCAGCCGACGGCACCCCGAGGAGTCCCCGTCTGTGCGCGCGCACAGGGCGATCGGTATTTGATATTGGCAGAAGATGCTCCCACAAGTACCCCGGACCCAAATTGTGAAGGACTTTGTATGTTAATACCAACACCTTGAATCTCACATGGAGGGCAACCGGTAACCAATGCAGCTCGTGCAGGAGGGGTGTAACATGGGAGTATCGGGAAGCTCCCATCACAACCCGCAGCGCATTCTGCACCAGCTGAAACCTCCGGATGGTATGCAAGGGCAGTCCTAGATAGAGAGCATTGCAGTAGTCAAGTCGGGACGTCACAAGTGCATGAGTGATTTTGCGAAGGGCATCTCGGTCCAGATATGGGCGCAACTGGCGAACCAGTCGGACCTGGGCAAAAGCCCCCCTGGTCACGGCCCCACCTGCTCCTCCGGCTCCTTTAAGGTTGCCAAGGTTAAGAAACATTATTCTAAAACTATTGGATTATAACTCCAGTCTCATACTGGTTTGGGACTGATGACTATGGTAGCCTAATACCTGGAAGGCCACCTCAAGCTTCTCTCCTGTTCTTCAGATCTGAGATAAGCAACTTTTTCTAGGCTCTCCAGAGTTATAGCTGGTGTCATGCCCCTATCAGAATCTGATTTGGAGGAGGAGGCCGAACAGCTGACAGGGAGTGGGAGTGTGGCTCCGTTGGCTGTGGAAGAAACTGGGGAAGGGCAAAGTCCAGCCAGACAGAGCAGGGGAGAGGTAGTGCAAGGGAGAGGGAATTCAGAGGAAGACCTAAGCCCATCCCCTCTTCATCCTAGGGCACGCAGGGAGGAATGGAGAAGAGAGCAACGTGAGTTGCATGGCTTATAGGAGAGGAAAGGGCCCTGATTCCCTTCATTAGCTGCAGCTGGGAACACAGTGTTTAAAAAGGAAAGGTGCGCACAGCAAGCTGTTGGGAGCAAATCATGAATTTATCTGGTATCGTTGTGGCTTATCTGTGTTCCTGGTTTCTTCCCAACTGTGTGAGTTTTGCCGTACTTTCAAGTCTGAAAGTCCTTCTCCTGCCCTGTCAAGTTAATTACTGCTGCTTGGTTTGTTGGATTTTTAGTTACAGTCAGTATGTACCAGAGGTGGTATTCAGCAGGTTCTGATCAGTTCTGGAGAACTGGTAGTGGAAATTTTGAGTAGTTCAGAGAACCAGCAAATACCACCTCCGACTGGAGATTTTACAGTATCATTCCCCTGCCACGCCCACCAAGCCACCCCCACAGAACCAGTAGTAAAAAAAATTTGAATCCCACCACTGGTATGTACCTTGCTTTTGGACTTAATTTCGTCCAATTAAAGGCTGTTCCTGGGAGAGTTTTTCCCCAGCCAAAGGTAACCTGGACATTGGGGGCAAAGTTGGAGATAATAAAGGGACTATACTTGCTTATTTGACTGTGTTGCCTTTGTGCCATGTCCTGGTCATCACAGCTGGAGCTACAACAGTCACTCACAGCTGACTCATCACAAGACCCTCACTTGACACAGCCACACCTGAAGCCTTTATAAACAAAAGAACACTGACATCCCCTAAATTCTGATGATAATGTTACCAAGCCTGGTAATGTGGGAAGTACACCCCAAAAGGACAGTGCCAGAAACCTCACAGCAACAGAAACCTCAGAAAACAGTACCAAGGTACTCAAGACAGCCTTTCCCCCTTTAAGAAAATTAAGAAGCACCAGCTGAAAAGAAAACTCAGAGCAGCCTGGGCTGTTACAAAAGCAACAAAAGCTGATCATAGAATTACTTAACTAGAGCTATTAAGTTAAGGGGAATCAGGCTAAAAATAAATTCTGGAAGGTAAAGGGAAACTCCCTTTTTCCTGCCCTTGACAGGATTAAATCCCAAGGACAGGAAAAACAAAAGGCCTGGGACCAAGATTAACCCATTAAAACAGGAAAACAAAACCCAGGGCAATCAGAAACACATTAAAACCTACCAAGCTGCAGGAGCTTCAAAGCATAAAAGGCTCAGATTCACACTTCCAAGCTGTTTGCAAGTCAGGAATGCTAGAGTTGTGTCACTTTTTGCTTCTTGCCTTCCTACATTAAAATAATTCTACCTTCTGGCAGCTGGCTTCTGCATCCATTTCTTCTCAGCATCTGTGTTATGTCCCAGGTGGGAACGAACTCAGGAAATTTATTCCAACAATTATGAGAAGTTTGGAAACCAACCCACAAACTGGAAGAAAGAACCTTTACCCTCATACTACATTTCTTAATTTGTCTACATTTAAACAGACTTCAAACTAAATATTGCTGACAAAATTACACCTTATCATGCTACTAAGAAATATCCCCTTCTGGGAGTATCTGGGGCTTTCCAGGGCAACGATTTTTGCAACTTAATTTAGATCAGTGCTTTTCAGACTTGGTGGGGAAATTGAATTGAAAAACACTGATTTAGCTGGTCTCCTTTGCTTCCTTTGCTTCAGCAGACGTCACAAAACACATTAAATCTTAATGGGAATAATGTGGTTTTGCCTTCACACGTTGTTGTTCAAACCCAGCCAAGTGCAGTTTATTCAATAATCTGTGATTATGGAAACAAAGGCTTAGTTCAAAGCCCTGAACCAACCATGGCAGAGATGGTATTCAGCAGGTTCTGACCAGTTCTGGAGAACTGGTAGCAGAAATTTTGAGTAGTTCGAAGAACCAGCCAATACCCCCCTCTGACTGGCCCTGCCCCCATCTATTCTCTGCCTCCTGAGTCCCAGCTGATCGGCTGGGTATTCTTTGGTTGCCCTGCACAGGAAAACGGAGCTGGAAAGCCGGTTAGTGGGGTGGGGAGGGAATGGGGATTTTACAGTATCTTTCCCCTGCCATGCCCACCAAGCCATGCCCACCAAGCCACACCCACAGAACTGGTAGTAAAAATTTTTGAATCCCACCACTGAACCATGGGGAATGTTTGTAAACATGCCGTGACCTCAAAACAACTTTTTGTACCTATATTGGTCAGGTCTTCTCAATACTTTGCATCAAAACATGTTTGTCTGTGACTTGTCCTGATGAGCTAAATCATTCATCATAATTTGTAAGGTCTGGATTATGTCTTTGGGTAAAAACACCACTTTTATTTTATTCAATAAACCATGGTCCAACAAACGATGGGTCAAAGCAGATTTGTATTTATTGTCTCAAAGCAGCTTTGTCTGCATTTATATTATAAAAACAGTCGTTAATTGTAGTTCCTAATAGCCAGATGGTTTTCATTTTACTTTTCTGCGAATAATTCGATCGGTTTTTCCTTGCAAATTTATCAGATCAATGAAGCTGTCAGGAAACAGCTAGTAGCATTCAGTAGGCCTGCAATCTTCCAGATTTTTTTTTAAGGCATACATTTCAAAAGGTGTCATAATTCTCAGGAGATGGAATGGATCATACCATCTTGGAAAGGAGGCAGGGTATACCATCCTAATTTTCCCTTAGGTAAAACATTCCTATCCTCAGGCAGAATGGGGAAATCCAGCCAGTTGCCATTTTTTCTAACATTTTTTTTCTTATTTCCTATAAACTCCCTTTCACAAATACAACACCTCCTCCACCTGTGCTCTGAAATATTCTACTCACTTCTGGCTTTCCGTCACATAAATCCTTGCTGAATTTGTTTTCCAACCTGCAGGGGAAATGACTGCAGTATTTTACGACACCTCTTAAAAAATACAATCCCCGATTGCAGTGACATTTGATCCTCTGTTTGCTCCCAATTTTGCTGCAGGAGGAAGTATATATCTGACAGGAACTGAGAGGCTATATAGCATTCTGAACAGCTTCTATTCCAGTATTTCTCAACCTTGGCAACTTTGAGATACATGGACTTCAACTCCCAGAATTCCTCTGCCAGCCATGCCAGCTGAAGAATTCTGGGAGTTGAAGTCCACATATATTAAGGGAGAGAAGAGAGAGGGGATGGGGAGAGAGGGAGGGGAGAGAGAGGAGAGAGGAGAGGAGAGGGAGAGGGGGGAGAAGGGAGGAGAGAGAGGGGAAGAGGGAGAAGGGAGGTGAGAGAATGATTGAGGGGAATGTGAAGCGAGAAGGGATTGAGATAGGGAGGGGGGAGAGAGAGGGGGGAGGAGAATTTGGTGTATAGCTAGTCCTCAACTTACAACTTACAACAAAAAGGTCGCAAAAGGTGATCACATGACCCCAGGACACTGCAGTCGTCATAAATACGAGTCAGTTGCCAGCGGTCTGAATTTCTATCACGTGACATGACCACGTGGGAATGCTGCAACGGTTGTAAGTGTGAACAAAGGTCATAGGTCACTTTTTGCAGTGATTTTGTAACTTGGAACAGTCACTAAATGAACTGTTGTAAGTCGAGGACTGCCTGTATGGGTTAAAGACACCAGGAGATGGTGAGTTTTAATCCCACCTTAGGCACTAAGCCAGTCCCTCTCTCAGCCTGAGAAAGAAAACAGAAAGGGCAAAGCATTTCTGGATCAACCAGGAACTTTGCGATATCCCTGGGATCAACAGGATGTGCTCCTTTCACTTACCGTCTCTCCAGGACAGTTCGGGTCCACCAGGACCACCCAGCTGCGGGGGTATCGGCATTTTCCTCAGAGCTCTGAGCCGCTCAAGCCCCGCCCTCCTCAGCAAACAGAGTAATGATAAATGGAGAACTGACAGAAAACTTTAACATTCAAAAAGGAACCAGACAAGGCTGTCCGTTATCCCCATTATTGTTTGTATTGACTTTGGAAGTTTTGAATAGAAACATTAGGAAAACTGAAGAAATAAAGGGAATGAAAATAAAGAAGGAAGAATATAATTTTATTTATTTATTTATTTGATTTGTCAATCGCTTACACGGTAATAGATATAAGTATAAACATGAGTAAGAATACAGGAAATAGGTACGAATAAATGGGGACAATAGGACAGGGACGGGAGGCACGATGGTGCACTTATGCACGCCCCTTACAGACCTCTTAGGAATGGGGTGATGTCAATAGTGGTTAGTTTGAGGTTAAAATATGATTTGGTTTTTATATTGGAAGAACCATTGGAAACAGGCCCTAAGTTGATTAGAGAAATAGAGGAGTTTGGTGAAGTAGCAGGACTGAAAATAAACAAAGAAAAAACAAAAATCTTGGCGAAAAACATGACAGAAAAACAAAAGAAAAGATTAATGGACAAATTAAATATTCAAATTACAAAAAAGGGCAAAGCATTTCTGAAAATCTTGCCAAGAAAATTGCAAGTCCAGGAGTTAAAACATGGGAATGAATGAATGAATGAATGAATGAATGAATGAATGAATGAACTCTTTATTGGCCATGTGTGATTAGACACACAAGGAAATACACAACACACACACACACACACACACACAAAGCTTTTTGCTATCTTCCTTAGGGATATTGTGGGACCGATTTTACGCTATGGGTTTGTGCATGTATGTTAGTGGTTCAGCAGTTTTAAGAAAAGGCCTTAAAAACACACCTCCTACAGCACTCTTTTGGAACTGAATCCAAACTGCATACAACCAGGGGTGGGATTCAAATTTTTTAACAACTGGTTCTATGGGCATGGCTTAGTTGGTGGGTGTGGCTTGGTGGTCATGTTATTGGCTGGGCGTGGCCAACTCAATATCACTCACATCAAGGCACGCATCTCCTCGCCTGGCCTCTCATGACTGTGGGGATGCTGCAACAGTCGTAAGTGTGAAAAATGGTCATTAAGTCACTTTTTTCAGTGCCATTGTAACTTTGAATGGTCACTCCACACAAGCAAAGTACCAGCAAAGGAGGGGAAAAAACTTCAGAGACGTTCTGAGACAGGAAGTCTAGTCCTGCCAAGAACGTAATAAGGGTTAACGGAGAGGCAGTTTCTGTAAGCAACACCAGAATGTTTCCTTTCTGCCTTCCTTACAGGATTAGGCCAGTAATTTCTTCTAACAACCGGTTCTCCGAACTGCTTAGAATGTTAACAACCAGTTCTAGCGAATAGGTGCGAACTGGTAGAATCCCATCCCTGCATACAACCCATTTCATTACAACAATGCTAATTTAATAACAGAATAACAGAGTTAGAAGGGACCTTGGAGGTCATCTAGTCCAACCCCTGGCTCAGACAGAAAGCCCTATATACCGTTTCAGACAAATGGTTGTTCAATCTCTTCTTTAAAAACATCCAGTGTTGGGCCATCCACACCTTCTGGAGGCAAGCCATTCCACCAATGAATTTTACATTTCAATGTTCAAACCCTGCTCACCACACTTCAGAGGTGTGAGAACTTCTTTTTAAAGTGCATTACATAATTGGAAAGTGACAGTGCTACACCCCTCTATTTTTGGAGGAAATGGGTTTTATGTGATTTAAAAACAAAACAGGAAGTAAGAAAAGGGAGTAAGTTGCAATTTTATTAGCACCTCTTAGTATCAGCACAGTGTTTGGGGCTGAGCTTAAGCGAATGTGAACAATTATAAATACAATTCTAAAATCTTTATTGTATTATATTTTTAAAGCATTTAAAGAGTTTATTATATAATTTTTTTTCTCCAAAAGGATGAGAATCGGAAATGTCTTTTGATTCTTGGTGGTTTTTTTTTAAAAGGGACAGTTAAAAACAATTACAGGTAGTCCTCAACTTACAACAGTTCACTTAGTGACCATTCAAAGTTACAACAGCACTGAAGAAAGTGATTTAAGACCTTTTTTCACACTTACGACCATTGCAGTATCCCCATGGTCACAGGATCCAAATTAAGATGCTTACAAACTGACTCATATTTATGACGGTTGCAATGTCCTGGGGTCAAGTGATCCATTTTTGTGACCTTACAAGCAAAGTCAATGGGGAAGCCCAATTCACTTAAGAACTGGGTGACTAACAACTGCAATGATTCACTTGGCAAGAAAAGTCATAAAATAGGGCAAAATGCACTTAACCAATGTCTCACTTAGCAACATAAATTTTGGGCTCAGCTGTGGTCATAACTCAAGGACTACCTGTCTTTATTTTCTAGACTCCTGAACTGTTTGATATCAAATATTTTTAGTATAGTTTTAGTATACTTTTAATTGGAATTGTTTATGAGACCTTGAGTTTAATTGTTTTTTAATATTTGTATTTCTGTATTATCGTTTTTACTTTGTAAGCCGCCCTGAGTCCTTAGGGAGATAGGGCGGCATATAAGTCTCATAAATAAATAAATAAATAAATAAATAAATAAATAAATAAATAAAATTATACAAACAGGAATCTATAGAGATTCTCAGCCATCCAGGTCATGGTTTTCCCAAAGGTGCTTTTTCACTGGCAACTGGACTTTCTTGCTTGTTTTTTGAAGACATTTCACTCCTCATCCAAGAAGCTTCTTCAGCTCTGACAGGATAGCGAGGAATGGAAGGATTTATATTCCTTGCAGACAGCTGGTCATTTGCATCCTTTTAGAGCAGTGATGGCAAACCTTTTTGTTGTGGTGTGCTGAAAGCACGCGCACGCGCGTGCTGGCCCCCACAACACAATGTGCCCCTCTGCCCCTCAGCATGTGCGCCCAACACCCCCACCCCGCCCTCTTACCTCAACTGTGCATGCGCGTGCCTCCCAGCTGATTTTCGGCCCGTTTGAGGCTTTTTTCGCCTTCCTGGAGGCTCGAGGGAAGCTTCTGCGGCCTCGGGAGGCCGAAAAATGGGCCTTCTGGAAATACCGAAAGTGCCCATTTTCAGCCTACGGAGGGCTTCTGGAGCCCAGGGGAGACCGTTTGTGCCCTCCTGGGGGCTCAAGGGAAGCCTCTGCAGCCTCGGGAGGCTGAAAACAGGCCCATTTCGGCACTTCCGGTATTTCTGGAAGGCCCATTTTTCGGCCTCCCAAGGCTGCAGAGGCTTTCCTCGAGCCTCCAGGAGGGCAAAAACAGCCTCAAAAGGCCCCAAAATCAGCTGGGAGGCGCGCGCATGCACAGTGCAGGTAAGTTTGGCTAGGGCTCGCGTGCCCGCAGAAATGTCTCTGCGTGCCACCTGTGGCACGCGTGCCATAAGTTCACCATCACAGTTTTAGAGGGTCATTGAAGCACTTGGAGGTTTATCCGTGTTTATCTTGGAGCTTCAGATGAGCCCTTGGAGCTTCGGATGGCTCCTGACCTTCAATCCTTCTGTCGCGATCTGAAAACATGGCTTTTTCAATTGGCCGACCTGCACTGATGGGTTTTTTTTATAAATTAATTTGTTTGTCAGTTTTAGTTCTGTAATTGGGATTTATTTATTCAATAGGTTTTTTTTTAAATTTTATATTCTTTGTTTTTTCTTGTTGTGAGCCACCCTGAGTCCTTCGGGAGATAGGGCGGCATAAAAGTCCCATAAATAAATAAATAATAATTAAAATAAATCTGGAGCTGAAGAAGCTTCTTGGATGAGAAACGAAAGGTCTTCAAAGAAAAAACAACAAAATTCCAGTTGCCTCCTGAAAAAAAGCACCTCTGGGATATACAAACAGGACTCTCAGATTGTTAACTAACTTCTTTGCTGCTGATGGGATCCTAATGGAGATCTGGTACTGTCTTCCCATTTTCAGGAGCATCTTCTCACATCTGGATTACGTTTTTTTTTTTCAAACCATGTTCATAATTTGGACCTCCAATCAGCCATCAAGGGGAAGACTTTGGGTTTAGAAGTAGGTGGGAGATCAAAATAATCAAGACAGCCGCTGGCATTTTTTTACTTTTGAGCAGAAAACAAGGCAAGCATCAGCAACAACAACTGTAGGTTTATTAATGTCCTCAACAGAAGGACTCACCAGATTTTGAAGTAATTATGTTACTGCCAAAAAAAAAATGGCAGTAACATAATTACTGCTACAAAGGAACAGCTTTCTGATCTGAATTGCTGGCTTCAATTTAAACTCCACTGCTGAAAAAGTTACGTTTTCTCCATCTTGTCCCTCAACTTGTCACTTTTCCAATAAGTAGAGATGGACATAGTGGCTGTGGACATTATCAATGGCTAACAAATGTGTGTTAATTCATACTAAGTAATATGGAAGGGCAGCTATTGTCCTGTGTCAGATCTGCTTTTCTGAAGAAGAATGAAGAATATAGAATTTACACAGGGCTTTGGTTAACCCCAGGCCTTAGCCAAACAAATCTACCATTTTTCTATGGTAGAAAAATGCTCTTCCATCCACCCATTTTTTAAAAATATTTTTATTACAGTTTTTTTTAGAAAGTAAAAACAATATAAAATTTAAAACTAATGCAAAAATAGAAGTGATGCAGTAATAGAAAAGAAATGAAAAAGAAGGGGAAGGGAAAAAACATATAAAGGAATGGCTTCCAATTGTCTGTATAGCAGTTACAAATGCATTTACTGTATATTTCATGGAATGGAATGGAAAGGAATAGAACTGGAATGGAAATGGAATAGGAACTGGAATAGGAATGGGAATGGGAATGGGAATAGAGGAGAGTAGAGGAGAGTAGAATAGAATAGAAATAAGAATAGAATAGAAATAAGAATAGAATAGCAATAAGAATGGAATAGAAATAACGATAGAGTAGTAATAAGAATAGAATAGAAATAAGAATAGAATAGCAATAAGAATAGAATAGAAAAGAAAAGAACAGAATAGCAATTAAAATAGAATAGAATAGAAATAGGGTGGATAGAATAAGAATAGAATGGAAGAATAGAATACGAATAAATAGAACAAATATAAAGCAATAAGAATGAATAGAAATAAGGATGAATAGCATAAGAATAGAATGGATAGAATGAATAGAATAGCAATAAGAATAGAATAGAATAAATAGAATAGAATAGAAATAAGGATAGAATAGCAATAAAAATAGAATAGAATAGAAATAAGGATAGAATAGAATAAGTAGAATAGATAGAATAATAAGGATAGATAGAATAAAATAGAATAGATAAGGATAGAATAGCAACAAATAAATAGAATAGAATAGAAATAAGGACAGAATAGCATAAAAATGAAAGAATGAAATTAAGTGAAGAATAGCAATAAGCATAGCAGAGAATAGAATAAATAGAATTAGAATAATGAATAAAAAAGAGAATAGAATCGATAGAATAGCAATAGAATAGAATAGAATAGAATAGAAAAGAGGATAGAATATCAATAAAATAGAATAGAATAGAAATAAGGAATGAAAGAATAGAATAGAATAGAATAATAGAAATAAGGATAGAATAGCAATAAAAATAGCATAGAATAAGGATAGAATAGCAATAAAAATAGAATAGAAGTAAGGATAGAATAGTAATAAGAATAGAATAGAAATAAGGATAGAACAGCAATAAGAATAGAATAAAATAGAAATAATAGAATAGCAATAAGAATAGAACAGAACAGAATAGAAACAGTAGTTTGAAGTTACAATGGCACTCAAAAGTGACTTATGGCAAGGCTAGCCAGGAGTGGGATTTGGGGGTTCTCCGAACTGCACAGAATCAGTGCTCCCGAACCCCTGCGAACCCCCAGCAGCACATCCCTGGCCCAGGCCTTAACAGGCCACAGTCTGGTACCGTGTGGCAAACCAGGGTTGGGGCACCCTGGCATACTGTATAGCACAGTGGTGGTTAACCTTTTTGGGCTCCTATGCCAAAAATTGTGCATGCGCTTGCGTGCATTTGCACTCACATGCCAGCACCCAGAAGGCAATGTGCGCACCCCCTGCCCCCTGTGCATGCACACGCAATCCCCACCTTGGCCACCCCCTTACCTGCACTGGGCCTCACAGCTGATTTTCAGCTGGTTTGAGGCCTTTTCCAGCCTCCCAGAGGCTTGAAAAAAGCCCCTGCAGGCTTTGCAGGCCAAATAATAGGCCCGTTTTGTCACTTCCGGTATTATAGGAAGTGACAAAACGGACCTATTATTCATCCTGCAAAGCCTGCAGAGGCTTTTTTCAAGCCTCTGGGAGGCCGAAAAAGGCCTCAAACCAGCCGAAAAATCAGCTGTGAGGCACGTGCATACACAGTGAGGTAAGTTTGCCTGCAGCTCACGTGCCGGCACAAATGGCTCTGCGTGTCACCTGTGGCACGCTTGCCATAGGTTTGCCATCATGGGTATAGCACATTCTTAAATTTTACCATGTTCCTATGACCTTATCCATAATTGAATCATGATTTATTTCACTGTTCCAAGTTTAGATTTGAATAGTGATCTAAACCAGGAGTATCGAACTCAAGGCCCGAGGGCCGGATCTTGCCCATGGGGTGCTTAGATTTGGCCTGTGGGGCCACCCTGGAAACAGTGAAGGACTGGCCCACGGTGCCTCTGCCAGTGAAAATGGAGCACAAGCAGCCATGACAGTAATGTCGAGCTGGCCACACCCCCACCTCGAGTTCAAATACAACCCTGATTGGGGCCTTCAATGAAATCGAGTTGGACACCCTGATCTAAACTAATACACCAGAGGTGGTATTCAGCAGGTTCTGACCAGTTCTGGAGAACCGGTAGCGGAAATTTTGAGTTGTTCGGAGAACTGGCAAATACCACCTCTGACTGGCCCCACCCCCATCTATTCTCTGCCTCCCGAATCCCAGCTGTTCGGCTGGGTCTTCTTTTCTTGCCCTGCACAGGAGAACGGAGCTGGAAAGCAGGTTAGTGGGGTGGGGAGGAAATGGGGATTTTGCAGTATCCTTTGCCCAGGAGTGGGGAGGTATTTTACAGTATCCTTCCCCTGCCATGCCCACCAAGCCACACCCACAGAAACAGTAGTTAAAAAAAATTGAATCCCACCACTGTAACACACCCACTGGCTGGGTGTGACTATTTACAGTTTATTGCATGAACTCAATCACTGCTTTTGAAGACAACCAAGTAGAACAGTCTTTTTTAACCACTTCCTCCATCCAGGCCCTTAAACTACAACTCCTATCACCACAGGCCAGCATGGCAATTTTTCTTTCTTTCTTTCTTTCCCCAGAGAAGCAGGGTGAAGATTGGCAAGCAAAACAGTTTGGCCTGCAAGGCCTCGTCATGCCCAAATGGGACAGATTCCAGTCCACATAGAGGCTGGCCCACCCACAGAATCAGCTTACATTTTGAAAGGTTTTGGTGCTGCATAAATATGCAGCAATAGAAGGAGGAGCCACACAGTGAACAAATAGAAAAGCCAATGTAAATAAGTATCTTGGGAAAGAGATTAAATGTCTGTAATTTATAAAAGAAAGAAAGAAAGAAAGAAAGAAAGAAAGAAAGAAAGAAAGAAAGAAAGAAGGAAGGAAGGAAGGAAGGAAGGAAGGAAGGAAAGAAAAGAGAATGAGGCAGAGAGAAAGAAAAAGAAAAGAAAGAAAAAGGAAAAAGGAAACAAAAAGGAAAAAAAAAGACTGACTGACTGACTGACTGACTGACTGACTGACTGCTTTTAATTTCAATTAAATTGCATGGGGGTTCATCTCCTCTTTACACTTGTGGTTTTCTACCAAAGGGGCTGTAGGCCAGTATTTCTCAAACTTAACAACTTGAAGATTTTCAGCTCCCAGAATTCCCCAGCCAGCATGTGGAGTTGAAGTTCACACATCTTAAAGTTGTAAGCGTGAGAAACGTTGCTCTAGGCAAAACCAGCAAGTTTGCAGGTGATTCAGAAACACAGAATGGAAAAAAAAAAGTGGCGGGGAGGAAGGAATACAACTACCGTGTTTCCCCGAAAATAAGACCTACCCTGAAAGTAAGACCTAGCACTATTTTCTAAACCTGCCCTAATATAAGACCTACCCCGAAAATAAGACCTAGTGTAAATCTCCAGTTCCAGGAAGACTTTTCAGGGAGCAACCGTGCACCAAACACCCCCTACACACTCACACCCACTATTTGGCACCATAAATATTTAAGACCTACCCCAAAAATAAGACCTAGTGTGTTTTTGGGAGCCAAAAAATATATAAGACAGTGTCTTATTTTCGGGGAAACACGGTATGTTGCACAAAAAGAGATAAAGACCAGAGTTATGGCAAACTTTAATTTCTGCCTTGGATGGGAACAAAATAACAGAGTTAGAAGGGATCTTGGAGGTCTTCAACCCCTGCTTAAGCAGGAAATCCTATATAACACAGGTGTCAAACTCACTGCATTGCATTGCTGTCACATCATGCTATTGTGGTGTTTTTCCATTTGCAAAGCTGGGGTGGGCGTGGCCTGTGCATCTGGCCCGCGGGCTGCCGGTTTGACACCTCTGCTATATACCATTCCAACAAGTGGCTGTCCAGTCTCTTCTTACAAGCCTCCTGTAGATGGAGCATCACAACTTCTGGAGGCAAGTCATTCCATGGGTTAACTGTCAGAAAATTTCTCCTTAGTTCTAGGTTGCTTCTCTCCTTGGTTAGTTTCCATCCATTGCTTCTTGTCCTGCCTTCCAGTGCTTTGGAAGATAGCTTGACTCCCTCTTCTTTGTGGCAGCCCCTCAAATACTGGATCACTGCTATTTATTATTTATTTATTTATTAGATTTATATCCCGCCTCACTTCCCCCAAAGGGGAACTCGAAGCGGCGTACAAAAGGATAAAAACAATTTCTGTACAATATAAAAACAAGAAACTCATTCATACCAATCCAAAACATACACGGGGAAAAGCAAAATCTCAAGATCTCAATACCATGCCCTCCGACAAAGCCAGGTCTTAACGGCTTTGCGGAAGGCAAGTAGATTTGGGATGGTTCTAATCTCCGGGGAGCATATTCCAGAGGGGCGCCGCTACAGAGAAGGCCCTAGCCGTGGACCCGCCAGCCGACATTGCCTGGCTGGCGGTATCCGAGCAAGCCCTCCCTGTGAGATCTAACTGGGCTGGGAGGCATAAGGTCGCAGAAGGTGGTCTCGCAGGTATCCCGCTCCTAAGCCATGAAGGGCTTTAAAAGTTGTCACTAGCACCTTGAATTGCACCGGAAGACCACTGGTAACCAGTGCAGCTCGCGGAGGATAGATGTTATATGGGCACATCTAGGTGCACCCATAATCACTCAGCGCGCATTTTGCACCAGCTGAAGTCTCGAGTGCTCTTCAAGGGCAGCCCCATGTAGAGCACATTGCAGTAGTCAATCGAGAGGTGATAAGGGCATGAGCAACCATGTGAAGAGCCCACGGTCCAGGAAGGGTCGCAACTGGCGTAACAGGCGAACCTGTGTAAAGGTCCCTCTGGTCACAGCCGTAAGATGGTGGTCAAATTGTAGCTGTGGATCCAGAAGGACTCCCAAGTTGCAAACTCATTCTGAGGGAGCAATTTCTCTCCCCAGTACTAAAGTTGGATAATCAACTGAACCCGAGGGGCAAAACCCATAGCCACTCGTCTTGTCAGGGTTGAGTCTGAGCCGATTAGCCCCCATCCAGATCCTCACATCCTCCAGGCACTGGGACATCACCTCAATGGCCTCACTTGATTGACCGGGGGCAGAGATGTACAACTGGGTATCATCAGCGTACTGGTGATACCCAACCCCATGTCGACGGATGATCTCACCCAGCGGTTTCATGTAGATATTAAAGAGGAGGGGGGAGAGGATGGAGCCCTGAGGAACCCTGCATGGCAGGGCCCTAGGGCTCGATCTCTGCCCCCCCACCAACACCGACTGAGTCGGTCAGACAGGTAGGAGGAGAACCACTGTAAAACAGTGCCCCCACTCCCAACCCCTGAGCGGCTCAGAAGGATACCACGATCGATGGTATCGAAAGCCGCTGAGAGGTCAAGAAGCACCAGAATGGAGGAAGACCCCCATCCTGGGCCCCCAGAGATCATCCACAAGCGCGATCAAGGCTGTCTCCGTGCTGTACCCGGGCCTGAAACCAGACTGCAAAGGATCCAGATAATCTGCTTCATTCAAGGCCCGAAAGAGCTGGAGCGCCACCACCTTCTCAACAACCTCCCCCAAAAAGGGAAGGTTGGAGACAGGACGAAAGTTATTTAACACAGCCGGGTCCAGGGAAGGCTTCTTGAGGAGGGGCCTAACCACAGCCTCTTTCAAGGCGTGTGGAACAAACCCCTCACCCAAAGAAGCATTTATAATCTCCTGGAGCCAGCTACATGTCGTCTCCCGGCCTGCCGAAACAAGCCAGGAGGACAAGGGTCCAATAAACAGGTGGTGGCATTCACTGCTCCCAGGGCCTTGTCCACATCCTCAGGGCCAACAGGAACAAACTCATCATGTCACCCCAGTCCTTCTTTTTACTAATCTGGACATACCCAATTCCTCCTTATATGTTTTAGCCAGAGGCAGTATTCAGCAGGTTCTGACCAGTTCTGGAGAACCAGTAGTGGACATTTTGAGTAGTTTGGAATACCACCTCTGACTGGCCCCGCCCCCATCTATTCTCTGCCTCCCATTGAGTTCCAGATGATCAGCTGGGTCCTTTTTTGTTGCTCTGCACAGGATAATGGAGCTGGAAAGCAGGTTGGTGGGATGGGGAGAGAATGGGGATTTTACAGTATCCTTCCCCTGCCACGCCCACCAAGCCATGCCCACCAAGCCACACCCACAGAACCGGTAGTAAATTTTTTTGAATCCCACCACTGGTTTTAGCGTACAAACTACCCTAATCATCTTTGTTGCTCTTGTCTGCACTGTTTCCAGAGTCTCAACAACTTTTCTCTAATATAGTGCCCAAAACTGGATGCAATACAGGTACTCCTTGACTTATGACCACCATTGAGCCCCAAATTTCTGTTGTTAAGTGCGTTTTGGTCCATTTTACGACTTTTCTTGCCACTGTTGTTAATTGAATCGCTGCAATCAGTAACCTGGTTGTTAAGTGAATCTGGCTTTCCCATTGACTTTGCTTGCCAGAAGATCGCAAAAGTGGATCACAATGGCACAGCGGTTACAGCGCAGTGCTAACCATTGTACTAACTATGAATTTGGCAGTTCGTATCTCACCAGGCTCAAGGCTGGCTCAGCCTTCCATCCTTCCGAGGTGGGTAAGATGAGGACCCAGATTGTTGGGAGGCAATAGGCTGACTCTGTAGACCGCTGAGAGAGGGCTGTAAAGTACTATGAAGCGGTATATAAGTCTAAGTGCTATTGCGATTGCAATCCCATGATCCCAGGACATAGCAAAGGTCATAAATATGAACCTGCTGCCAAGTGTCTGAAGTTTGATCACATAATCATGGGGATGCTGCAATAATGACCATAAGTCGCATTTTTCAGTGTTATGCTGGCTAGAGAATTCTGGGAGTTGAAGTCCACAAGTCTTAAAGTTGCCAAGTTTGGGGATCCCTGCTTTGGATGATCACTAAGTGAACTGTCGAGAACTACCTGTGTTCTAAATGTAGTCTTACTAAGGCTTTATAAAAAAGGGTATTAGTACTTCACCTGATCTTGATTCTATCCCACACATTAGGGCCCGGAGCACATCTTACTAAGGCTTCATAAAGAGGTACTACTAGTACTTTTACATGATCTTGATTCTATCCCGCACATTAAACACGGGGCTGGAGCACATTCGGCAGCCTAGAGGAGCCCCTCCCTCCCTAACCAGAAGTCTATCCTGCCCCCCTGATTTGCTGTTCCCTTCCCTGCCCCAGAGCTGGCGGGGAGTGTTTGCTTTGCGAACCGCAGGTGTCACCAGCGCTCCTCCTCTGAGTTTTTCCGCTCCTCTTGGAGGCACCTGCGATCATAGAGTTAGGAAAACTCAAGAGGGGTGTGTGCGGCTTTCGCAGGCCTGTTACGTTGGGTTAAAAGGGGAGGAAAGAGGAAAAATGCAGCGCATTTGCAAGCGTTGGAGGGTGGATGCCGGCTAGTTTCTTTTTTCAGCGTTTCCCGGGATGCTCCCGTTAAACTCGACGATTCCCCACGTGCAAGCGATCCCGCGAACGTATAATAACTTCGACTGAAATACTGAAGGGGAGCAGTAGCCCCCATAAACACCCAGCCAAACGGGCCTGGAGGATATATGGCATCTAATGTCAAAAGTGCAATTCCCTTGACGGATAAGGATACTGAAGTTACACCGAAAGCAAATTTTAGACTTGATAACCAGAGAGGGAAGGCGCATCTTCCTCCGGCATTTTGATTTTGGAGGGGAATAATAGCTCTTTTAGCCACTTAACAGCATGAAACTGGCTGGAGAAGAAGAGGATTTAACTCAGAGGTCTCCAAACTTGGCAACTTTTAAGACTTGTGGACTTCAAATCCCAAAGTTGCCAAGTTTGGGGGGGCCCTGATTTATCTTAAAACGCGAAGTTTCCCCCTCAGATTAGCAGCCATCGTGCACATTTGTGATCTATTCCCCGCAGCCCGTCTTAGAATCCACAGGCCGAGGTGATTTTTAACCCGTTGTCCTTTCCCCTTAATTTGGAATTAGGAGCGGGGGGAGAAAAACTTTACTGAAGAATTCTTGAGACTCACAAACGTTGCCGTTAGGACAAGGGCTCCCGAGATTCCTTAAAAAAACTCGCTAAATTTATTTTTATTTTTCCAGCGTTCTCATACTCGATCCCAAACTTTTTCCTCATTCCCGCCGGCCAATTCCACCAAATTTCCCCGGGTTGGAAGCTTCCCCAAGGTTATCCAGATGTGTGGCACTGCAAGTCCCCCAGGGGCAGATAGGTGGGGAAGAGTTGGCATCGCAACCGGAGGACAAATCGCTTAGAGAAAGGCAGAGAGAAGCATCCCAATTCTTTTTTGGCTTAAAAAAAAGAGAGACGCCCCCCCATCATAGAAAATAATAAAATAAAATAAAACGCGGCGGGGGGGAGTTGCTCAGGGAACGTAAATTCGCGCCTTCCCGTTCGACCCCGACGTCTTTAGGGAGCTGTAGTTTTTTTGTTTTTTTTCTTCTTCTCCCTGACCCAGAAAAACTACACTTCCCGCTCTCCTGCGTGCCCCATTCATCGCCTGGCCAATCAGCGAGGCGCCTCTCCTCCACTCCTATTGGCTCGCGCGGAGCGGGGGGTGGGGGAGGAGCAGGAAGAAGAGTCCTCAACCTTCTCGCGAGTTGCACTTTGAGGCCTTTGCTCCCTTGTGCCGCGAGCGGGAGACCCAGCGGTGGCAGAGGCGGAGGAGGACTTGGCGGGCGAAAGGCTGCGGCGGCGGCGGCGGCGGCGGGGAGAGCCGAGGCTCGGGCTCCGGCCCCGGCTGGATTTGCAGGAGGAGGAGGAAGGAGGGGGTGTCCGAGGCGGCAGCTTCCCGACCAAGGGAGGAGACGGGCAGGCGCTGAGATCAGCCTCCCCACCCGCCCGGAGCAGCTCTGGATTCCGTAGCCGCCACCGGCTTTTCCCCGGTCGACGCTTCGTAAGGGTGTTTTTCTTTGTCCAGCTTTCTCCAACCCTCCCGGAAGGGCCGGACTCCAGCTCCCATGGTTCCCGCGGAGGGGGGAGAAACACCAGTTCCGGGCATGATGGGACCTGGAGTCCAATTATTAGACTCCCGTCTCTCCTCTTTTCCCTTCACCCCCCGCTTTGGCTCGCCCACCCCTCCTTGCAAGCCCGGCGTTGCTTCTTTAAAAAAAGAGGGTGGGTGGGTGGAAATCCCAGCTCTGCTTTTGGTGTGTCTTTGCTCCGGAGTTGCATGCAGACAATCGCTGGAACCCGCGTCCTGCTCCGCCAGGAGGGGTGGGTGGGTGGGTGGGAAGAGAGAGATCCTCCTTGGAGTAAATCGGCGGTCCCCCAACTTTCCTCTTGGAAGAGAAACTTTTTTCCGGGGTGCTGTGTTGTGGTGTTGGCGAGGGAGGAGAGAGAGAGAAGAAGGTCGCCTCCTTTGTCGTCTCTCTCGGCTGGGCCACCCACCCCCGGCTGCTCCTAGCTAGCCCGAGGGTGGCGATATACTGAATGCGTGCTTGGATGAAATAATTAAAAAAAAAGAAAAGGAAAAAAAGCTGCTGTGAGTGAGGATCGGTGGTCGCGGAATCAGTGTCGGAGAAGAGAGGCTTTTTGCAAGCGTGTTGGGGTGGTGGAAAAAAGCTACTTTTTTTTCCCTCTCAGAGGCATCTGGTTGGCTACATAGGCAAACAGGATGCTACATAAGGTAGGCCTTTGTCTGATCCGGAAGAGGTCTTTTGCTTTTTTTATTTATTTATTGGGTTGGGTGTCTTACCTTGACTTTTAGCAGCATGGAAGCATGCTTTAAAAAAAAAGCCACTCCACGGCTGATAATTTGATTAGTCCTTTCTAAAAAAGAAATATTTGCACCAGCAGCCATCCCTCCTCCGCCTCCTTCAATGGGAATGAGTCTCTTTGCAAGGAAAAGAAAATTTTCCAGGGACTTTATTCAGGGTGTAAACACACCTAATAGTTTGGCAGCCTGTTCCAACAATAGCTACCTAAAAGTCCCTGCTCTCCTGTGTTTAAGATAATCTCTGGACCCAGCGGGTTCAGTTTTGCTATCGTTCTGCTCTCCGGCTAACTTGACCCTGTACGGAGTATTGATTTTTCCTGGAATGGTGCAATTTGTGATCATTGGAAGGGTACCTAGTCTAGGTAACTGGCACAGACATGCTTTTAAACAAAAAAAAGTTCAAAGGCAACTTTTTCCTGCATGGGGTGGATATCTTCAGGAGGGATGGATTTTAGCAGGGAGTAACTGTATTCTCTGACAGCTGTTAGGATTTCTGTCTAAAGTCAAGGCCCTCCCATTGAATTCAATGGTCTTTAGCTAGCTGCAATCTGTTTTCAAAGCAAGCAATACTGAGCGGAGTAGGATTTCGTTAACACCGTGGTTTTCCAGCCAGTGCTGTTTTGTTTTTGTTCAACACAGAATGGTAGCTCTTCCATAAACAATGTAGGGCACTAGTTCAAAAAGCGTGTGTGTGCTGAGGTCATAGATAATACTGTGTAAAGAAAGATGGATGTGTGGTGGAAGAGCCACACGTGGGGATAACCCCGGTTTTGACACACTACCATGTGTGACACCAGTGAGAATGTCACTGAGTGGGGTGATGCCCCCAAAATATGTCAGGGCATTGCATTTTGACTGTGCTCTTGCTTGCAACTATAAACTGGATTGCAGATAGTTCTGGGCTTTAGACCACAATTGAGCCCAAAGCTTCTGTTGAGCTTTGCCCCGTTTTACAACTTTTCTTGCCACAGTGGTTAAATGAATCTCTGCAGATAACAGATCATCAGAGTTGGAAGGGACCTTGTAGGTCATCTAGTCCACCCCCCCGCCCAAGCAGGAGACCCTACACCATTTCTGACAAATCTCTTTAGTCCAATCTCTTCTTGAAAGCCTCCAGTGATGAAGCCCCCAAGTCAAGCTGTTCCATTGGTTGATTGTTCTGACTGTCAGAAAGTTTCTCCTTATTTCCAGGTTAAATCTCTCCTTGTTCAGTTTCCATCCATTGTTCCTTGTCTAGCCTTTGGGTGCATTAGAAAATAGCTTGGCCCCTTCCTCTCTGTGGCAGCCCCTCAAATATTGGAAGACTGCTATCATATCTCCCCTGGTCCTTCTCACTAGACCAGCCAAGTCCAGTTCCTGTAACCGTTCTTCATATGTTTTAGTCTCCAGTCCCCTAATCATCCTAGTTGCTCTTCTCTGCACTTTTTCTAGAGTCTCAACATCTTTTTTATAATATGGTGACCAATACTGGATGCAGTACTCTAAGTGTGGTCTTATTAAGGATTTATAGAGTAGTAGTAGTAGTACCTCAGTTGTTCAATGAGAAACAAGGTGGTTAAGCAAATCTGGCTTCCCCATGAACTTTGCTTGTCAGAAGGTCACAAAAGGGGATCATGTGATCCTGGGAACTGTCATAAATATGACCTAATGGGCAAGTGCCTGGATTTTGATCACCTGACCATGGGGGGGGGTGCTGTCACGGTCATCACTGTGAAAAACGATCATAAATCACTGTTTTACTGTTGTAACTTGGAATGGTCCCTAAAGGAATGATTGCAAGTTGAAGATTACCTGTATTTCATACAACTGTTTAAAAAAGCCTTCCCCAACTTCACTTGTCCCAAACAGAATGAGACTACAACTCCCAGCCTCCTTTTCCTTATAGTTGATTGATGGCCTGTTAGGAAAGGGCCAGGCTAGCAAGTGAAACCAAAACCATCTCTTCCCTCTCCATGAACCCAGTCCCTGCTTGGGGTTGGGGACCGTTGGATAAGATGTTTTACACTCAGAGGATAAATCCATCTATTTTTGTCAGATGATGCTGACACTTGGGGAAGAATGGGAAAAGATACAGTTCTGTTCCATCTTTCTTTTTTTTCACAGCTGCCTCTTGCTATAGGGGGAAGCACATTTAGAAATCCCACCAAGCCTATAGCTGTGATTCTCCTACCCCCAGATCCAAGTACACCAATAGTAACAGGCCTAGCCCTGCTTAGTTCTGAGCCCAGACAAGGTCAGCTGGGTGTAATCGGGAAATAAATTGCTTTCTGTGTTTACAGGGTGACTTATAATTACCAATACACTTAGGAACTATTAAGAGTATGGAGCTACATAACCATCCACATTAAATTACAGCAGTGATTCTTAACAGTGTTTTCCACTGCCACCAATCCTGTGATTCTAAGAAAGGCTATGAGGGATTCTTCTCATCCCTCATAGGGAGCTTAGCACATCACCCTGGGGGTGAAATTCCAAAATCATGGGGTACTAGCATAAGAGATACCTTTCTTTGGGTATTCACTGATCTGCGTAGTATTCATAGCCATTCCTTTGTAAGGGAAATGGCTAGTTAATAGCCCTAGATCAGGGGGTCTTCAGACTTGACACCTTTAAGACTTGTGGACTTCAACTCCCAGTTAGTCATCTCAGGAATTCTGGGAGTTGAAGTACACAAGTCTTAAAGGTGTCAAGTTTGGAGACCCTTGCCCTCGATGTTTAGTGGGTGTTTCCTCTAGGAGCTGCAAAAGGCAGAAGATTTTCTTCTGTTTCTGAATGAAGCCCCCCCTTTTCAAAGCCCAGAGAAACTGGAGCCTAGAGAGACAGCAAGGAGGGTGGGGGAGTCTGGAGTTTTCCAATGGGAAACCCCAGAAGATTGAAATTGCTTTTTTTTAAAGAGATCTGAGTTGTCGAAGCAGCAGCCTTTGTGAATGCATGTTGATTTCTACTTATGTCCTGCTTGTGTTGGCTGGTGGAGAAAGCTCGCGTGTGGAGTCCTTAAGTGCTCTCTGACTGGCATGTTTGCTTGCAGACGTTTCATTACTCATCTAGGTAACATCATCAGTGCTAGTGAGTGCGAGGTTTCCTCCCTATCTATATACAATAGCTGTGTTGGAGGGCCGTGGTGTGTTTTTTTCTCCTTATAGTTCCTTGGCTAGTGACCTCTGCTTGAAACAGAAAACTAGAGCAGAAATTAAAACAAAAGCCAATATCCTAATCAAGGAACTGCCAAGGAGAACACACCTCCATTAATACAGAGCGTTTTCGACTTGTGACCCATTGCTTAGTGACCATTTGAAGTTCTAACCTCCATCCTTGCAAGGTCATGTGACCAAATTTCAGGTGCTTAAGCAACTGGCCTGCATTTACAACTGTTTGCAGCATCCTATGGCCATGGGACCGCATTTTATAAGGGTTTTGGGGCACAAAACTGGCCCAGAGCTGACTGTTGGTTCGCTTAGCAACTGCCACCAAAAAGGTCATAAAATTACGTGGGTCACGTTGGTGTGCTACCATTATAACCTAGGGCCATGATGGGTAGATTCCATTATGGTTGTAAGTCGAGGCCTGCTTGTATCGGCAGAGCAAGCTACTGTATACAGGTAGTCCTCGACTTACAACAGTTCATTTAATGACCAAAGTTACAGCGGCACTGATAAAAAGTGATTTTATGACCCTTTTTCACACTTTAAAACCATTTTAGTTTTAGTAATCCCTATGGTCACATGATCAAAATTCAGACGCTTGGCAACTGACTCATTTTATGACAGTTATAGCATCCTGGGGTCATGTAATACTTTTTGTGATCCTTTGACAAGCAAAGTCCATGGGGAAGTCCGATTCGCTTAACAACCGGGCTACTAACTTACCAACACCAGTGCATCACTTAGCAACTGCAGCAAGAAAAGCCGTAAAGCGGAGTAAAACTCGCTTAACAAATGCCTCACTTAGTAACAGAAATTTTGGGCTCAATTGTGGTCGTAAGTCGGGGACTACCTGTGTAAATGGGGAGTGAACCCCACACTCACTTTGCACGGATGATGTTACCTGGTGGAGGGATGAAATGCCTGCAAATAAGCAACCACGTTCAACACCACTGTCTCTGCTGTTCAGCCCTGTGTTACAGAGATTATTTTGTACTGAAATAACTTTGTGTGCAGTTTAATTGACAGAAATATGTTGTATAGGATTTTGAGAAGTGTCTTAGCAGGTCCATTTGGTTTACCTGAGATGCTTAGCTCAGTATAGTTTGCCTCATCGCTGCTATGCAAACGACAGACTAGGCCTATGTATTGATGACTTTATGATGGGTGGACTTCAACTCCCAGAGTTCCTCTGCCAGCATGCTGGGAATTCTGGGCATTGAAGTCGATGTATTTTAAACTCTCCAAAGTTCAGAAACATTGAAATTGACTCTCATGTCGGCTTATCAAATTAAATTTTGGAGATGGTATATGAAAGTGACTCACAGGTCAAGAGGGGTGATATGTCTTTTTGGTCTGTTTCTAAGAAACCCCTGAATATTGCAAGCTACGATTCCAAAGGACTGGTTGAAAAGGATAAATATGGATTATCATCCCTGCCTGGACAGTTTCTTTTCTTTAAAACAGCTCTCCTCCAACATAGTGTTCTCCATATGTATTGGACCACAGCTCCCATCAGCCACAGCTATGGGATGGTTCCCCTTGCTTTTTTCCAGATTTTTCCCACATCATGGGGAAAAGAAACAGAAAGCCAGAAATCTGGTAAGGGGTTTGCATCTAGAAATGGAAGGGGAGAGTGATATTTGGAAGAGAAGAGAACACTCTTATATACTATTCTACCCTTTTAAACTCTGGTTTGTCAAACAGGCCATGGTGGACTGGTTGACATGGAATGCGAAGCCATGGACCACAGTTTACAGAAAACAATGGGTGACTTCACACATTGCATTGCGTGAAGCTGAGCAAGTCACAATATGGCTTGGCATGCTATGGAAACTCGGTCCCCACCTGAAGAAACTACTTAGGCCAAGAGCCTATTGACTCTGGAGTTCCAGTGTTCCTCGTGCAAGATTTTACATTTTTAACTAGGCTATGGGTGACTTCTTTTTTTCTGACACTCGATTAGTTTTTACTTGGGACAGAAATGAACAGAGCATTGTGTACTCCTTTGCCTGCTTGCAAACTCTTGTTGATTTTAATCAAACTTGAGCTGGCAGATCAACGGCTACATTTTCTTTGTCTGTTGACACTCGAGAGAAATTGGAGCTATTCCATTTATTTCTACAGAATGCAAACAAAAAAGAAATCAAAACATGAATAATATTTGTGGTGCTAGATTTCTTGGGATGGCCAAATGATCAGAGAGCCAGCTTTGATCTAGTATTTAAAGCACCAACTGGGAGACCGGAAGTTCCAGTCCTGCCTTAGACATGCCTTAGACCACGGGTGTCAAACTTGCAGCGACACGTTGCTGTCACATAACTTATCACAACGTTTTTCCCCTACGTGGAGCTGGGGTGGGCATGGCCTGTGTGTGACGGATCTGGCTAGTGGGCCGCCAGTTTGACACCTCTGCCTTAGACAAACCTAGCTAGGTGGCTTTAGGCCAATCACCAGGAAATGGTGAGCTCTAGTCCCACCTTAGGCATGAAAGCTGGCTGGGTGACTTTGGGGCAGTCCCATTCCCTCCACCCAATCCACCTCACAGGGTAGTTATTGAGGGGAAAATAAGAGGAGGAAATTGTATTACTTAATTTTAATATTAAGACTTGTAGGGCCAGCACCAAGGAGGCTCATTTCAATTTCATTGTACACAACATGTTGTACATTGACAATAAACGTTCGTTTGATTGATTGTATTAGGCATATCCGTCCCCTTGAGTTACTTATAAAGTAATAAGGGTGAGATTACAAAATCTAAATAAATTGGAGATGGGCATGGTAGGAGAAGTTGTGCGTTGAAAAGCAGAGATATTCAAAGGTGTGGAGAAAAGGAGTCCAAGGGACTATAGCTCAAAGGTGCTTTTTCAAGAGGCAACTGGACTTTTATTTTTCCTTGAAGACATTTTGCTTCTCATTCCAGGAAGTTTCTTCAGTTCAGAAGTGAAGTGAAAGATCTTCAAGGAAAAACAAAGTCCAGTTGCCTCTTGAAAAAGCACCTTTGGGACAACCATAACCTGGATGACTGAGAATCTCCATAGACAGAGGGCGAAAGTGAAAGAAAATTAGAGGGGTTTTTATATGCTGGGAAAAACAAGGATCTTTTTGCGTGCGGAATTCTAGTGAGCTCAGGTAAACAAACCTAACTTTTTGTTCACTTCTTTTAATTTTAGGGATATCAGCAGATTTACAGGATCTGCGCAGCCTATTCCTGAAGGCGTCTCCTTGGACCTAAATCCTGGTGTGGACCTGCTTCCATATCGGCACCTCAATCCCTATGTCCCTCAAAAGGGCAGATTTCTAAGTAAGCTTGCATTAAAATAACACTTGGTGTGGCTTGATTGCTTAAACCAGAGGTCCCCAAACTTGGCAACTTTTAAGACTTGTGGACTTCAACTCCCAGAAGTCCACAAGTCTTAAAGTTGCCAAGTTTGGGGACCCCTGGCTTAAACGTTTGCTGGTTTTGAGCAGAGAGTTGCTTATTTTATGAAACAGTGATGTCATAAACCCCCAGCCCATTGGATTACCTTTATCTGTAGTGACCCTCAGATCTTCTCACCATAAGAGGATCCAGTGGGGTTGTCTACCCCCTCCCCCATTTATGCAAATGTAAGAACCTTGAGGGGTAGAATGGGTCACAAGGTGTTTAAGACACCTATTTCATCCCTTAAAACTCCTGGGCTATCATTGTAAACCAGATTGTTGCCTGCTGTATGAAAACATAATTCATTGTTCAGATTGATTGTTCCTAGGATTAAATCCCTGCTGTTTTTACGAAACTGTTGTACCTTCCATTGTTTCTTCTGCTCCTGTATTAATGAGGTAAAATGGAGAGAGAAAAATTATCTCTGCAGTGAATGTGTTGAGTGGGCTAAAGCCAGTTCATTTTCCCACCTTTTTTCTAAGACATGAATCCGCACTCTGCTGGATTTATGTTTGAATTTTATCCAAAGGTAACTTTTGGGTGCGTGGTGGGTTATTACTTTGGATAGTGTTACTTAATCCCAGCAACCAGAAGATATGTGGACTTCGACTCCCAGAATTCCCCTAGCCAGCATGGGCTGTTTGGGGGATACTGGGAGCTGAAGTCCACACATCTTAATGTTACCAAGCTAAGGAACACTGTTATAGATGGTATATAGCCAAAGCTCTTAACGCATTCTTTCTGTTGATAGCAAAAAAAGCCTTCATGCTCACAGCAGAAGCTGTTGCTTTGTGGCACTTCCTGGAATGTCCATATGACCACACAATGGTGAAAGGTCACATGGTCAGTCCAGGAATTTTTTTAAAGGAGAAATGCTCTTGAAGAACCCTGTGAGAAGTTCTGACCTACTGTGATGAGTTGGATGGTGTTTCACGCTTTTGGAAAAAAGATAGGATATAAACTAGACTTTGCTTCTCTTAGTGTTTATCCTACTGTAGTTTTCTGGAAGTGAGAAACATTTATTTGTTGGTTGGTTGGTTGGTGGCGTGATTCATGGGTCAAATCTTTTACAGCCCAATTTCACATTTCATATTATATGCACCTTTAATTTGGTCACCACACTATAAAAAAGATGTTGAGACTCTAGAAAAAGTACAGAGATTAGGGGACTGGAGACTAAAACATACGATGAATGGTTGCAGGAACTGGGCCTGGCTAGTCTAGTGAAGAGAAGGACCAGGGGAGACATGATAGCAGTCTTCCAATATTTGAGGGGCTGCCACAGAGAGGAAGGGGTCAAGCTATTTTCTAAAGTGTCTGCTGGCCAGACAAGGAATAATGGATGGAAACTGAACAAGGAGAGATTTAACCTAGAAATAAGGAGAAACTTTCTGACAGTGAGAACAATCAACCAATGGAACAGCTTTGCCTTCCGAAGTTGTGGGAGAACCATCACTTGAGACTTTCAAGAAGAGATTGGACTCCCATCTGTCAGAAATGGTGTAAGGTCTCCTGCTTGGGCAGGAGGTTGGACTAGATGACCTACAAGGTCCCTTCCAACTCTGATTATCTGTTATTATTATCTGCTGTATGGCCAATTTTAAAACTGATACTCCCAGATAAATAAATGTCAGCTGATCAATTCATTAGTGAAAATAGAATCTTTCAGCTCTTTATACGTCTTAAATAACGAAGGCTGGGAGTTCAAAATGGTTTTGTTTGTTCTTCTAGTTGATTGTTTTGGAACAGCATTGTGTGGACTTGGGCTCAAAGGCCTTGGGGGTGTGACCCACAGAGAATTCCCAATGTCATTACACCAGAGTGACATTTAAAAAAAAAAAAACTAACATCAGAGGAAAATGAGTAAGATAGGACTAAGAAGCAATTACACTAATAAGTTTTCTGTGTGAGCTAGATGGGCAGTTCCTAAATACGATAGATAGATAAAAAGATGAAATAGAAATAACCCTGATGGTGGTTCCAACCATCATCCCATCTTGCATTGAGTTAGATCTTGAATTGTTCTTATTCCCTCCCCTTCCTCCCCTTTATCCTGCTCCTACTTTTCAGGGCTTTGTGTCGTCCCATGATGCGGTCATATGTTTCTCAGAAGCAAAGTGAACTTTGTTGAACGGGCGCAAAGACCCCTCTCAAAAGAAGCCATGCAGGAGAGCTATCAGAATGTCATGGCACTGGGTAAGAATCCATCGTCACCCCCATACAAGGCCCTTTCTCGCTTGTTCCTTCCTGGCATGAGAAATTGCCCTGGGCTGCAAACCCCACTGTTTTTATACAGGTAGTCCTCGACTTACAACCGCAAGGGAACCCCAAATTTCTGTCCTGTGGCGAGGAATGGGTTTTACGTGAGTTTTGCCCCCATGTTAACCACCTTCCTTTGCCCCGGTGGTTAAGTGAATCGCTGCAGTTGATAAAGTTAGTAACTCGGTGGTTAAGTGAATCTGGCTTCCCTCCCATGGACTTTGGCTTGTGGGAAGGTCACATAAGTATGAATCCGTGGCCTGAATTTTGATCACACTGGGGGGAATTGCAAAGATTGTAAGTGTGAAAAAATGGTGACAAGTCACAAATTTTCAGTGCCGTTGTAACTTTGAACGGTCACTAGATGAACTGTTGTAAGTCGAGGGCTACCTGCACATCCCTATCTGCGTGCAGAATCTTAGGGCTGTGATGGCACAGGTGGCACGCAGAGCCATTTGTGTGGGCGCGCGAGACCCAACCAAAGTTACCTGCACATGCGCTTGCCTCCCAGCTGATTTTCGGCCTCCCGGAGGCTCAAAGGAAGCCTCTGCAGCCTTGGGAGGCCGAAAAATGGGCCTTCCAGAAATACCGGAAGGGCCTGTTTTCAGCCCCTGGAGCCCAGGGGGAGGCCATTTTCACCCTCCCAGGGAGCCTCTGGAGCCTTTGGAGGCCGAAAAACAGGCCCGTTTTGTCCCTTCCAGTATTTCGGAGGAGATATGGGGTTGTACTACTAGGAGTACAAATAGGGCACTATTAAGGTAAGACTCAACAATGATTAACTCCTCCTTGTAGTGCTGTGTTTCTCAACCGTGGCAATATTGAGTCCTCTGCAGATTTTACTCTGTTAGTTGTTGCCGACAATAAGGGCTCAGTGTTCATCTCCGTTTCAAGGCCATTGAGCTAACGTGGTATGAAGATGTTTCCACGGTCATGTGACCAGCATGACATCACAGAGCTCTGCTACCTTCCCAATGAAGTGGTACTCACATTTGCATGCTTTGGAACTGCTGGGTTGGCAGGAGCTGGTGTGAGAATTGGAGCTCACCCCATCACATGGCGCTTGGGGTCTTGAACACTGGACTGCTGCCTTTCCAGCTGATAAAGCCCAGAGTCTTAACTACTGAGCCACAGCACTGCGCCAGTATTATGATGGGTGGACTTCAACTCCCAGAATTCTTCAGCCCAGCACATTGGCTGGAGAATGCTGGGAGTTGAAGTCCATCCATCTTAAAGTTGCTGAGGTTGAGAAACTGTCTTAGAACATTCTGGCTTCTTCCAGAATGCTTGTCAGGAATGATGAGAACAGAACCTCCACATTCTGGAGGACCATGGCTTCTTTTAACTCTAGATCAGAATCCTGACACACAAACTGCATTTAAGTCTTTCCCCAAAGGATGACTTGTCTGCAGGGTCTATTTTCTTCATTTTTTGGTCTTCTCTCTTTCCACACAAGCCTTCCCAAGCTTTTGAGGTGATAGTATGGGACTTTGCCTTGGGTTCCTCTACTGGTGATAGAAGACAGGAACTTCTGTGATTATTTAATGGCATTGTGGTATTTTGTAATTTATATGTTGCATTTAATTTGAATGATTGGTTGAACCAGGTTTTGGAATTGGCTTTTGAATCTTGACTGGGCTCAATTATGAATTGATGTGACTTTTTCTATTATATTGGCTTAATCTGAGCTTGAAATGTCTTTCAAGTCATGTCCAGTTTGTGGCAACTCCCTAGACTTGTTTCCTCTTGTCTGGTTTCCTCAGAACTGTCTCCTCACTCACAATTCTCTAGACTTAGTCTATAGTTCTGGATTTTTTTGGAGGTCTTCCATCCATATGCTAACCAGGTCAGATCCTGCTCAGCTTCTGAGTTCAGATGAGGTCAGCCTAGTGCTGCCCTCTGTTGAGGGCTGCCAGAAGAAACAGAATATTTCATGGGAAAAGTTCCACCTGTAGGCAGTTTTCAGAACTTCTAATTTTTCTTGCCAGTAGAGTTTCTTTCCTGGGTTTTTGATCCTCATTCATCCCTGAGTTTCCTGGGAAACAATTAGAACATTTTCTCACAGTGTATAGCAATGTTTCTCAATTTTAGCAAATGTTAAGATGTGTGGACTTCAACTCTCACAATTCCCTAGGTAGCCTGCTGGCTGTGGAATTCTGGGAATTGAAGTCCACACATCTTAAAATTGAAACTTGGACTAATAGAATACTGGTGTTCTGGATGTTACCTTGAGGGCCTTGGAGGAAAGATAGCTTTTAGATGTGATGCCAAAAAGAAAAACCAACGTCCTAGACCAAGAGTCTTCAAACTTGGCAACTTCAAGACTTGTGGACTTCAACTGCCAGAATTTCTGAGCTAACATGACTGGAGGAAGAATTCTGGGAGTTGAAGTCCACAAGTCTTAAAGCTGTCAAGTTTGAAGAACCCCTGTCCTAGACAATTTATCCCAGATGAGACAGTATTTCACATACAGCAAAATACTGATTTAACAGACACTGGGTGGTTGGGTGGGGGGTGCTATTCATTAAATCCAAATGTCCATTAACTCCAAATGTATGTCATTTACATCATTTATAAACCATGCCATTTATAATATGAAGGAAAATCTCATTGTAACAAAAAAGCTTTTGATTAAATGCGAGTTGGCATCCAAATTTAAAAAATGGGTTGGGTACGTTCAGAGTCCACTTAATGCTTCTGAAGCTTTACGGTAATAATAGTAATAACAACAACAAAACCATCTGCGTTTGTGTTCCTGTGGCAGGCCGGACGCCCCTGTTGCCGAATTACCCTGCCGTTGCAAAAGACACTCAGGAGTCCCAGCGACAAAGAGCCAAGTTTTGGAGCAAAGAAGAGATCGGCCTTTTTGTCGACCTCTGGATTAGCCCAGAAGTCCAGAACGAACTCCAGAACACTTATCACAACGAGGTGGTTTTCAACTGGCTCTCCAACGAAATGGGCTTGCGGGGTTTCAACCGCTCCGCTCGCCAGTGCCGCGAGAAGATGAATGCCCTGAAGAAGAAGTTTAAAGAGGTCACCACTCACAACAAATGCCCTGGCGCTGGCGAAGTGCGAACCATGCCCTTCTACGACAAGCTAGCCACCATCCTCCTCAGCCGGAGGGATGCCAAGCACTCTTCGAACAGCGGCGAGAAGGGCCAGTGGTCCAGGCAAGCTTCCTCGCCGGCTCCGGGAACGTCCGGGCAGGCATCTTTACTTGGGAGGCCCTCTTTAATTAGTCCGCCGGGGCTGAGGTCCTCTGGGACAGCCAGCCAAAGCAAATCCCACCTGCAGCAGCCCCCTCAAAAGCAACCTCGCCTTCTCCAGGCTGGGACAGTGTCTCCCACTCACTGCCACCGGCCTCTTTTGCAACCCAACCGCAGCTTGGCTATGCAAAAGCACCGGGGACATTCCTCTCCTTGGCCTACCGCCAACCAACTGGCCGTGGTCACTCCAAAAATTGAGGAACAGTCGCCGGAGGGAGAAGACCCGCCCAACTCGATGTGCTCTGTGCTCCAAGGAAGCCACCTCCCCATGGAGGTGCGGGTGATCGATGAGAACGGCATCACCGTCACCTCGTCCATGTGTGAGGAGGTCAAGCAGGAGCAGGACGAGGACGACGCGGCGCACGATCCCGAGCTAGAGTTCGATGCCAAGTTTGAAAGAGAAATTGTGGATGATAGCGACCCCCCCGAGGCCACCGGCACCCGCCTTGACCCCGACGTGCTTTCGGAGTATTCAGAAGAACCGTACGATGAGACCGAAGGGGTCGATGACTTGCCTGTGGATTTACTACAATGTTTTGGAGACCGGTTCTCCTCCTTTGGTGGCGTGGAAGAGAGCAACCATGAGCAGGAAAGGCCGAAACACGAACACCCATTATCCAGGGCTTTATCTACAGGTAAGAACACCTTGACTTGGCCAACAGTGCTGGGATTATTGTGTTCTGCCTTAACCTGTCTCTTCTAGGTATGTACAGGTAGGCCTCGACTTCCAACAGTTCTGTTCGAAGTTACAACAGCACTGAAAAAAGGGACTTATGACCGGGTTTCACACTTTAGGACCATCACAGCCTCCCCTTGGTCACATGATTTATATTCAAGACACTTGGCAAACTGACTCACATTTATGATGGTAGCAGCATCCCGGGATCACATGATCCCCTTTTGAAACCTTCTGACTAGCAGCCAATGGGGAAACCAGATTCACTTAACAACCATGCTACTAATTTAACAACTGCCAGGGATTCAGAAAAGCTGTAAAATGGGGCAAAATTCAATCAATTTCTCACCTAGCAACATGAAGTTTGAGCTCAATTGTGGTTATATAAGTTGAAAACTTACCTGTATTCTTTGAATTGAGTGCCCTCTTAAGCACTAGATAATACTGCGCAGTTGGCTTTTAGAGTCTGTTATTATTTTCCATTGGAGTTATCAGTCTTTTTTTTCTGTTTTTCCAACTGTAAAAAATCAGTGCCACATTAAAAGATTGCGTTTTAAATTTGAACATTTGAGCTTTCTCCTTCCGAAAGCTGGGGAAATTTGTGTCTTCTTTCTTACTCCCAGAAATTTCTGAAGAATTCTTGTTGCAAAGCTAAAATTCCTAAGATTGCTCCCATTCTGTAAGGCTGGGTGGTGATAGTTGTTTCTTTGTTTTGAAGGCCCTTGAAGTAGTCTTTTGTCTTATTAATCTTGCCAATAGCAATAACACTTAGATCTGTATACCACTTCACAGTGTTTTACATCCCTCTCTCAGTGGTTTACCCAGTCAGCATATTGACCCCCAACAATCTGGGTCCTCATTTTACGGACCTCAGAAGGATGGAAGTCTGAGTCAACCTTGAGCGGTCAAGATCAAACTGCTGGCAGTGGGCAGAGTTAGCCTGCAATATTGTATTCTAACCACTGTGCCACCACAGCTCCTCTCTGCCTGTGCAACTGCCTACACAAGTCCCTTCAGCTCCCTTGGCGACAGTTTCAGAAGTGGTTTGTCATTGCCACCTTTTTCCTAGGGCTGAGAGAGAGAGGCTGGCCCAAAGGTGCCCAATGCAGGATCAGAACTTGTGGTACCCTGGTGCTTCATCCTCATGTAAACATGGCTTCAACGCCAGCCACAGGTTTTCCAACCCAGATTTATATTGTTACTGGATGTTTAGCCACCTTTTCTGGTTGAAGAGGCTAGGAATTCCAACCATTACACCCACTGCTCTTCGTGCAAAATTGAGGTGATGCAATGGTTAGAATGCAGTATTGCAGATTAATTCTGCCGGCTGCCTGCAGTTCGATCCTCACTGGCTCAAGGTTGACTCAGCCTTCCAAGGTTGGTAAAATGAGAACCCAGATTGTTGGGAAGGCAAATATATGGTTTAGTTTAGTTTACTTTATTGTCATTGCACCTCGTACAACGAAATCAAACACAATCTTCAGTGCACATCATGACCATGAAAATAAACACAAACACACATCCTTCACACTCCACACATTGAATTGAAAACCCCCGACACCACACCAGCACTGCACTATGCAGTAGAATTCAACAGAGCTACTGCCCTGGGATAGAAACTGCTTTTCAGCCTACTTGTCCTTGTTTTTATTATTCTGTACCGTCTGCCAGAGGGTAATAGTAAATAGTACTGACTCTGTAAACCGCTTAAGAGAGAACTGTAGAGCACTGTGAAGCAGTATATAAGTCTTAAGTGCTAAATGCCAGTTTTGGCAAAACTATCATAAAATGCACTCATGTGATCGCAGGACACTGCAGATGGCCATAAATGTGTGCCAGTTACTGAGCACTCTTGCCTCTTTCTTTTAAGAGCCGTGATGGCAGCAGTGGTCAGAATGCAGTACTGCAACCTAACTCACTGCCCAAAGCCAGGAGTTCGATCCTGACTGGCTCAAGGTTGACTCAGCCTTCCATCCTTCTGAGGTCGGTAAAATAAGGACCCAGATTGTTGGGGGAGCAATAGGCTGACTCTGTAGAACTGCTTAGAGTGGATCGTAAAGAACTATGTAGCGGTATACAGGTAGTCCTCGACTTACAACAGTTTGTTTAGTGACCAAAGTTATAACAGCACTATAAAAAGTGACAATGACTGTTTCTCACAATTACGACCTTTCCAGCATCCCCATGATTATGTGATCAAAATTCAGATGTTTGGCGACTGGTTCACACTTATGACTGTTGCTGTGTCCCAGGGTCATGGGATCCCGTCTTGCGACCTTTTGACAAGCAAAGTCAATGGAGAAGCCCAACGCACTTAACAACTGGGTTGCCAACTTATCAATGGCCGTGATTTGCTTAACAACAGAGGCAAAGAAGGTCGTAAAATGGGGCAAAATTCACTTAACATCTCACTTAACAGCAGTAATTTTGGGCTCAATTGTGATCGTAAGTTGAGGAGTACCTGTATAAGGGCCATTGTTATTGCTAAGTGCTATTGTTGGGCTAAAATAGGGGTGTAAAACTCAGGGACCGGAGCCAGCCTGTGGGGTACTTATCTGACCCGCGGACCACCCTGGAAAAAGCAAAGGACCGGCCTGTGGCACCTCTGCCAGTAAAAACGGAGCTCAGGAGGGCCACACATGGCCTGCCTGGGCTCTGTTTTTGCTGGCAGAGGGTTGCAGGAGGCTGTCGCACCGAAAATGGAGCTCGGGAGCCCGTGATTACTGTCAGAGAGCTTGGGCCGCCACAGGCGCCCCCCGACACCCGTGATGTCTAGCTGGCCACGTCCCCCTGGCTCCCCCGAGGTCAAACACAACCCTGATGTGGCCCTCAATGAAATCAAGTTTGACACCCCTGAGGTAAAGAATGTCTTGTATTCACATGGGCCTCCTTTCCGACTCCTGACGGTCTCTTCTCTCTCCTCTTCCTCAGCTGAAAGTCTCATTCAGGAGCAGGAGGGGGAAGTTCTCGAGAACTCCGACATCATCTGTGCTCCTTTGGGCAACCTTGGACGGAAGGATCTGAACGCCAGCTTTGAGGGTGTCGTAGGGCCTCCATCGACCGCGTTCCACCCGCTAGAGGCCTGGGGGATGACCCTCCGCTGACCAGCGCGCAGAGAACCGCCCGGTTCAGGAACAAGAGAAAAATTGAGAGAGTCCAGCTGGCGAAGGAGCTAATTAACGCCACCCGAGAAACCGGGGAGAACATCCGCGAGGCTCTTTATGAGCTCGACAGCAAGGAGTCGCAGAGGCGGGACGACCGCAAGGTCGCCGTGCGTGCGCGCTGCTAAAAAAAGCATCCGAGTCTCAAGCCAAACCATGGCCGCCGCCATGCGCGATTCGGACGCCGCCTTCCAGAGGTGCATGGAGACCTACACGGTGGCCCTGGAGAGGCAGACAACTCTGTTGGAGAACATTGCCGATTCGCTAAACGCCCGTGTCTCGGCTCCCCAGCCTTCCCTCCCCACTTCCACTCCCGCCCACGGGACACGCAAGACCTCCGTGTGCACGAGTCCCGTACCAGCACCTTCGCCCCCCGTCCCCATGGAGTCGGAGAAGACTCCCCCCTCGTTGAGAAACCAGGCCGGAAACGAGGAAGAGTCTCCTGGGGGGGCAGACTCCAATAGCAGTAGCCGATAATAATCTGAAGCGCCCTTCCCCAATTTGGTGCTCCCTCCCCATGGTGTTGGGACCACAACTCCCACAATTCTCAGCCGGAGGGCACCACGCTGAAGAAGGTTGGTCTTCACAGAACACTTCAGTTGCTGCATTGTTCCTCTTGTCAACACAACAGATCACCAAGCCTTCTTGAACGTTGACAAGGTTACCTCAGTACTTCCATTTACTCCTATACAATCGTTCTTCTGTTACGTTACTTGAGAGAAAGGAAAAAAACGGTGCTATTTTCTGCACCTTATTCTTGTTTACAAAGCTCTGTTAAACCTGCTTTTTTTTTCTAGCACTGTATACAAGGCCCAATATTTACTAGACGGCACAGCCAGCTTATGCCATAATAAATTTGTTAGTTTTTAAGATGCCACAAGACTGCTCGTTGTTTTTGCTGCCAGAGGCTCATTTGCTGCCATCCCTGTGGAGCACGGGTATCAAAACTCGATCGCGTCCCGTGACGTATTGTGACACGTTGCAATGTTTTTTGCCTTTGCGGAGCCAGGGTGGGCATGGCCTGCACGTGATGCATCCAACCCGCGGGCTGCCAGTTTGACAGGCCTGCTGTAGAGAATGTTGGTACAGGCGATCCTTGACTTACAATCAGTCATTTCGTAACCATTTAATGGAGTCATGGTTCACAGTGATTAGAATGCAGCATTGCAGACTAACTCTGTCCATTGCCAGGAGTTCGATCCTGACTGGCTCACTGTTGACTCAGCCTTCCAGCCTTCCAAGGTCGGTAAAATGAGGACCCAGATTTTTGGGGGACAGTATGCTGACTCTGTAAACCGCTTAGAGAGGGCTGGAAAGCACTATGAAGCAGTATTAAATACTAGGGCTATTTCAGAGAGGTGGCTGTCTTAACCAATTAACAACCAAAGTTTTGACAGCTGGGACCACACAACCACATTTCTGGCCCTTGACAGTCGGCCCTCATTTAAAGCTATTGGCAACATCTGGCAGTCACATGACATCAAGGGCCTTAGTGGTACAGGCTGTTAATAGCCTACCACTTAGTTCCAGCTGCCTGTAATTATTGCAGGCTCGAATCCCACCAGGCTCAAGGTTGACTCAGCCTTCCATCCTCTCTGGGTAGGTAAACTGAGGACCCAAGATTGTTGGGGCAATAAGCTGATTAAAAATGCTGCTTAGTAATAAGCAGGCATATACAAGGAAGGAAGGCTATTGCTGAGCATTGGTTGTATCCCAAAATTGTAAGCCCTGAGTCTCAGGAGAAGGGCGGGATATAAATATGAATTAAAAAAATAAATTGTGATTATTATTTTTTGCTGAAAATAATTCTTCTGTTTTTTGGCAAAGACCCTTCCAGTGAACAGTGGGCTCATTTAACTACCATACCATAGACTCTGGTGATTCACTTTAACAACCACCATAAAAATAGTAGAATGGGGTCAGTCACATGTTGTCCCACTTTATGACCGTCACAGCTTACATCCATAATGGGCAGGCTCCATTATGATGATAAATTCAAGGAATACCTGTACGATCTTTTAAATACTGAAGCAAGTGAAAAAAACATATTTCCTGTTTCAACAAATGCAGTTTTATATACTGCTTCAGATAGTCCTCGACTTACGACCACAATTGACCCCCCAAATTTCTGTTGTTAAGTGAAACATCTGTTAAATGAGTTTTGCTCCATTTTACGACCTCTGTTCCCACTGTTATTAAGTGAATCACTGCAGTTAAGTTAGTAACTTAAGTTGTTAAGTGAATCTGGTTTCCTCATTGACTTTGTTTAGAAGGTTGCAAAAGGTGAACACATGACCTTGGGACCGTCATAAAGATGAACCAGTTGCCAAACGTCTGGATTTTGATCACAGGGTCCTGGGGATGCTTCAAAGGTTGTAACGGAAAAAGTCATAAGTCACTTTTTTCAGTGCCATTGTAACTTTGAACGATCACTAAATGAACTGTTGTAAGATGAGGACTACCTGAAATTGCAACTTGGTGTCCTTGTAGAGATCAACATTGTTCTCTCTTCATGTACAAATAGTCTTTATCAGATAGCATCTTCTCTAGAGATGTCTAGAAGCACCCTAAACAGTCTAGACCTTACATTTTCAAAACAGCCTAAAATGATTTTTTTTCCTGGCTCAACCAACCAGGATCTATTAATCATGCCAGTGGTGGGATTCAAATTTTTTTACTACCGGTTCTGTGGGCGTGCAGGGGAAGGATGCATGCAAAATCCTCATTCCCTCCCCGCCCCACTAACCTGCTTTCCAGCTCCGTTCTCCTGTGCAGGGCAATGAAAGAAGACCCAGCCAATCAGCTGGGACTTGGGAGGCAGAGTAGAGATGGAAGTGGGGCCAGTCAGAGGTGGTATTTGCCGGTTGTCTGAACTGTTCAAAATTTCCGCTTCCGGTTCTCCAGAACTGGTCAGAACCTGCTGAATATCACCTCTTGATCATGCCCCTTCCTATGTGCAATGCCACAATGGTTGTTGAAAAGTGTTGACCATTTGAACTGCTGCTGTTCCAAACCCCAATTTTTTAAAATGAAGGCATTAACAGTCCATTCATTTGAGTCCATTGATAGATGTCACTGCTATTCTCCTGGTATGTTCCTCTATAGGTTTCCTGTTGGAGAAGAATGAGGTTCCTTCCCAAGGAATTGTGTTTCTTTCAGTGCAATTTTAAATAATTTCTCCTTCCAACATTTTGGATTGGAAAAGCATCGTTCCCAGCAGTTTTCTATGTGCTGGAAATGCTTTGGGTTTTTTTCAACTCCATAGAAGTGTTCTCCAAAGGCTGGACTTCAATCTCCATCATGAACAGCCAGTAAGGGGAATTGGAATAAACTTAAATTATCTGGACTGAATAACTCCCAAGTTGTGCATCCTTCAATTTGGGAACACCACTGTGCTGCATTTGCATATTCATTACCAGGGTAGGGTTGGTTTTTGGGTATACTTCGAGCCTGAAAAAATATTTAGTGTATGGCATAACATACATGGACTTGCAATGTATATTAACATTTCACCTAAATTAAGACGCAGTGAAATAAAACGTGGTGGCTAAGACGCTGAGCTTGTCAATCAAAAAGGTCGGCAGTTCGGCTGTTCGAATCCCTAGCGCCACATAACGGAGTGAGCTCCCGTGACTTGTCCCAGGTTCTGCCAACCTAGCAGTTCGAAAGCATGTTAAAAAATGCAAGTAGAAAAATAGGGACCACCTTTGGTGGGAAGGTAACAGCGTTCCATGCGCCTTCGGCTTTTAGTCATGCTTGCCATATGACCACGGAGACATCTTTGAACAGCGCTGGAACTTTGGCTTTATAACGGAGATGAGCACCGCCCCTTAGAGCTGGAAATGACTAGCACGGATATGCAAGGGGGGAATCTTTACCTTAAAATAAGAATATTTAAAAAAGCTATATTCAAATAGAAATGTCTACTCTAGGCTATCTAACCACGAGGAGTCCTTGATGCTGTCTGAGCTTGCTTGTTTCCTTGCAGATGTTTCATGACCCAACTAGGTAACATCATCAGTGCTAGTGATCACTATCAGTGCTGGTGAGCACTGATGATGTTACCTAGCTTCAAGGAAGCAACCCTGTTAGTACCATCTAACCTTAGAAGCACAGCATGGCTGAGGAATGTGATCTACAATATGATGTTGGACCCTGCAGCCAAAATGAGGGGAGGATGTTATATCCGAAGAGTCCCCAACCTTGGCAACTTTAAAACCTGAAGACTTCAACTCCCAGAATTCCTCAGGCAGCATTTTAATTGGATATGGCTGGCTGAGGAATTCTGGGAATTGAAGGCCCCAAGTCTTAAAAGTTGCCAAGTTTGGAGACCCTCTTATACCCCATTTATGCAGTGAATCAGGGCAGACACCATGTGAGGTACAAATCCTATTCAACTAAAATTTCTATATCTGTCTGTCTATCTACACACACACACACACACACAAAATAGCTATATAAAAATGAGCAGAGTCCTAGGATTTTCAGGTTAAGTGTCGAGTTGCCTAATCAACATGCACCGGAAGTCTGAATTTTAATCTGTTTTCTATGTCTTCAGCCTCAGGTGAGAAAGTGGCTGGCCAATATATGACACACTAAGAAAGACGTGGGTAACGTGTCTTGGCTTGGTGTGTTGTAGGAAATCCATTATGTGGGTCATGGGAATCCAGAATATTGAGTTAACAGAAGGATCTATAGGAAAGTTAGATGCATCTGAAATATGTGAAAACAACCAAGTTCTTTCTTTCCTTCTTTCTTTCTTTTTCCTTTCTTCTTTCTCTCTTTTCCTTTCTTTTCTTTCTCTTTCTTTCTGTCCATAATGTGAATGACTAGTGGCAAAATAAATGATAAAGTCTTGGTGTTGAGTGAAATCAGATACGGGTAGTCCTTAACTTACAACAGTTCATTTAATGACCATTGAAAGTTATAACAGCACTGAAAAAAATGATTTAGGATTGTTTTACACACAACCGTTGCAGCATCATGACCAAAATTCAGATAGTTTTGGCAACTAACTCTTATTTACAATAGTTGCAGTGTTTCTGGGACATATGATCCCCTTTTTGTGACCTCCTGACAGGCAAAGTCAATGGGAAAACCAGATTCACTTAACGACTGTCACTAACTTAACTGCAGTGATTCACTTAACAACTGTGGCAGGAAAGGTCATACAGTGGGGCAAAACTCATTTCACAAGTCTTAAAATAAATTTTGGGCTCAAGTGTCGCAAGTTGAAGACTACATGCATTATACTTTGACCAGATAAGGTGTTTTCAACCAAAGTGGACCAAATCGGGTATTATGAGTTGAATTGAGCCAAACCAAGTATTGCCCCATCATCACACTGGACTACCCTCTGTCAGAAATGGTGTAGGGTCTCCTTAGATGGGGTTGGACTAGATGACCTACAAGGTCCCTTCCAACTCGTAATATGTATCAGGAAGCCTTGATGCCTCATTCCCCTCAGGCTGCGGAACAATCTTGTTTCCGGCGCCCGCCCGCTCTAAAGAACTCTGCATCCTCCGCCTTTCCTCAATCGGGGTATCCTAGAGACAGACGAGCTGGCGGTGAGCGGAGCCCGTCACTGCTTCCCTCGATGGATCGAAGGCGCCGGGCGCCCCGCCCACTCCACCTTTCCAGGCCTTTGGTTCGGCGTCAGTCACGTGACGGGAAGCGGGAAACCCGTCCACAAAAACAGCCGGGAGACTGCGGGAGACGCGCGTCCCGTAGTTCCACCCCACCCCACCCCGTCTTCCTCCCGTTCCCTGCCCTTCCTTTCATCGGGAGCCTGACCCGGATCTTTTCCTTTTTAAGGTGCTCTGCCAGTCTCTTCCCCTCCCCACTCCCCTCCCCCCGAAGCAGCCCTCGGAACTCTGGGATGGGGGGCCGGGCTTCCTCCCGGCTGATCTTCGCGCCGAGGCAACTGCAGCCTTCATGTCGACGGAGGGTGGCGGTGGGAAGGGAAGCGAGGCGAGGCGTCTCGGGGTCTTCGTCCCTGCCTGCCCGACGCTGAGCTGGACGGGAGTACGAAAGCGTTCTTTGCACGGAGACGACAAGCTTTCCAAGGCTTTGAGACTGGAAGCTCCGTGGGAAAGAAGCGGGAGAAGAGAAATTGCAGCAGCGGCAGCGGATCTTCCGAGCGGGCAGCAATCCGGTGGCTAAGCGGGTGAGAGCAACACACACCAACACACAAAACACACACACGCCCAATTCTGAAGCCTGCACCCCGATCCACCTCCCTCCCCATTGCTACAGCCTCTACTCACTCTATCCTTTATTTGCTTATTTAGGATGGCAAGATGTGGTGGCTAAACGGGTGAGAGTAACACAAACATACACACACACACATGCCTACCTGTTTCCAAAACCAGCACCCCAATGCATCTCCCCTCCCTATTGCTACAGCCTTTGCTAACCCTAACTTTTATTTGCTTGTCCGGGATGGCAAGATGGCTCTATTTGTTTGTCTAGGACACACACACACACACACACAACACCTGTTTCCAAAGCCAGCACCCTGATCTACCTCCCCTCCCCATTTGCTACAAACTCTGCTGATCCTATCCTTTTATTTTCTTGTCCAGGAGGGCAGGAGGTGTTCACCAGATTTTACATCTCTGGGTTCTCATGGGATGCTGCCTAGCATTGTGCAATTGGCCGGAATGTGCAGTTTTGGGCTGAATGTGTCATGCTGTCTTAAGCCATTTGGATAGTACAGAAAATCATAGTTTTCATAAGCAGGAATTAATGTGTTGTGTGAACCCAGCCACATGCCAGACTTCCTCAAGTGGTGTCTTCCTAATGACAGTACTGTCAGAGCTGTCATCCAATAAGATGCCAGTGCTCTTCTAAGGCTGACCTTACAAGGCTGTAATATGATGGTTCACAGTCCTTATTGATATGTGTACCGTCATCAAAACTTTTGAGGATTGCCATAACAATCAACTATCAGTGGTGAAGTGGATACAGTGCAAATACTATCATACATCTTATGTCCTGAATGGTTCATCCAAAATCCAAACCTCCAAAAAATGACTTTAAACTCTTCTTTTTACAATTTAAAAAGGCTGAGATTTTGTGAAGGCAACAGCTCTCACTGTTTGTTAGTGTTATTGCCTGAAGCCATTCAAGATTCATGGTGAGGCAGTCAGAATCATGTGAAATGTAATGATTCTTGAATTTCGTGCCATTTTCTAGTATTATTTTTATAGACAATTCCTAGTGGAAACTCCCTCCAGTATCCACATGGAGGATCAGGGGTTCCTGGTCACAGGTTGGAAATATTGTAATCTAGTGTGTTCAAAGTTGAGACAACCAGAAACTCAAAGTTGAGAGAACTAGAAGCTGATAGAGCGCTGCTTGGCTAGTGCAAGATCTCTTGATCATTCCAGTTTAGAAAAAGATCAAATAGCTGGATGTGGGGAAAAAATATTTAAAGGCCATTAGTGGACCAACCATTCCCTCAACTTTCCTCTTGTTCCTTACATATCAAAAGAAACTTTTTTGGGGTTATTTTTGGCATTCGTTGCAAATCTTATCTCATTCTGAGCCTTAACTTTCTCTGTCCTTGCAGATTTGGGCTATTTGCTGATTATTCTGCTCTAGTTACAAGCTGCTGTATCCATTTTTTAATACTTGTCCTTTTTGTCTCTCAGCTAGTCAGAACGTTTTGTGCAACCATGATTTTTAAATCTTGATTTTTTTTAACCAGCATGCATTAGATTAGGCTATGAAGCATGCCTTATTAAAAAAAGGCTGGATTCATTGCCAAAGCCAAAACACATAAATTTGCTTCTAGTGCAGAACTAACCTGCTGTCCCAATATTATGAACAACTCCTCCTCCTCTTCTTTTCTTCTTCTTCTTTCTCCTTCTTCTTTCTTCTTCTTCTTCTTCTTCTTCTTCTTCTTCTTCTTCTTCTTCTTCTTCTTCTTCTCCTCCTCTTCCTCTTCCTCTTCCTCTTCCTCTTCTTTTTTTTTTGGAATGGGCACAACTCTTCATCTTTTCGTTTTGATGCTCTTTTCTCATTCATTTCTATCTGGAAAAATTATAACAGGCATATTAGATTTAAAAAGTACACCAGTTTTATACAGACTTTGTAGAGTCCTTGGTGCTCTCCGAGATGGTTGCTTGCTTGAAGATATTTCATTACATAACTAGATAATATCATCAGCGTGAGTGTGTTCGTTAGGAACTCGGGCACACAAAGTTTGCATGGAGCTGAAGAAGCGTTCCCTGGATTTGGAAGAAAAACACTTTTATCTGTGATTACACAGTTTATTGCTATATGATTTATCACTGGAGACAGGTGGAGAGGGCAGCCATTGGTCCCTGCAATCACAATGGCCAAGCCCAATTCGATGGCACCTACCTAAGTAACTGAAAACATCATTGACAGAAATTTGAATCCTGAGCTGGAGTAGATTTCCCTAATGTGGGTGCCTTCCAGATAACTGACTTCAGCTTCTGCTGTGGTCAATAAGGGCCAAAATGTGCAAGGAATTCTGGGAAATGTGATCCATGCATCTTAGGATACATAGGTTGAAGAAGGCTGCTCTGGTTTTCATTAGCTTTTCCTCTATGATCATCTGTAATTATCACTGTACGGTTCTTGCAGGCCAGTAGACATTCTGAACTGAGTTACATGCCTGGATTTAACCTTTAAACATCTCAATCCCTGGAATGGCACCTACTGGCAGGGTACACATTACTGGGTTGCCATAGGGTGGGATGCATAATAGACCTAAAGACATGGTTTTGCCAACAGGCCAGCCTGAGTGAGGCGGGTGGGTTTCTTACTGGTTTTTATTGTATATTGTCGTTATGGGTTTTAGACATTTGTTTGGGATCATGATTTAATAATTTTTTAATAATTTTAAATTTTGTATTGTATATTTTTAATGTTGTGAGCCGCCCTGAGTCCTTCGGGAGATAGGGCGGCATATAAATCCAAACAAATAAAATAAATAAAATAAATAAATAATAGAAAGCCTTTTGCAAATTCTGACAAATCTTTATGCTAAAAACAGGTGCTGTTTCTGTTTCAAGCACATCAGGCAACTTCTGAAGATGTGGCCCTGTGCATCTTGTGAAGGAGGAACCACAGACTTCTGAACCCAAATCCATGAAATTGATTCTGGGCAGATATGCAAGAGAATTCCAGGAAAATGTCTTCGTTGGGTAAGGATTTCATTCTCCTTTTACGGATCTGAAGGGTATTGTTTATGTTGTTTTGTGGGTCCATACTGATCAAGAGACATCCCTTCCTGAAATTACATTTTTGTTTTTACCTGAAGACAAGTTAAACACTCTTGGAGTAAAATTAACTAATTCTAATCAAGGAGATAAGCAACCTAGAAGTAAGGTGAAATTTCATGACAGATAGAACAATTAATCAGTGGAGCAACTTGCCTCCAGAGGTTGTAAATTCTCCAACACTGGAAGTTTTTGAGAAGAGATTGGACAACCATTTGTCTGAAATGCTATAGGGCCATGATGGTGAACCTATGGCACAAGTGCCACAGGTGGCACGTAGGTTTGGCTGAGGCACACGAGCCTCAGCCAAACTTACCTCACTGCACATGTGCACACCTCCCAGCTGATTTTCGGCCCGTTTGAGGCTTTTTCCAGCCTCCCAGAGGCTCAAGAGAAGCCTCTACACCCTTTGGAGGCCGAGAAACAGGCCCGTTTCGTCACTTCCTGTATTTCCGAAAATACCGGAAGTAACAAAACAGGCCCAGTGCATGTATGGCGGCAGTGGGAGATCATGGGAGGGCCTGCGCATTGCCTTCTGGGTGCTGGCACGAGAGCGTGTGCACACAAGCGTGAGCGCAGTTTTCGGCACAGGAGCCCCAAAAGATTAGCCACCACTGCTATAAGGTTTCCTACCTAAGAAGGAGGTCCGACTAGAAGACCTCCAAGGTCCCTTCCAACTCTGTTATTCTAGTCCAGTGGTGACTAACTTTTTTCGGCTCCTGTGCCAATAATTGCACATGCGCTCGCTTGCACGCTCACATGACAACACCCAGAAGGCAATGCGTGCTGGCCCCCCACGTGCACCGTGCATCTTTCCGCTTGCGCACAAGACCCTCCCCCGTGTGCTGCCCATCTCACCCGGTCAAAACTGAGTGGTTGTATGTACCGGCATCTCGGGTGATCCAGGATGTTCCATCGTTAGTTATGGGGGGGAGAGGTGTTGCCCCCCATAGATAGGGTGCACAACTTGGGCATCCTCCTGGATGCACGGCTCAGTTTAGAGGATCAGGTGGGAGCCATGACCAGGGGGCATTTGCCCAGGTTCGCCTGGTGCGCCAGCTGCGCCCCTACCTGGACTGAGATGCCTTGCGTACAGTCACTCATGCGCTTGTTACCTTCCGTGTTGACTACTGCAATGCTCTCTACATGGGGCTGCCCTTGCGGACCACTCGGAGGCTTCAACTGGTGCAGAATGTGGCTGCACAGGTTGTGATGGGAGTATCCCGATACTCCCATGTTATACCCTTCCTGCGTGAACTGCATTGGTTGCTGGTTGCCCTCCGGGTGAGATTCAAGTTGCTGGTAATTACCTATAAAGCCCTTCATGGCTTAGGGCCGGGGTATTTACGGGAACATCTACTGCCAGCAACGACTGCCCATCGTCCTGTGTGCTCCCACAGACAGGGCCTCCTTGGGGTACTGTCCGCCAGACAGTGTTGGCTGGCAGCGCCCAGGGGTAGGGCCTTCTCTGTGGGAGCGCCCACCCTGTGGAATCAGTTGCCCTTGGAGCTGCGGATGGCCCCTGACCTTCGTTCCTTCCGTCGCGACCTGAAGACATGGTTTGTCCAACAGGCCGGCCTGGACTGAGGAGGGTGGGTTTTTTAATGGGTTTTTTACAGTATATTGGTCATTGTGGGTTTTAGATAATTGTTTGGGATCTTTATTTAATAATTTTTTAATAATTTTAAATTTTTGTACTGTATGTTTTTATTGTGAGCCACCCTGAGTCCTTCGGGAGATAGGGCGGCATATATATCCAGACAAATAAATAAATAATAAATAAATCTCTGCGCGTGCATGCACATCTCCTGCACAACCTGCCCCTGCACATGCGCACCAGATACACAACATATCAGCTGTTGGGCGGTGCACGCACACATGCGCAGTGATGCTCTTCCAGGTGACCTCTCGTGTGCTGGCAGAAATGGCTCTGCATGCCACTTCCGGCATGCATGCCATAGGTTCGCCAACATGGTTCTATTCTAATTAACCAAGTGCATGCTTCCTGGAAAAAGGTAGATTGTTTCTTCCCCCTAAAAGTTACTTGAAGTTGGAGCTAAGTCTCTGCAGGCCAATGGCAGCACCTTTGTCCTTCTGAAAAAGGAGAGAGAAGCTTTTTGATCAAAGATTTGGAATACAGGTGGTCCTCTATTTATTTATTTATTTATTTGATTGATTGATTGATTGATTTCTAACCCGCCCCATCTCCCGAAGGACTCAGGGTGGCGTACAATCATAAAACAATACAAATATACAATTAAAAAAATATTAAATAAGAAACCCAATTAAAGCTAAAAATAATAAAAACTCCCCTCCCCACCCGCAGCCCAGGTCAGCACGTTGGAATAACCAAGTTTTGAGGCCCTGGCGGAAGGACCAGAGGTCAGGGGCCACCCGAAGCTCCAGGAGGAGCTGGTTCCACAGGGTGGGTGCTCCCACAGAGAAGGCCCTACCCCTGGGGGTCGCCAGCTGACACTGTCTGGCTGATGGAACCCCAAGGAGGCCCACTCTGTGAGAGCGCACAGGACAATGGGAAACAGTTGCTGGCAGCAGGGTCTCCTGTAAATAGATAAGTAGATTAGAAGATCAATAGATAAATAGATAAATCAATAGATAAATAGATTAGAAGACTTACAATCATTCATTTAATGACCCTTTACAGCGGCACTGGAAAAAGTGACTGATGACCGGTTTTCAAGCTCATGACCATTGCAGCATCCCCATAGTCATGTGATCAGTATTCAGGCGCCTGACAAGCTAGCATGCATTGATGATGGTTGCAGTCTCCTGGGGTCAAGTGATCCCCTTGTGCGACCTTCTGACAAGCAAACTCAATAGGGAAGCCAGATTCACTTAAGGGCCATGTGACGAACTTAACAACTGCAGCGACTCCTTTAACAGCTGTGGGAAGAAAAGTTGTACAATGGGGCAAAACTCACTTAACAACTATCTCAATTAGCCTAGCCCCAGAAATGTTGGGCTCAATTGTGCTCATAAGTTGAGGACTAATCCATACTTCGCAAGGTTGATGAAAGTTTGAAAATATGTTCCATTGCTTCTTCAAGCTAAGTTGCCTCTTATCTGACCATTGTCTAGCCTGCAGCTCTTCTTCCTGTCTCTCAGATGGGGATATTTGCAACTCTTTTATTGGCCTCAAAGGCTGTTAGGATGTTATTTGTAAATGGTGGACAACAACATATACTGTACTGTATCCCCCCACCAACGTAAGAGTCAGCAATGTCTCCTTTTTCAATATCTTCCTTCTCTTCACTAGAATTCCCTAACGTGACAATAAAGTTAGAAGACAAAGAAGATGTTTCATGGCTTCCAAACAACCAGATGGCAGAAGGAAGTCGGAGCTTCTCAGTTGATCATTCAGGTACAGAAAGAGGGTCCTAGATTTGTGCCCAGTGCTTTTTAAGGGCCACAGGTTGGAGCTAGACAAATTAGGGAACTAAATTCCTTAAATGAAGTGTAGTGGAGCATAATGATTAAAGGATTGTGTGATGACCTGGAGTGTAACACAAACGTAACAAAATCCAAAATGTAATTAAATGTTCTTTAATGCCTCCAACTTGGCCCCACTGTTCAATAATTCTCAGTTGGAGATAAAACTCATTCAAAAATAGTCTTCAAAAGAAAGCAATACAGTCCGAACTTAATGAGCAGATAGAGGTGAAATAAAAAACCAAAACAAACTACAATGAAGGAATTTCCACAATGGACCAGGATAAGTAATTACCAACTTCAAGGAGATAACAAGGCACAGTCTGTTAGAAGGACGCCAACCAAGATAACTTCATCCCAAAATAAAACACGTTTTGCTTTTGGCAACGCTCTGTTTTAACCATCTCTCTTATATACTATTCTCCCCAGCTGCAACCAATGAGGGGGATCATGGCCGCTTCCTCTCTCATAAACCAAGTTGTTTCCTTCTCTGTTCCTCCCTGTGTGTCCTAGGATGAAGAGGGGATGGGCCTGGTTCTTCCTCTGGCTGCCCAGCCAGCCTCTGCCCTTCCCCAGCCTCCTCCACAACCTCTGGAGCCACACCTCCACTCCCTGTCGGTTGATCCTCCTCTCCCTCAGAGTCCGACTCTAACAAGGGCATGACAGATTGAACCATGAGTTAGGTTGTATAGAGCTTATATTTTATTACCTGAGCCTTGGCAACCTATCGTATTCCAGCTTCAATGCTGGATGTTTGGGATAAGTTTTATTTCTAGAATGATCACTGTAAGTTTCACTGCACCAAGAACATGCCTATCAACACTTGCAGGGCAAACTACTTATATATAAAGAGGAACCAAACCTCACTCCACTTCACCACGGATGTTGCTACCTAGTTGGATAATGAAACGTCTGTAAGAAAAGAACGAAGCCCAGAGAGCACCGAGAACCTCACTGTTCAACCTTGAGCTACAAATTATTCTCTTCTGTTTGTACAATGCATCTGTTTGTTTTCTTCCTACATAGGATTTCCTGTTCCCAAGTCTGAAGTCATCCATGGGGGAGATCCATGGATTCCAGAGCCTGTTTTGCAAGAAAAAGAAATCCCAGTAGATTATGGTTCCGGTAAGATTAACTATTGAGTAAATTATTGTGATTAATCTCGATTTTCCACACCACGAGTTCCTTAATTGGTGCACCACTGAAAAGACCAGGTTATGGAGAAAGTTTTCCCATGTGATTACTAAGAGTCGACACTAAGTTGATGGCACATAATCAATTAGTCAATCTAGCTTTCCCACATTAGAAGTTCTCTAATTCTTTTTTTTTAATTACATTTATATGCCGCCCTTCTCCGAAGACTCAGGGCAGCTTACAATTTTTGTGATACAACCCAATGCGCTCAGCAATAGCCTTCATTCCATTGTATATACTTGCTTATTACTAAGCGGCATTTTTACAAAGTCAGCTTATTGCCCCCAACAATCTTGGGTCCTCAATTTACCTACCCCGAGAGGAAGGAAGGCTGAGTCAACCTTGAGCCTGGTGGGATTCGAGCCTGCACTAATTGCAGGCAGCTGGAACTTAAGTGCTAGGCGTTTAACAGCCTGCACCACCAAGGCTCAAATTATACCTTTAACAACTACTACACTGTAGCACTGATCTAGAGTTTGGGAAACAAAGATCAGTTTTTAATTCAGCCACTGGATCATCTTGATTTGAGGATAAAACAATTGGAGAAATACCACGATCGTATTTTGAAGTACGTTAAGACAAAATTATTCTTCCTTCCCTCCATATATGCCTTTAATGTTGTGCTTAATAAAATGTGCCCATTCTGAAATTGCTGTGTATTTTTTGTGGGAGGGAAACTATCATTCAGAGTCTGGCTCTAAGGCAGCCTCTTGCCTTCCAGAACTGTTGGTATTGCATTTCCCAGCATTCCAAGGGATCAGGGCAACGATAATTGTGGGAGTTGAAGTCCCAATATACCCGGAAAATGCCTGGTTGGGAACAGTTGTTCTGAATTATTGCCTAAAGTTCTGGGATTTACCCAGAAAAGTGTACGTCTCCTCTGCTGCCGGTTATCAAAATAGCATTTCTGTCATGTCTCATTTCTTTTGATCAGAGCTTCCAGATGTAATAATAAAGCTGGAACAGGAAGAGATTCCGTATGTTCCCTGCCCCCAGGTTTCAGAAACAAGCGTGTCATTCAAAACAGTCCAATCAGGTAAGTGAGATCAATTTACTCTATTAAGTTTCATCACTAAGAAGAAAGGACTGTGCTGACCTTCCCTCACATTCAGGGGTGGGATTGGAATAACCTAACAACCAGTTCTCTGGCTAGGTAGGCGTGGCCAGTTGGTCATGTGACTGGGTGGGTGACGTCACTCATTACACCTAGCCCTGCCTCCTGGCCACTCACCTCAAAGGCAGAGGTAGGATTCAACTGGTTGGTGCTAAGCTAGCCATGCCCCCGCTCGTTTTTTGGCCCTTTTTTGGGCTGTTTTCAGGCCATTTTTCAGGTTAGGGTCTGGAAAACAGGCCGGAAAACAAGCGGGGGCGGGGCCAGCCAGTGATGGGATTTGCCAGTTCACTGAACTGCGCAGAATCTTAACTACCAGTTCACCTGAACCAGTGTGAACTGGCAGCAGCCCACCTCTGCTCAGATTCCTTCTAAGAGCCAGTTTTGCTGCAAGCTAGAAACCAGGCTGACAGTTTTTGCCTACCTTAGGCCATTTAGGTGTCGACAGTGCCGGATTTTAAGTCCTAGTGATGGGATTAGGACTGAACTGCCCAGAATCTTAACTACCAGTTCACCTGAACCAGTGTGTCTCCTCAGATTCCTTCTAAGAGCCAGTTTTGTCTAGTGCTGCAAGCTAGAAACCAGGCGACAGTGAATTTTAGTCCTACCTTAGGAATGAAAGCCATTTAGGTGTCTTTGGATTAATCACCAGGGATCTGTGAGTTCTAATCCCTTCACAGGCATGTAAGCTGACTGAGTAATTTTGGGTCAGCCACTCCTACCTCACAGGGTTGTTGTTACTGTGGGGAGAAGAGAAGGAGAAAGGAGTATTAGGTATCTTTGCTGCCTTGAATTATTTATAAAAATATTAAAGATGGAAGGAAGGAAGGGGAGAAAGAAAAGAAAGAGAAAGAAAGAAAGTATAATGTTCTAGAAGTTTTCCCAAGCCACTGAGATGCCAAAGAGAGTGAAACTCGACACGCGGCTTGCTAATAATAATAATAACAACAACAACAACAACAACAGCTTTTTATTTTGGCCAAAGCAAAAAGTCTGGGTGAATACTATATCCAAAGCATACAGACAAAATGCATGTAAGGAATAGCCACACCTAGATAAAGTTTGTCTAGGATCTTATACATTTGTTTAGCCAATCAGAGACAAAAGTTCGTTATTCAATGTGGGCAATGTCTTGTCCATACCTTCCCTCCCTTATCCATGGAGTGTTCTTTGTCCATGCTGTCTCCATGCTTACACAGTATCCCTCATCCTTGTGTGTTCATGCTCCTAGGCAGGCCCACCCCCCTTATTTATGGAGCAGGATGTTCCTGGGAATTGTCTCCAAGGATGTGCCTAGCTCTGAAGCAAATTGCAGAAGCGAGAAACCAGATAGAAAAGGATACAATTCTTTTACAGAATGAATTCCTAACAAATGATTCCTAACCATAGCAAAATAGTACAAGCAACTTCTTTAACAGAAGCAAAGAGTAAAGGTTAGATTGATTTGTGTCAATATGTCCTTTCACAAGAAAAAAGGAGAGAGAGAGAAGGAGGGAGGAAGGAAGGAAGGAAGAAAAAGAAAGAAAGAAGGAGGAAGGAAGGAGAGGGAGGGAAGGAAGGAAGGAAGGAAGAAATGTTCTCTCTCAGTCAAATGCTTGTTTTCCTACTTAATCTCTTTCCAGTATGTATTAGGCAAGATGTTGCTTCTGAACTGAGATTCTCAACCTGGATACAACAACATGACCCAAAGTGTGTGTGTGTGTGTCATCCAGCAGGTTCCATATTCATTCTGCTTTTAGAGGACCTGAAATGCCAAGTTGCAGAAAGACACAAATTACATTATGGCTGAAATGCCAAGCTGGGACACAAATTACATTATGGCTTAACACAATCTATGTAAACTGGAGCACCACTGGGGAGATCTTAATGATCTTATTTCCCTGAATTAGTCAAAATATAGACTCTGGTGGTCTTCCAAGAGATGTTTGAGGACAACGAAGAGGACAAAATCCTGTTACAACTCCTCCAAACATTTTGATTCCCTTTCCAACCCCTGCAGATGTCCCTGCTAAAAACCTAAATCCTGGCTTGACTTAAAATGAACATTTCTTTGTTTATCCCAATAGGAGGTGGCCACGACAAAATGTTGCAGAGAGAAATACCATTTTACTCCGGCTGTGTGAGGCATTTCCCTGACAAACCCAACCGTATCAAACAAGAGAACCAAAACATGGCGGAGAAGCCCCACAAGTGCTCTTGCTGCACCAAAAGCTTCATGAAAAGGTCCAACCTTCGCACCCATGAGAGAATCCACACGGGGGAGAAGCCATTCCGCTGCTCCGAATGTGGCAACAGCTTCAGCGATGGTTCCAGCCTCATCAGGCACAAGCGGAAGCACACCGGGGAGAAGCCATACAGCTGCTCGGCATGTGGGAAGCGGTTCAACCAGAGCTCCAGCCTCATCAGGCACGAGCGGAGTCACACGGAGCAGAGACCCTACAAGTGCTTGGAATGTGGGAAAAGGTTCAACCAGAGCTCCACCCTTGTGCGACACGAAAGGATCCACCGAGAACAGAGGCTGTACAAATGCTCGGGCTGCGAGAAGAGATTTATTCAGAGCTCCAGCCTCCTTGCTCACGAGAGGATCCACCGGGGAGAGAAACCTTACAGCTGCACAGCTTGCGGGAAAGGCTTCGTCCAGAAATCTAACCTTCTGATTCACGAGATGAAACACACCGGTTTGAAGCCGTTCAAGTGTCAGGACTGCGGGAAAGGTTTCATTCAGAATTCAAGCCTTGTCATACATCGGAGAATCCACACAGGGGAGAAACCGTACAGTTGCTCGCACTGCCGGAGACCTTTCAGCGACAAGTCGAGCCTTAACAAACACGAGCGAGCCCACCGAGGGGACAAACCGTACAAGTGTTCCAGCTGTGGGAAAAGCTTTGTGCGGAGGTCTCACCTCTTGACTCACGAAAGGATCCACACAGGCGTGAAGCCGTTCAAGTGCTCGGACTGTGGGAAGAGCTTCAGTAGCCGGTCGCACTTGATCAGGCACGAGGGGACGCACACGGGGAAGCCCTACGATTGCTCGTTCTGCGGGAAGAGCTTCAACCGGAAGTCCAACCTGACCAACCACGAGAGGACCCACACGGGGGAGAAGCCTTACAAGTGCTCCGATTGCGGGAAAAGCTTCAGCGACAGGTCCAGCCTGATTAAGCACGAGCGGATCCACACTGGAGAGAAGCCGTACAGTTGCGGGTCCTGCGAGAAGAGCTTCAGCGACAAATCGAGCCTTATCAGGCACGAGCGGATCCATACGGAGGAGAAGCCGTACAAATGCGCCGATTGTGGGAAAGGATTCAACCAGAGCTCGAGTCTCATCGTGCACGAGAGAACCCACACGGGCGAGAAACCCTTCAAATGCTCCGACTGCGGGAAAGGCTTCATTCGCAGGACGATTCTTAATAAACACGAGAGGACCCATGCTGGGGAGAAACAATAAAAAACAAACAAACCCTTGTTAGTGGATAAGGCCCAGATTCTGTTATGAACTCCTAGGTCTTCTGATTTGACAGTACACCTGCTTGAAGGAAGCTGTTGGAACGAATGTCGGCTAGTCATAGAGCTGTGACCTGAGAAATTCTTGTATTTCTGTGATTTTAGATAGCCTTAGAGCAGAAATGGACAACTATGGCAACTTTAGGACCTGTGGACTTCAACTCCCAGAATACCTGAGTCAGTCATTTTTTTACTGGCTCAAGAATTCTGGGAGTTGAAGCAGTGGTGGTATTCTACCAGTTCAGCCCGGTTTGGGTGAACCAGTAGTAAAAAAAACAGCCGGTTTCTTTTTTTCCCTCCTGATGATCAGCTGTTCCGACGATCAGCTATGCTGGGATCCCCCTCGCTGCCTTACTGCTTCGCCCAGGATTCCCTGAGGCAAACAAACGGAGAGTGTGTGTGTGTGTGTGTGTGTGTGTGCGCAACCCCCTCCCTCCCCAATGCTCCATTTTTGGCCTCCTGGGCCTCAGCGAAGCCTCCTGGGAGCAAAAATGGCCTCCCAGGAGGCTTCCCTGAGGCCCAGGAGGCAAAAAAAAACGGAGCTCAAGGGGAGGGTGCTGTAAAAAAAAAAGCCACACCCACCCAGTCACATGGCACACCCACTAGCCACGCCCACAGAACTGGTAGTAAAAATATTTGCACCCCACCCCTGAGTTGAAGTCCATAGATGGTAACTTTCCCATAGTTGCCCATGCCTGCCTTAGAGAAATGTTTCTCCTTGCCTTCCAAGCCCTTTCACATCATCATATGGCATGGGGATTTACGCATAGGCCACGAGTCACACAGAATTCCCTGTTTTGAAGGCATTACTTCAAGCGAATTGCAAACATGCGCGCTTCTGCTGCTGGAATGTGATTCTGTTATTATTCTTCCATAGGGATCTGTCAGCGTATGGCATAGAGAAGGGATGCGCAAGATAGTCTATAACAGTGGTCACCAATCAGTGGGCTGGGGACCACTGGTGGTCCACGAGAAAATTTTGGTGGGCCGCAGAGAAATGTCTCTCCCCCCAAAGCACTCCCCCCAAAGCAATTAATCCAGGCTGCCGGGGAACACAAGACCCGCCCACCCGCTGGCTCCACCCTTCGGCCAAGCACAAACCTTACCTTGAGTAGAGCCAAGCAAGCTTGAACTGGAAGGTAAGACCAAAGGTGGGGAGGGAAATCCCAGGGTGGCTTCTGACATTGGTGGGAAAGTGGGTCCCATATTCCAGAGCTGAAGTCACAGGACTGGCCGGTCATCCCGGAGCAGCTCCTCCAGTCCATGGCAGGCCGGTGCACCCTGGTGGAGGAGCAGCTGCTCTGAATGACTCTGCATGGAATATGGAGTCAGCCACAGTCAAAATTCATATTAGTGGTCCGTGGGATTCAAAATTATGAGTTTGGTGGTCCCTGAGGTCCAAAAGGTTGGCGACCCCTGGTCTATAATGGTTAGGGGTAGACTGGAGGATTCTGGGATTGATACGTCAACTGTATGAAATTGTTCTTTCCCAGAAAATAAAATGAGTCTGTGTGTGATAGAAAAAATAAAACATGGATTGTAAAGAGTTACGAACCTAAACTTAGAAAAGAAACAGCTGCATTAATAACCATAAAAAGTACTATTTTTAATATTTAAGTGTTGTTATCTATGTCATAATCCCTAGTGGAAAGGCAGATATTTTAAATGGGTGACTGAGTCATTCTGGCTTTCCAAAATTAGATTAGAAGCCGTTTGGGTATAGGGAGTTTCACACCTGAAATTAGATTTCTTTTTCCCTCTTCCTCCCTTGCGCTCCATGTCTTCGCTGTATGTCTTCCTTAAGACTAAGGGGAAATACGGTAACAGTCTGCAGACAGGTATTGCTTGTCTTAAAACTACAGTTAGGATCAGAATTTCCATTGCTAAGCAAAGCGATTGTTAAGGGATGCAGCAACGGTTGTAAGTATGAACCAGTTGCCAAGCATCTGAATTGAGATCACATAATCATGGGGTTGCTACAAAGGTCATAACTGTGAAAAATAGTCAGAAGTCAACTGTTGTAAGTGGAAGACTACCTGCACATTAAATTTTCCAGTTGTTGTATTGCGCAGGCTGGAACTGAACATGGTATTTCAAGAGGTGTTGAGATCAGATGCCCTGTAGATAGCAGCTGTCCTTTCCAGGCTCTTGATAAAATATCTTAGTTGGTGATCAGCCCACCCTTGCACTAGCCCCATGATGGTGAACCTATGACACAGGTGCCACAAGTGGCACGCAGAGCCATTTGTGCTGGCACGCGAGCCGCAGGCAAACTTACTTCACTGTGCATGCCCATGCCTCACAGCTGATTTTCTTTCAGTTGGTTTGAGGCCTTTTTCGGCTTCCCAGAGGCTTGGAAAAAGCCTCTGCAAGGCTTCTTAGGCCCAATTATAGGCCTGTTTGACGAAATGGGCCTATAATTTGACCTAAGAATCCTTGCAGAGGCTTTTTCCAAGCCTCTGGGAGGCCGAAAAAGGCCTCAAACCAGCCAAAAAATCAGCTGTGAGGCGCAGTGCAGGTAAGGGGGTGGGGGGTGGGGATTGCGCACACATGCGCAGGGGGCGTGGGGAGGGGGGTGCGCATTGCATTCTGGGTGCTGGCACGCGAGTACGGGCGTGCTGGCATGCTCGCAAATTTTGGCACAGGAGCCCAGATAGGTTAGCCACCACTGCACCAGCCCTTATGGCAGCAGCAGCTGGAATTAGACACAAAATCTCTCCCTCTGTGTGTGTGTGTGTGTATGTGAGAGGGAAGGAGGGGGAGGGAGAGGAAGAGAGAGAGAGACAGAAGATAGAACCAGTGACTTTGACCTCCCATGGCTATGCATGTAGATCAGGGGTGTCAAACTCAATTTCATTGAAGGCCGCATCAGGGCTGTGGTTGACCTGGGTGGGCATGGCCAAATGAGTGGACGTGGCCAGCTTGACACTACTGCTCAAATTGCTGGCATGTTTCCTCTTTGCATTGGGTAGACCAGGCCAAAGCAATGCAGGCCCGCCCCTTACATTTTCCAGGACGGCCCCATGGGCCAGATCCAACCACATTGCGGGCTGGATGCGGCCCGCGGGCCTTGTGCTGGACAACTGATGTAGGTCCTGTGTGTCCCAATCTTAGCAAATTTCCAAGTCTGCAGAATTCATTTCCAAGAGTTCCTTGGTAAACGTGCTCATTATTGAGGATTCTGGGAGTTGAAGTTTACCCATATAGAAATGTTGAAAATACTGAGGGAATATTGGGTGAGCCCAATTTGCATATAGAAACTTTACTGTTGAAGTTTTAATTTACAGAATCCAGTCAATATTCACTATAGATTGTAAACATTATGCATTTATACACTGAACCTGTCACAAATGGTGGCTTGCAACCTTGCTGTCTGAAATGACATCCTAAGTGAGCGAATCTACATTGGTTTGTTGATTTCTGCACACAGCAGCCATTGTGGTTTTTTTAATTCACTGGTCATCTTCCAGCGGTTATTTTTGAGATCCAAAGGGTTTGTGCTAGAAGTTTTCTAATCAAAGAGAAAATTTTAAAAAAATCTCACTGCAGATAGACCTTGAATCCTGGTTTGTGTATGCATGCATACATACATACATATACAAACCAGGACATAGGAAGCTTATCAACTATTGGGTTTTTTATTTTATCAAGGAGATCCAGCTGCCTGGAAAAGGCTCTGATGCTGGGAAAGGAGGAAGGAAAGAAAGAAATGGAGGAACAGCAGCAAGATGGATGAACTCTGATCCTGTCCCAATGGGGGCACCATTGGAAGACCTGAAGATCCACGTTAGGGCAATATCACCATCGGAAAAAAAACATCTTTGTGGTCCTTAAAAATCAGCAACTCAAAGGCACATAATCATGTTTATGATAGACATGTGAACCAGTAAGACTCACTGAAATAGACATAAACATTTTGGGCAGTGACTGCAACGCACTCTCAAATTCGGAATCCTGATATTTAGAATGCCAGATGAAATAGGCACCAACACAATTTCTTAGTAGGCTTGGAGTTGTAGAAATTCTGGAAAGCTAAACACTACACATCTTAAAATTGCTTGGGTTCCAGTTCCAAAACTGGAATTAAAAGAACTATCTTGGAATCTGATAAGTAATACTTAGTATTTCCAAAAGTGCCACTGCTCCCTCTCCCAAACTGCAACCAGTCCTTTAAAAAATACAGTTTGCCACATAGAAATTTTGGACTAATATACCCGATATATATCTGAACCTATGAGGGGAAACTATCTTTCAGCATTCACAAACTATAAAACCCAGAAATATGTTCTTTTAATGATGTTAAATATGTTGTGTATTCATCAACAATATGACTCCCAATAATAAGAGCCTTGGTGCAGTGTACAGTGACAAACAAAATAAGAAAAACCTACTAATTTTAAAATAAGTGCATCATTGTAACAACAAAGATTCTAGCAACCCATCAAACATGAGACTGTAAGTATGGAATGAATAGATATATTCCACTTTTACTTCATTCCTAAAATGGTGGCATTGACTGGTTCCTAAATATGGGATTAAAGCAATGTTTCTCACCCTCAGTGGCTTTAAGACTTCAACTCCCAGAATTCTCCCAGCCAACATGCTGGCTGGGGGAATTCTGGGAGTTGAAGTCCACATATATTAAAGTTGCTGAGGTTAGATTAAAGGTCAAGTTGAGATTGTGTGTCTCCTTCAAGGCAAAGCTGATCTTCATCAAGAAAAGGAAACATTGATTATCTCAAGGCTTTGTCGATTCCTACCTTTTTCTCAATATAGGTTGAATCCTCTTCAATAAAAGGATTTGGAGGATGAATTCAATCAGACTGTTTTTACAGGTTCCCCACTACCCTGGAACCAAAATACTAAATGTGGCATTGTCCAGTAACCAGTATCTGAAAGTAGCTAATAATTATTTAGTTAATTTAATAGTTGGAACCCTATTACAAATGACAGGAATCCCTCCATTTCCCAAAATTCTCTTTGTCCCCTTTGTTCCTCCATCAGCTGTCTCAATGTCTGGAGTCCCCCAAAACAAACATTATCATGTGCAAATTTTCTCTAAAATCCCATGTGGATAACTGAACTTCTAGCAGCCCTGATGTTTTCTTTCTGAGGAATTAATTAAATAAAAGGGATAGCCAAAACAAAGGTAACCCAATGCAGGTGTTAAGATTGTGTCCCAAATTCAGAATTAAGCATAAGCTCTGTGATGGATCCAGAAATTACACAAAGCATCAGTACAGTACTTCTTCATGCTGTTGGAGAATACTTTATTCCTCCATACATGAATGCCCTGCAAGTAGAAAATATGTACAAGAAGTCCTCAAATTACAGTCTCAATGGAGCCCAAAATATCTGTTGCTACATAAGAAAGTTGATAAGTGAATTTTGCACCATTTCATTCCACAGTTGTTAAGTGAATCACTGCAGTTGTTAAGTTAGTAACATGGTTGTTAAGTGAAACTGGCTTCCCCATTGACTTTGCTTGCCAGAAGATTGCAAAAGTTGATCATATGACCCCAGGACACAGCAGCCATCGTAAAATATTGAACCAGTTGCCAAGCATCTGAATTTTGATCATGTGATTCTAGAGATGCTACAATGGTCCTAAGTTGGAAAAGCGGTCATAGATCACTTTTTTCAGTGCTCTTATGACTTCAGACACTAAATGAACCGTTGTAAGTCAAGGACAACCTGTATATTAGGGATTTGTTTTCCCTGCTGCGTTAAATTCTCTCACGAGGGAGATGGTGTTTCTTCACATTTCCATGAACTAAGACTCTTCAGATGAGAATGCTTAAACCAATGCTTCTCAACTTTGGTGGAATAAGCTACCGTTAGAGATCCGGATTGTCCCCGACCTGAGAGCCTTTCGCCGCGCCCTTAAAACATGGTTATTTGAGCAAGCCAATCTATCCCCATGAGAAGTATTTTTTAATTTTTTGATTGGAATTATCGTTTTAAATTCTCAAAATTTATTGTTGGTTGGGCTTAAATTCGAGTTTAATCTTTATTTTAATTTTTGTACTGCATGTTTTTATTGCCCTGTAAACCGCCCTGAGTCCCTTTGGGAGAAGGGCGGTATATAAAACTAATAAAATAAAATTAATTAAATTAAGATGCTGGACTTTAACTCCCAGAATTCCCCAGCAGCCATGCTGGCTGGAGAATTCTGGGAGTTGAAGTCCACACATCTTAAAGTCACCAAGGTTGATAAACCCTGACCTACAGTCCAGGAATGGTTTCGCCACACAATGGAAGATGCAGATGGCAGTGCAGATAGGCATTTCCTATGAAATCTAGTGAAAATCAAACTCCCTTTTTTTCTTGCATCATCAAAAAATAAACCTGTCTTAGAGCCCAGCATGACATTTCTAGTGTCTGGTAACGTTTGTTCAGTTGCTAAAAGTTTTCCCACAATGTGAGCATTGATAATAGAATCATAGGGCTAGAAGGGACCTCTCAAGTCATCTAAACCAGGGGTCGCCAACATTTTGGACCTCAGGGACCACAAAACTCAGACTCATATTATTAAAACTCATATTACGGACCACTAATATGAATTTTGAGTGATGGTGGCTTGCTGATGTTGGTGAGAAAGTCGGTCCCATATTCCAGAGCTGCAGTAGTCACAGGACTGGCCCTTTGGTCATCCCAGACCAGCTGCTCCTCCACCCGGGTGCACTGGCCTGCAATGGACTGGAGGAGCTGCTCTGGGATGACCAAAGGGCCAGTCCTGTAACTACTGCAGCTCTGGAATATGGGACCGACTTTCCCACCAATGTCAGCAAGCCACCCTGGGGTGGATTTCCCTCCCGCCGTTGGTTTTACCTTCCAGTTCCAGCTCGCTTGGCTCTACTCAAGGTAAGGTTTGTGCTTGGCTGAAGGATGGGGGCCAGCGGTCGGGCGGGCCTTGTGTTTCCCCACAGCCTGGATTGCTTTGAGGGGGACATTTCTCTGCAGACCACCAAAATTTTCTTGCAGACCACCAGTGATCCCCGGCCCACTGGTTGGTAACCCCTGATCTAGACCAACCCTGCTCAAGGAAGGATACCTTATATATCAAGGGTATCAAACTCAAGGCCTGCAGGCCAGATTCAGCCTGCCGGGTACTTAGATATGGCCCAAAGGACCAGCCCGCGGTGTTTCTGCTAGCGAAAATGGGTGCGGGCGAGGGGAGGGGAATGCATTCCCCCCAACCCCATTTTCGGCCTAGAAAGCCTCCTACAACACCCTGCTGGCCAAAATGGGGCACAGGGGGAGCATGATTCCCACGTGCCCTATTTTGGCCGGCAGGTTGCTGCAGGAGGCATCCATCCCATCTGCCCCATCTACCCCACCCCCATCCTGGCCGGCCCGCAGAGGACAACTACAATGCTGATCTGGTCCTCGAAGAAATCTAGTTTGACACCCCTGTTATGTACCATTCTGGTCAAATGGTTGTCTAGTTTACTTTTGAAGGCTTCCATTGATGGAGCACTCACAACTCCAGGTGTCAAGCCCCTTGTGGATGCTCTTGTGTGCAAGGAAACTGGTTGAATCACATTATTTAAATGTTTTTTTTAATTCTGCGTGAGTTCTCTTGTGTTTCATCAGGCTGGATTTGTACGAAAAGCTTTTCCTGCAACCCAAACACGAGTACGGTTTCTCCTCTCCGTGGGTTCTCTTATGGACGAGAAACCTTTCCTCATAGGGGATGCTTTGGCTTGGTGTCTCTTTTGCATGGATCCCTGAATTTCTTGTCCGGTTCAGGTGCAACCTGGAACTTTCCCCACGATCTGGTTTTCCTTCGTGGGTCTTTTCATGCCGGGGAAGGTTTGATTTCTGGATGAAGCTCTTCCCACATTCTGAACAGATATGGAGTTTCTCCCCGCGTGGATCCTCTCGTGTTTGATCAAGCTGGATTTGCTGGTGAAGCCTTTAACACAGCTGAAGCACTGGTACGGCTTTTCATCGGTGTGAGTCCTCTGGTGTACAACGAGAGTTGATTTATTGCTGAAATTCTTCCCACACTTGGCACAGTTGTAAGGCTTTTCTCCTGTGTGGGACTTTTGGTGTTTTAAGAGGTTCCACCAGTTGTTGAAGAACTTCCCACAGTCAGCACACTTGTGTGGCTTTTCACCCACATGTGTCCCCTCATGCACAATACTATTGGACCTCTGGCTGAAACTTCTTCCACACGCTAGTTTATATGGTTTTTTTTTCTTAGATGGATTCTCTCATGTATGACAAGCTTGCATTTCAGCCTGTACCCTCTTCCACAGTGGGAGCAGGTGTGCAAATTTGGTCCATTTTGGGTCCCCTTCAAGGCTGCAAGAAGCTTTAATTTTGGAATGATGCTTTTTCCACAGGGAGAGAACCAATATGGCTACCTTCCCACTTGAGGTCTTTTGTGTCTGAGGAGAGCTAACCTAGAATTGAAGTGTTTCCCACCGCTGGAGCATGAACACAACTTCCCCTGTTGCTGTATGCTTTTGTGTCTGCTAAAACTTGTTTTATCAACCAAGCTTTTCCCACGTAGCTCTGTATCAGCTCCCCTTCTGTGGGATAAACAGAAAATCACAATGTGAAAATAAGCAAAGGAAGTTGCTGCAAAGAAATTCAGGATAGGGTATATCACATGCATTCTGTGTCAACTCTGAAGAACTTGGTGGGAGCCATTTTGTGCTGCTTCAGAGTTGCCATGAAGCCTGAGAAGGGGAAGGGAGGGGGGAAGTAGATAGCCTGGCTAACAGTCAAAACAAAAAGTTTTCCTGTGGGAACCAAGCAGGGGTGGGATTCAAATTTCTTAACAACCGGTTCTGTGGGTGTGGCCTAATTTGTGGGTGTGGTTTGGTGGTCATGTGACTGGGTGGTCATGGCTTGCTGATTGGGCATGACTTTGAGGTCATGTGACTGGGTGAGCATGGCTTGTATGTAAATATTATAAATATTTATATAAATATTGATTTTTTATTAAAAAAGAGCAACTTTTACCCAAAAGCAGGCAAAAGGGCCTTGGTGGTGCAGGCTGCTAAATGCCTAGCACTTAAGTTCCAGCTGCCTGCAATTATTGTAGGCTCGAATCCCACCAGGCCCAAGGTTGACTCAGCTTCCATCCTCTCGGGGTAGGTAAATTGAGGACCCAAGATTGTTGGGGGCAATAAGCTGACTTTGTAAAAATGCCGCTTAGTAATAAGCAGGCATATACAATGGAATGAAGGCTATTGCTGAGCACATTCAGTTGTATCCCAAAAATTGTAAGCCGCCCTGAGTCTTCGGAGAAGGGCAACATATAAATCTAATTAAAAAAAAAAAAAGCAGGCAGGCAGATTGAATTGCTCACAGAATCACAGATTCATTCAGAGATCTATCTATCTGCAATCAGCTACCTGAGTCTGTACTGAAAAGCTTCAGTCCTAAGAAAGGTTCGGCTCTGCTTTTAGATTAGCTAGAAAGCAAGAAATCCAAGGATTTCCTGCTTTCTAGCTAATCTAAATCTCCTGGCAGAGCAGAACAGCTGATGGTTGGGTGAAAAAAAGGGAAAATAGCAATTTACCAAACCAGGCAAATTGGATGGCTCGCATGCCAGGGAAGCAGTGAGTAGGTGAGGAGGGGCGGGGCCAGCCAGTGAAGTGATTTGTCGGTTCTCCAAACTGCGGACAATGTGTGTGCAGCGTTTGCAAGAAATCATCAGCTGTGCTGCTGACAAGCGCTGCGCTCAGGTGCAGTGTTTGAAAATCCTCATTTCCTGCTTTTTCAACCTCAGCTGTGCCGCGCAAAGCAGCTGAGGGGGGAAAAACAGGGAATAAAGGACAGCCTAGAGCCCAGGCAGGCAGGTGGGCCAAACACCGAACCGGTTTGGTGTCAGCTGCTCTTTGCAGCTACAGCTTCTATAGAACCAGGCCGAACTGGTAGCATCCCATCCCTGGAACCAAGGTCATCATATCAGATGGCTGTTGAAGGAGGAAAGGTGCCTGCTACCCATCTTCACTGGACAATGTGACTGGTGATACCTGGGAGGAGGGATTTTTACTCTTTTAATTAGGTGAAAACTGCAGGAATTGTCAGAGTTGGTTTTCACCGGCTGTACTGATATGATGTATCCAATAAACATGTTCTTTGAGGAATCTACCTCCCTCGGAGTTTTGCTTTCAATTTCAATGGTATCTGTTACTCGGAACGCTGACATTCTACTCTCTAAAGTGTGAAGAAGAGAAAATTGTGGTTATAGCTAGTCTTCAACATACAACCACAACTCTGACCAGGCTTTCCAACTGTTGTACTGCGCGAACCAGAACTGAACATGGTATTTCCAAGAGGTGTTGAGATCAGGTGCACTGTACACAGGAGCTGTCCTTTCCAGGCTGTTGATAAAATATCTTGGTTGATGATCAGCTGTTTCAGGCTGCAGGGATTGCCTGTTGTTGCCTCCACGCACCCCATTTTTGGCCCGTTCCTATCCCCGCTGCCTGGAACAAGTAAAAAATGGGGTGCATGAAGGCCAAAAACAGGGTGTGCGGAGTCGGCAATAGGCAATCCCTGAAGCCTGAAACAGCTGATCGTCGGGAGACTGATCCAACCGACAATCAGCTGCTTGTGCTAATCAGGCTGTGCTGAAGCTGAAACAGGCTGTTTGCTGCAAGGAGGCAAATTGCTGGGAGGCAGAGGCAGATTTTTTTTCATGTTTTCCTCCCCAAAAGCTAGATCTGGAGCTAGGTCTAGAGTGTCTTAAAGTCCGAAAAATAAGGTAGTCACTTTTTTCGCTGATGTTATAACTTTGAACAGTTAAATGAATGATTGTAAATTGAGGACTACCTGTATATTCTTTTACAGTCTACAGTTTGGTGTTTCTGTTTTCCAAGTTTACATCACTGAGCAGAAAACTTCAGGTGTCCTCCTCAAGTATGAAGTATGCCTATGTATTTATTTAATTAAACCAATTTATATATACAGAGTGACTCAGGCAGTTAAAAATCCACAATGTAATCCTGTGGTAGCAATCATAAAATTATTGTGTTTGTTAACTAATTGCAGAAGTTGAAAATTAGGCTGTTCAGCCTTATAGTTCTTCTCTGAGGGTGAAATGTTTAATACTACTTGCATGTAGTCTTCATGTTTGACAAAACACAAATAAAGTACTTGGGCACAAAAACTAAGAACATAGGCAAATCAGGCACATTGGAAATTTGCGACGAAGCAAACAGAAAACATGAACAACAATACCATTTGTGAATATCTTGGATCCAAATAGATAGAATAATAACTTTATAATAACATCTCATAAAGCTTGTCTGAGCTTGTATTACTTGCTGGTTCTAACAGCTATTACAAGCAGCCATTGCTAGAAAGTGTTCCTTCAATCTTGACCTCAGTTCACAGTGACAATAAGACAGGCAGTAATAAAAGCAATTTTTACTCCCAAGTGTCAGCTTTGGAGTCGTTATTAAAAGCTGCCACACAGCTGCGGAGGATTGGAGGGGGTTGATGTTGTTTGAGTAGCTCTCAGTAGACAAAATAGATTCTGTAGTAATTCAAGGTCATTTTGAATGGTGCAGCAAGAATTGGGGCTGAAAGGGGATTGGTTCATGTGATGTGTGATGTGGGAAAAAGGGGATGGTTTGTAGGTTGGGTCCTTGTGGGAAGTCTGGGGGGAAACTTAGTTTTGGAATTCCACAGAGGTACCAAGTTCTATTCTAATAAAAGTACTTTGAGATTATGGTTGTCTTGGAGTTACTGGTTGGAATGGATAATCTCTGGAATGCTGACACCAAGTATTGGAAATCCGGTAAAAACCGTTGAATTGCTTCTCTACGTAAGATTTGCTACTGCATCCTGGAAGCTGATGTTTCTTCATCTTCCTTCTGATGACATAATGACGCATTAGTTCAATATCTAGTCATCTTGTGAAATAAAATTTTTTACTGAACAAGCAGATGGGAAGGCCCCATTTCCTTCAGAAGCCTGGCGATATAGCACCCACCGATCTTCCTGTTCTTCCTTCTTTATTATCACAGCAGGAAACTCTGCTCAGAGAAACAAGACAATTTTGCAGTGATCAGACATTTTCCAAAGTCCAAAGTGTGTCTGCTTTGATTTCCTTATTGTCAACCTTATGACGTTTTTTTTTCCTGACATCTTGTTATGTTCAGGTAGTTCTCTACCTACGACCATTCATTCAGTGACTGTTTGAAATTATGATGCTGCTGAAGGAATAGGGGTTACATCTGGTCCTTGGGGAGTTCTGGATGTCCAAGCACCCCCACAGTCAACATGATCACAATCTGGGTGCTTGGTAAGCAGTTCATTCTTATGATCGGCTGGGGTGCCCTGCGATCACATGATTAGCATTTGCAACTTTGCCCGATGGTTTCCCCAGAAAGTCAATGGGAAAGCCAGCAGGAAAGATCAGGAAAGCCAGCTAAGTTTCCCCCATCTGTCTACCCATCTCCAGGCCCTCTGCGTTCATGCTATGTCTGCCACTGGTGCACAACCACACTCCCTTCCTGACCTGTGTTCTCATGGACACTCTGTGCCTCTTATACACTCTTGTGTACCCCCTCACTCTCTCTCACTGGCCTGCACCTCTTACATATCTCTTTCCCAACCCATACCTTTTAAGCATACTCCCTGACCTGTGTCACACCTCTTACACACACGCACACCTCTCCATGATCACACACCTCATGTGACCTCAGGGGTGCTGCAATAACAGTAACCTCAGTGGTTACAGCAGTTGCAGGCTAACTCACTGCTCACTGCCAGGAGTTTGATTCTGACAGACTCAAGGTGTCATACCCTTGTTAGAGTCTGATTCTGAGGGGGAGATTGAGCAGCTGACAGGGAGTAGGAGTGTGGATCCAGTGGCTGTGGAAAAAACAGGGGAAGGGCACAATCCGGCTGGGCATTCAAAGGAAGACCCAGGGCCATCCCCTCTTCATCCTACGGCATGCAGGGAGGAATGGAGAAGGGAGAAATGTGGCTTACGGGAGAGGAAAGGGCCCTGATTGCCTTCATGGGCTGCAGCTGGGAAGACTGTTTAAAAGGGCAAACTACACGTGGCAAAGTTGCTGGAAACAAATGATGCATTATCTTTGTCGAGGCTTATCTGGGTTTTGGCGTCCTCCCAACTGTGGGTGCTGTGTTATCCTTTGAGAATCTGCAATTTATCATCCTGGCCTGCTGTGTTAATTACTTCAGCGTGATTTGTGTTGGTTTTTTTTATTTCTAATTATCTTTACTTTGGGTTCGGACTGCATTTTGGCCCTTCGTAGACTGTTTTTTGAAGAATTTGATGGTGGACACTTTGTTATTTATCTACTTTGGTGACTTTGTTATTTTTGTGCCACGCTCCGAGTCATCGCACAAGGTTCACTCAGCCTTCCATCCTTCTGAAGTAGATAAAATGAAGACCCAGATTGTTGGGGAAGCAATAGGCTGACTCTGTAAACCACTTAGAGAGGGCTATTAAGCACTATGAAGTGGTATATAAGTCTAAGTGCTATTGCTTTTGCTTTCTTCTTGCAGCTTTGTTCATTTCTACAAGAGACCGTTGGCTTTTGCAACGAGGGAGGAGATTTCTAATGCTTTGAGATGAACTGGACTTTCCTTCTTACCTGGAGTGTTATCCATTGTAGTTTCACTTTCTTAGCGAGGTGAGAGCAACGCTTTCCTTTCTTGTTCCGCGCTTCCTGACAGCCACTGCTCCTCTCCTTGTTCCACTTTTATTATTACATCGGGGAACCCTGGTCAGAACAAAATATATGGCTCAATGAGTCAACAGCAAGTTAACATGAGTTTATTTAGCATTATATTTATTTATTTAATTAATTAATTTATTTATTAATTATTTGGTCTTATATGCCGCCCTTTCTCCCGAGGGACTCAGGGCGGCTCACATAAAAACAACCATACAAATTACAAAAGTTAAAAAGGAATTAAACCAAATTCGACCAAATAATCATTAAAACCCACTAACAACCATTTAAAATATTAAAACAACCCCCCCTCAGTCCAGGCCAGCCTGTTCAAATAACCAAGTCTTTAGGCCGCGGCAAAAGGAGCGGAGGTCAGGGGCCAGTCGCAGCTCCAGGGGAAGCTGGTTCCACAAAGTGGGCGCCCCCACAGAGAAGGCCCTCCCCCTAGGGACCGCCAGCTGACAATGTCTAGCCGACGGTACCCCAAGGAGGCCCTGTCTGTGGGCGCGCACCGGGCGATTGGTATTCGATGCTGGCAGGAGACGTTCCCGCAAGTACCCCGGCCCTAAGCCATGGAGAGCTTTGTAGGTAAGCACCAACACCTTGAATCTCACGCGGAGGGCAGCTGGCAACCAATTCTTGGGGAGAGGAGAATCAGGAAGTTCTTGATCGTTCCCTATGGATAGATCGATCGATCTATCTATCTATCTATCTATCTATCTATCTATCTGCCTTCCTTTTCTTTCGTCTATCTATCTATCTGCCTTCCTTTTCTTTCTCTTCTTCTCTATCTATCTATCTATCTATCTATCTATCTATCTATATCCGTGCATAGGAGCGAAAATTATGGATTAGGGAAACTCGCCCTCTTTTTTATGCATTCATCCTGATGCATTCATTCAGCATCGCTTCGGCGCTGCAAAAGGACACCCTCCCCGGATTCCGACGAGAGATTTATGCATCTCTTTCTCTCTCTTTTTGGAACTTCGCTCGCTTCTTTCCTCGTTCCTTCCATGTATTTACTCTCTTTCCCGCTCTCCGGCCCCCTTTCCCCTTCCCTCCAACTCAGCCGCTCCTAGCAACCTCGCCACGAGCGGATCTGCAAAGCCCAGGATTCTGCAAGATAGCGCAAGCCAGATCTCAAAACCCCAAGCGCGGTATTGGATACAACACAGGATAAAGCTCTTTTTTTGGCATTTTTCTCCACCTCTCAGATCTTTGTCCTGTCTAGGATTGCCCACTCGCTCCGTTTAACCCCTTTGGCATTAACGAAAGCGAGGGACGGGGCGAGACAACGCTTCTTGCGGGGAAAAGAGCAGGACGGGAAGGTGGGAGGAAGCGAGGTTGTATAACTGGGTATCACCGCAGCATCCAGCACCGCATGGGTGGGTAAACAGTATCTCTCCCCCACTCCCCTAGGATCTTAGTTCGGTGAAAATGTATTTATTAAATTTGTTTGCCATCCATCTCACCTGGAGATAACTCTGGGTGGTTTATCATATTCAAAAAAAGAATAATTAAAAAACCCAACAACTTCTTCTTGTTGTTGTTGTTGTTGTTGTTGTTATTATTATTATTATTATTATTATTATTATTATTATTATTATTATTATTATTACCATTGCTACCAACCTGCCTTCCATTGAGGACCTGTATACTGCATGAATCAAAAGAGGGTTGTGAAAATACAGACATCCTGGACATAAATTGTTTCCACTTCAACCCTCAATACTTACAGGCCACTGCACACCAGACCAACTAGACACAAGGACAATCCCCCACCACCATGCCATCACTCTGCTAAACAATAGGGCCAGCCTATTCAGAAACAAAAGACCTTCACCTCCAGTGATGGGATTAAAAAATTTACATTCTCCTCACTAGGAATAAGGATGTATTGCTATTATTCTTCTCATCTTTCCTATTACCTATCTCCCTTTCTACTTATGACTGTAACTTTGTTGCATGTATCTTTACTATTTATGTTGTTTTATTTAGTTGCCTAGTATGGTTTATGTTGATTGCTTATTTAATATCCTATGACTATCATGAAGTGTTGTATCCTGTTTTATGATGAATATATTTCTATGACTATGATAATGATTTATCACTTATACCATAGCTTTTATGCACTGAAGACAAATTCCTTGTGTCCAATCACACTTGGCCAATAAAGAATTCTATTCTATTCTATTTCTATTCCTATTCTATTTCTATTCTATTGTATTCTATTCCATTCTGTTCCATACCATTCCATTCCATGTCCTGTTCTTAGAATTTGGGTGGAGGAGAATGTAAATTTTTTAATCCCATCGCTGGAGGTGAAGGTCTTTTCTTTCTGAATAGGCTGGCCCAATCTTTCTTAATGGGCACAAAATGTCTTCTGGCCTGGGGGCTATTACGAAAGACTGAGTCTGCTTTCTGTCTTGAAGAGCATGTTTCTCCAATTCTCCTTTAGGAAAATATAATGTTTTGCCTTTTTAATAGTCTCCAAAATATTTGCTTCTTCTGGGAGGGGGTGGGCTTCCATAGATTAGATAGATGGATAGCTAGATATAAATAAGATAAATGATAGATGATAGATAGATGATAGATAGATGGATAGATAGATAGATAGATAGATAGATAGATAGATAGATAGATATTCATGCATTGGATAACCTGTTAAAAGAAACCAACTTGGTAAAAGCAACGAAGCAGAAACAGTTATCCATAGTAAAAATGCTCCAAAAAGGAACGCGCGATCGAAGGATGTATAATATGTATTTCCCGTTCGTTCTCCCTCCCCCACTCCCGCTCCCCTCCCGCGAATGCAAACACACTACGGTGGCGGAGGAGGAACCCGGGAGAAGGAGAAGGAGGCACGTGATCAAAACAACAACAAAGGGCCAACTGTGGGCAAAGTAAGGGCGCGCGAGCTTCGGTGGCGGCGCGCGAGCATGCTCGGGGGGGGCGGAGGGGCGAGGCTCGAAGAGGTGGCGCCGGCCCGCCCTATCATAATAAGAGCCCCCTCCCTTTCTTCCCTCCCCTCCCCGCTTCCCTTTCTTCTTCTTCTTCTTCCCCAGCTCTGCTTATTCACCCAGCCCGGCCTGTCTCCCGCCTGGCGGAGCGCTGCGAAGTGGGAATCCCCGCGAGCGAGGTACGGTACGGACTTTCCCCTTTTCCAACCCCCCCCAAAAGTCACTTGCAAAAGGGTCGGAATGCCACGAAACGAAGCGGGTGGGGGTTCCCTCCGCTTCTTCTTGCCCAGAGTCAGTTTCCCCCCCTCCCCCTTCCAATTTTTAAAATTGCAACGCAACAAGCCGCCCCGATGCCGACCTGCAAAAAAAAACCCTACTTCGCGTTCCCCCAGGCGGACGATGGAGAATCGGGGTTCGGTTCTCGGGTTTGTTTGTTGTTGTAGTGTCCCGGGGTTCGATCCTGTTTCCCACACACGTGGATTTGGGCCAGAAGGAACCAAGCTCTTTCTTCCCTCCCCCACCCCGGATCTGAACACCTGGAGGCTTTCTCCTCCTTCTTCCTACTTCTGCAGCGCTTTGGGAGAATGGGCAGTGTAGTCTCTGGGCAGGTGGTCTCGGCGCTAACGAGGAGAGGATTTCATATCCCACCATCAGCTCCTCCCCCCTCCTCCTCTTGCAATTCCTTCTCCGCCTCCTTTGCCCTCTTGAGGATTTGGGTTCAGAAGACAAATTCCCTTTTATTACAGTATGTCCCAAAGGTGTGGGTTCGCCCCCCTCAAAAGGCAACTGGACTTTCAGGTTTTTCTTTGAAGACGTTTTGCTTCTCATACAAGAAGCTTCTTCAGCTCTGACTGGATAGTGGGGATCATGTCAGAGCTGAGGAAGCTTCTTGTATGAGAAGTAAAATGTCTTCAAAAAAAAAACCAGAAAGTCCAGTTGCTTCTTGAAAAAAAGCACCTTTGGGACAACCATGACCTGGATAACTGAGAATCTCCATTATTACAGTACTTTGGTAACAAGACTGGGGTCAGCTTTGTTCTGGAATTTGGCAACCTCTTGTGAAGTCCCAGGATGTTTGCATGCCTGCAACAAGCAGCATTAAAAATCATCCAGATGTTGGCCAGTTGGGTAGATTAATCTGCAATGTCTAATTAATTAGGGCAGTTGCATGTTTTTTTTTTTATTTATTTGATTTGTCAATCGCTTACCAGATAATAGGTATAAATATAAACATGAGTAAGAATACAGGAAATAGGTATGAATAAATGGGGACAATAGGACAGGGATGGTAGACACCATGGTGCACTTATACATGCCCCTTATAGACCTCTTAATTTAATTTAATTTAATACTTTAATAATGGGATTTCTATGCCACCCTATCTCCCGAAGGACTCAGGGCGGCTTACAACAATAAAAAACAGAAATACAGAATTTAAAAAACTTAAATAGGAAACCCCAATTACACACATTAAAACCATTAAAAGCAACAAACAACTTTAAAAAACAATTAAAAAACCCCTTCAGTCCAGGAATGGGGTAAGGTCAATAATGGATAGTTTGAGGTTAAAGGAGTGGGGGTTTGAGGATGTAACAACAGAGTCAGGTAGTGCATTCCAGGCATTGACCACTCTGTTGCTGAAGTCCTATTTTCTGCAATCAAGTTTGGAGCGGTTTACATTGAGTTTGTATCTGTTGTGTGCTCTTGTATTGTTGGGTTAGGGTTTGCTGTGGGATGCTCTTTATAGAAACTTCCCTTCCCCCACCTTAAACATGAGCCAAATTTTCTCATGCAAAAAAATACAGGTAGCGTTCAACTTATGACCACAATTTGGGTGGTTTGCAAAGTCCAAAAGCGGGGTTTTTTTCCAAGAAGCAACTGGACTTTCTGGTTTTTCTTTGAAAGTCCAGTAGCCCCTTGAAAAAAAAGCACCTTTGGGACAAATCTGAACCAAACTTTCCACTTAAGATGGTCTTAAGCTGAGTATCCCATGACTAGTGGACCTGACTTTATGACTGTGTTTACCATGGTCATAAATTGGATCACTGCAGTTAAGCAAATTATTTGGTTTTTAAGTGGATCCAGCTTTGGATGAAAATAGCTAAAAAGTTGCAAATTGCAATCTCTGGACTGCAGCACATTGCAGCCACTCAAAAATGCAAGCTTGATGCCAATTGCTTGAATTGTGATCACATGACCCACAGGGGTGTTATGATGGTCATAAATATGAGTGCAACATTTGCTTGGTAGTTTTGGAAGATTACAGTACAAGGAAGTGTGGTTTTTGTCAGTCAAAGTGTGTTACCAGGCCAAATTTGTAGGCAAATAGTCAGGTACCTACCTCAATATTTCAGGGTTTTTTTTCCCTGTAAACCTCTGAGCAATGCTACTAAATACAGGAAGTCCTCAATTTACAACCACAATTAAGACCAAAATGTCAGGTTTCCAAGTGATGAAATCCATTTAAAAGGAAAAGAAAGTCCATCCTCCAAGACAATTTCTTTTATTTAGGAAAGCATCAAATTGGCAAAGTCCATGGTAATTCTGGATCTGACACAACCCAGAATTACCCCACAATATTACAAGTTAGAAACAACCCTCAAAAGTCATATTCTCCAACAGAAGTAATTCAACGTTGCTTGATGTCATAAATCTCCACCTCAAGGGGCCTAAGCACAGACAGCTCATTTTCCCACGGAAGAAGAATCACCTAGCCTAAACAACTCTAATTCCACTCCTGCCCCTTGTTAGGAATGTGGCAAGCCCGAAACCCTTCCTCCCATGACTGCCAAAGAAAAAGTAAGAAAAAGAATATATACTAAGCCTAACTAAAATGGCTACACATATGTCAATTTGGGCTTGACACAAAATTTATGTTGGTTAAGTAAGACAGTTGTCAAATTTTGCTCCATTTCACAACTTACTACCCGTATTCAACTAACCGTATTCCATAGCTATTTTGGGAACTGAACCCAATTGCACATAGACTTTAAATGAACGAAGATGGAATAATTACAGAGATTTCTGTTATGGTTCACCAGCAGCCTGTGCTGGTGGAATCAGACAGTGGGGAAGAACGGGGACCAGTCTGGGAGTCTGGAGAGGACTGGACGAGGGTCCTGCGCCCAATGCAGAGATGGGGCCAGGACCATCTGGGAGTGTGGTGCTGACTCTGGAGCCTCCGGAGTCTGGCAGCAGCAAGGCAGAGGAACAAGGGGAGCCTGTTCCCAGTGCGCGTGTGCGCAGAGCTGCTAGAGGCAAGAGCATCAGGTATAAAGGACAGGCAAAGGTAGAGAAACCTTTGCAGGAAGCAAAGTCGTTCGTTCTGTTCGGATTAATGCTTGAAACTCTGTGTGGACTTTGTACTTCGGTTGGTTTTTTAGAATTCATTTGCACTTTAGTTGTTGGCAGCAATTCAAAGGACAGAAAGGTGGGTTCTTATCTCAAAGGGACTGTTTGGGACTCATTACTGGCTGGGAATGAGAATAATTCCCAGCATTGAAATAAAACAAGGTTTGTTTTAACTAAGCATGTGCTTAATTATGGTCTCAGAAATCCTTGGTCAGAACAATTTCATTCTTGCTGAAATAGGAAGTTTCCTTCTCTTATTTTTGTTTATTTTGATAGATTGCTATCTATAGCATTATCCTAAGTACCAGGACTGTTGCATTGCTCACTCAGTCTCTAAATGTAGATCTTTATGCAGCCAAAATGACATCATCCACATACAGAAGGGAGCATCACGAGGCCTTGGAGAAAGCAAAAATTGGAGAGATGGAGGGAGGAAATTGAGCAATCTGAGCTATATTTAATAGATTAAAAGATTGTACTCATTCTCTATTAGAATTACATGGGTTTTTCCTTTTATGTTTATTTTAAAAACTTTATACTGTAGATACATTTTATTGTATTATGATTGCTATATTGTTATTTCAATTGATTACATTTCACTAAAATACTCAAAAAGAAAAAGTGTGCAGTGGAATTACTAAGGTACTTCTGTGAGGGATGATGAGGAAGATTTTTTATTTATTCATATTTCACCTTTATTATTTTGATAAATAACTGAAGGTGTCAAACGCAGAATTAGAATTCATTGTCTCCTAGTGGTTGGCCCAAACCCAGCCTAGCTTAATGCCTAAGGCAGGATTAGAACTCATAGTTTCCTGGTGCCTGGTGCCTGACTCACTGGACCAAACTGGCTCTCTGATGATGATTTATAGCAGTGCTTGCCAAATGTGGGTAAATTACTCAAAATAAGGTAAAGGTGGTTTTTCTTTGGGTAATGACCCAAACCCATTCCCCATCACAATAGGGATATTCAAATTGATTTAAAGTGTAGTAAACTTTATTCAAAAATTTCCCAACGTATTCCCATTAGGATGAAAATCGATGAAATTGCCAGTGGTAATCCCAAAGATGCTTTTTCCAAACCTATTGAAATGACATATAGATCATTCAATGATACTGTTTTCATTACACAGATAGTCCTTGAGTTATGACCATTCGTTCAATGACCACTGAAAATTATGATGGTGCTGAAGGAAGGATCTTAAATTGGTCCTCTAGTTTGATAAGACTGATAAAGAATTTTTGGGGAATGAAGGCAAAGTTTGGGAAGCATTGATTTACAGTTGCCCCACTCCAAGAAACTCTGGTGATTTGCAAAGCCCAAAATACAATTTAATGCCAGACCTGAGATCAGAGCAAGATTTATGAAGCAACTACAGCTTCTGAGAATTCATGTTTCTGTAACCATGGCCTGAATCATTTAAAGACAGACGGAACTCAACATGAGATATGGTTCAAAGATTGAATGGATGCTGACTTTTGTCTTTCAGATGCCAGTGAATTTCAAAGAAGTTGCTATGTATTTCCCAGAGGATCAAGGACTATTGTCGGATGTAGATCAAAGGAGTCTCTATGAAAGTGGCATGCAGGAGAATGGTAGGTAGTACTAACTAGGAATATTTTATTTTGAACTTTGGCCACTTTAAGTTGTGTGGACTTCAGTTCTCAGAATTCCCTAGCTGGACGGAGAACTCTGGGATTTGAAATCCACATATGTTAACGTAATGGAACTTGAGAACTACAGGATTGCACAACATCAGCTCCTAATTTAAGCTTTTGACCAATCTATTATGGAACCAACAATCCAAATTTCTGTGGAACTAAAAAAACAGGATGAAAGTTACTAGTGGCAATACCTATAAAAGGTAGAATGAAAAAATGCTGATGTTATGTAGTTTGAGTAATGAAACATCTGCAAGAAAAACAACTATGGTAAGCTCAGAGCCCTTCAGTGAAAAAAAAACCTAGGATATTCAATCTTGGAAAATCAGTGTGACTGTTCTAAAAAAGGTGACCCACATGGTAAATGCCCTGGGGACCAAGGACACATCCTGAAATATAAGATTGGTAGAAACAGGTTAGCAAAAATTAATTCTTCTTGAAGGATTTTCTTTTCCAGCCTGCTGAGATTATGTTCAAGTACCAATTGTTTGTTTGTTTTTATCTAGCAGGGGACAGGCAGATCCATGAGAGGAAGGAAGGTGTTCTAGGGCAAAACTATCAGCAAAATCAACAAATTGGAACATCCCCAGACATGGTGGGTGACGTGGTTTCCTTGTTTTTTGAAGGAGGAGAGCCAGCTGTGAAGCATCCAGAGAGGCAGCGGCAATACCATTTAGCAAAGAGAAGGGATAGTTCTGCGGCTTATACCCAGGTCCCCCAGCCTCCGGGCCAAGGTGCATCTGGAAAGACCAGGCGCAGATCCAAGATCCCAAGAACCTGTAATGAATGTGGGAAGACGTTCGCTCAGGCTTCCAACCTCCTGGCCCATAAGCGGATCCACACGGGCGAGAAGCCCTATAGGTGCGTCCACTGCGGGAAAAGCTTCACCGAAAGGTCGAATCGTAACCGGCACCAGAGGACTCATTCGGGAGAAAAGCCCTACAATTGTCTCGACTGCGGAAAGAGCTTCAGCTTCAGGTCCGACCTCATCCGACACGGGATCACCCACACGGGAGAGAGGCCGTACAAATGCTCGGACTGTGGGAAAAGCTTCAGCCACGCCTCGACCCTCATTCGGCATGAGAACATCCACACGGGGGAGAAACCCTACTCCTGCGTGGACTGCGGGAAATGCTTCACCCAAAGCTCGTCTCTTCTGGCACATAAGCGGCTGCACACCGGAGAGACGCCATTCATCTGCCCCGTCTGTGGAGAAAGTTTCAACTGGAAGTCGCACCTGGTGACGCACAAGCGAACCCACACTGGGGAAAGGCCGTATAAGTGCGCCAAGTGTGAGAAGAGCTTCATCGAGAAATCCAAACTGAACAGGCACCAGAGGACCCACGCGGAGAAGGAACTGTATGGGTGTGGGGAGTGCGGGAGGATCTTCAGCATCCGATCCAACCTGGTTCGGCACGAGACCACGCACCGAGGGGCGAAATCCTACACCTGCCTGAGCTGTGGGAAAAGTTTCAACCAGTCGTCGAAACTGATGCGGCACGAAAGGGTCCACACGGGAGAGAAGCCCTACCCCTGTTCAGACTGTGGGAAATGTTTCAGCCAGACCTCTGAACTCCTGCGGCATGAAAGGATCCACACCGGAGAGAAGCCGTACAAATGCTCAGCCTGTGGGAAGTGCTTCAATCGCAAATCACACCTCAGCACCCACGAGGCAACCCACGTAGCTGACCTGCCACCTGGAGGGCCCCAAAGCAGGACAGTCTATGACAGCAGCTCACTCTTTATTGCAGGGCTGAGTCCCCACCAGCAGACCCATGCAGAGGGCCAGGCGTATCAGGGCTCAGAAAATGAAAAAGACTACAGCCATAGTTCAATTTTTATCGCGGGGATGAACACCAGCAGGCCTACACATGTAGGTGACCAGCTCTATGAATGGCCCAACAGCGAGACAAGCTACGGCCATTGTTCACTCCTCATCACTGGAGTCAATCCACAAGAAGGCGCCCAGGCAGAGGAAGCCCTATTTCCATGCCTGGACAGAGGGACCAGCTACACTCGTAGCCTGTTGTTTAAAAGCATCATGAACACACGCCAGGTGGTCCTTTCGGGAGGCCAACCGATTTCCTGCCTGGACCGCGAGAAAAATTACAGTGACCCTTCGCTTTTTCAGAAGGAGGAGAAACTGTTTAAATGTCCCGAATGTGGAAAGAGTTTCAACTGGCAGTCTCACTTCACCCGGCACAAAAGAATCCACACGGGAGAAAAGCCATACTGTTGCATGGACTGTGGGAAAAGTTTTAACCGCAGGTCACACCTTGTTCGACACAGCAGGACCCACAACGGACTGAGCCTGTACTCTCAGACTGTTGAACAATCCTCAGTTCAGGACCTTATTTTCTTAAACCCAAGCGAATCAATGCAGGAGAAAACTGTGATTAACACACAGGGTGTGGGGGCTTCCTTTATGGCTCGCACAACGTTACCGCCTGGAAACCTCACAATCCTGTCTGCTGAAACCACTCAGGAATAAATCTTGTGAAGGTTCAGTGCAGGATGAAGTATTAAAGAATTTGTCCCAGGGAAATGCTATGTATTGGGCAATTTAGCAGTAGAACATCAGTTCTCACTAGGCCCAAATGCCTGTGGCAAGGGAACAGTGGCCTTAGCTCTTACGAATAATAGATGTGGTAAAACTGATCCTAGCAGGAGAGGTCACACAGAGGTTTTTCCATAAAATAATTCTAAATCTCCATGCTCACTGAAAAGTAGCATGTCAAGGAGCTAAATTAGCAATCTCCCTGAGGTGCTTCTTCTATACCAAGGATCTTCAAACTTGGCAAGTTTAAGACTGGTGGACTTCAACTCCCAGAATTCCTGAGCTAACGACTGGAGGAGGAATTCTGGGAGTTGAAGTCCACAAGTCTTAAAAGCTGTCAAGTTTTGAAAACCTTTGTTCTATACACTTAAGGTTTTTTTAAAATACAATCCCACGTCTCAGATCTCTCATTCATGTTCAAAAGAAGGCTAGTAAAGTTTTCAAACCGAAGCCAAACCGAATGGAAGAATTCATGCCAAGGATGTTCTCTCTTTTCCCGCCTTTGCAAATTCTTCTGGTAGAGCTGAGATGGGGAAACCTGGCCTCTCCATTTGTTGCTGTATTTTCACTACCATTCGCCTCAGGCAGTGAATATCAAGCATGATGGGGGATAGAGTCCAGCAGAGTCCGGAGTGGTACAGGTACTCAGTCCCAGCTGTCAGGGAAATAGCTGGATCACTCAAGATAATAATGGGATTGTAGAGCTGAGTAGGTCTCAATATTAGAAAACTCCTTCCATTAAATTAAAATATTCCAGTGTTTGAGAGGCTGCTACAATGAAGAGGGGGGTCAACATATTTTCCAAAGCACCAGAGGGGCAGGACAAGAAACAATAGATGGAAACTAATCAAGGAGAGAAGCAACCTGGAATTAAAGAGAAACTTCCAAACAGTGAGGACAATTAACCAGTGGGACAGCTTTGCCTTCAGAAGTTGCGGGAACTTCATCACTGGTCGGACTAGAAGACTTCCAAGTTCTATTCTGATTGATTGAAATTAAATTTAAAAAAAAACTTCCCTCACCTGTGTTTTGAGAGGCAAGTTCCACTTAGGCTAGTAACAGTTGTTTCCCTGCTTTCTGAAAACTAGATCTTCAAGCCATTTCCACATGTCTATATAGATAGAAAAGGTAGCCTAAAGGAAATTGCATGAATTGGTAAGTTTAGATGAGAACATATTAGAATGACAGTACAGGCAGTCTTCGACTTAACGACTGTAATTGAGCCCAGAATTACCGTTGTAAATCAGGCCGTTGTAAATCAGGCTGGTCTTTTAGCAGGACGTCAGGTAACCACACCTGACATCACAACCTTTTTTTGCTGAGGCTGTTAAATATCTGCTGCTATAAAACAAATCCATTGACTGTAATGGGTGTTGTTTTTTTTGCTGGAAACCAGAAGTAGAACCTGGTTTCTGACAAAAAAATTTAAAAAAATCTAGTTATGTGACCTCTGGGACACTGCAAACAATCATAAATGTGAGCTGGTTGCCGAGTGCCCAAAATGGGATCATGTTAATTGTGTGTGTGTGGGGGGGATTTGTTAGAACAAAGGTCTTCAAACTTGGCAAGTTTAAGACTTGTGGGCTTTACTCCCAGAATTCCTGAGCTAACATGACTGGAGGAGGAATTCTGGGAGCTGAAGTCCACAAGTCTTAAAAGCTGTCAAGTTTGAAGATCTGGATCATAAGTTGTCTTGCGGAGGTCCATCAGAACTTTGAATGGTTGCTAGGCAATCAGTCATAAATTAAGGACTATCCGTAGCTACAATACAGGTAGTCCTCGACTTACGGTCACAATTGAGCCCAGAACTTTTTGTTGCTAGATGAGAAATTTGTTAAGCGGAGTTTTGCCCCATTTTATGACTTTCGTTGTCACATTTGTTAAGTGACTCTCTGCAGTTGTTCAATTAGTAACACGGTTGTTAAGTGAACCTAGCTTTGACTTTGCTTGCCAGAAGGTCAACAAAACAGGATCACGTGACCTTGGGACACTGCAATCGTCATAAATATGAGCCAGTTGCCAAGCAAAAGAGCCGCGGTGGCAAAGAGGTTAGAATACAAGTTAGGGCAGGCTCCTTCTGCTGATCACTGGCTGCCAGCAGTTTGGCAGTTCAGGTCGCACTGGCTCCAGGTTGACTCAGCCTTCCATCCTTCCAAGGTTGGTAAAATGAGGATCCAGATTGTTGGAGGCAATTTGCTGACTCCTTAAACTGCTTAGAGAGGGCTGTGGAGCACGGTGAAGCGGTACATAAGTCTAAGTGCTATTGCTAATGCTATCCGAATTTTGATCACATCACCATGGGGACATGGCAACAGTCATAAGCATGAAAAATGGCCATAACTCACTTTTTCAGTGTTGTAACTTTAAAACGGTCACTAAATGAAGTGTTGTAAGTCAAGGGCTACCTGTATATGCTAGGAAAACATGGGATCTCTCCTTGTAGGAATTTTTTTTAAAACTAGACCATATTAAAAATAGAAAGGAAGAACGTTCTTCCTAGAGGGAGATGGAGAGAAAATTGGGACTGGATTTGAAGATGCTAAAAGTTCTGGAATAACGTCTGCAGTCAATAGTTTGCAACAGCTTCTTCTTGATTTAAAATAAAGATGTTAAATGAATTCTCCTTGACCCAAAACCATTTTTTTCCACTGGGTCCATATCACAGCTCTTCAAGAAGACCAGGATGTACTGTAGTTCTTTCTTATATACTACTCCGTCTTTTGGTGTTTAACTTTCCTCCCTTTCCTCCCTAATCTTCTTTCAGATTTAACTCAAAAGATGGCACACACACCCCAAGATGCCAAGACTAATTTAGACACACCCAATGTTGTGCCGATTTTGTGGGCTGGTGTTGGAAGTTAAAACCCACCCCTCTCCTAGAAAAATGAAATATTTTAGGATATACTAAAAAAAGGCAGAATATTTCCCCTAAAACAGAAGTAGAAACTCAGAGGCAGAAACTCAGCCCCTCCCCACCTTTGTTAATGGGGTATTAAGGCCTGGGCCAGTCTATTCTACATAACAAAGATTACCTCCTTCAGGCAGAGCCATTTAATTGCCCTTCATTGCACTACCCACCAAGTTTCAACCAAACTTAGCACACAGACAACCTACAAAGCTAGCTATGACCTCTGACAGCAACCAGTCAGGATACTCTTCCTCTGCCCCAGGAAGTTCAAAGTCCAGAGAGGGCATAAAACCCAGGCACTCTCAGCATTTCTTCCATTTTCACCCAGGATCTCCCAAGCCATGTGATCCGGTTCATCAAAAACCATCTTTCCAAGTGGCTTCCATGTTTCCAGTGTCTTTTCCCCCACTTGGAACTGAACCCAGAAGGATATTTCTTCCAACACTGGTCAGTAATAGAAGACATGGATTTTTACTTTTGTGGGGTTTCCCCTCGTTGACAATTTCATTAGATCTCTTTTAGATCAATTGCACTAAAAATTGGTTCTGTGGGTCATTCCAATAATTCTAAAGTGCTGGCTGTGGGTGATGGGAGTTGTGCCCCTGCAAATTCAAACTGGGGAAACTTTCTTGACATTTACAGTGCACTTTGCATATATTGGTTATTCATTTATTTGATTTCTATAGCCTCTTATCTCAACAAACGACTCTTAGGTTAGATTCGTATATCCAACTGTAGAAAAGGTTTAGGGGCAGATCGTCGTGGAGAAAAATCTATCGATTTGATCGGTGGGGATCGAAAACAACCGGCTGGCACATTAAAAACAAAAAAACCCTTTCAAACAGCCCCTTGAGGGGGAAAAGAGATCGGACGAACGTGTTTTTCAGCCACCTGTCCCTAGATGGCGCTGTAGAAATGATCAACGCGCGCGCCTAGATAGGTGTCAATCCAGTGCAGCAGCCCATCGGTAACTTGAGTTAAAAGGAATTGAAACCATCAAGTATTAAATTACTAGAGAGGATGCCGGAGTAGAGAAGACAAGAGGAACTTCCTGTTCCTGCTCATCCCTGGGAGGAGGTTGGCATGCACGGTGGCACTCTTGTTCTTCCCAGGGTCGCAACAGCAGCTGGAAGGTGAGTTGAGGATAGTCGGAGGAAAGGGCTGGGAGCAAGCCGGTTTGCTCCTTGGTGTAAAAGCAGAGAAGCTGCTACATATTCCTCCCCGCCCCAGATTTTATTCCACTGGTGCTGCAGGCTTTAAAATTGGTGCCTGCAATTTTCTGTGGGTTGGGAGATTTAAAAAGTCTCCTTCAAGGTAGAATTGATTCCTTGTGATTTTATTGACGTGTTGTTTTCTTGGCAACAATATGGGACCGATCTGCCACTACTGGCTTCTGGGGTTTTTTTTTAACTTCCGGGTCCAAACATGGGATTTCCTGGTGGTGCCCCATCCATGTATTAACCAGATTCAGCTCTGCTTAATCCTTAACCTAGGATTTGGAAAGCCTAGCTCCCTGTTTTTAAAAACAGTTATTGAGAATTATTTGGGATGTTCAGTCCTCATTTACCACTTGTTAACGGCAGTTATGACTGAAAAAAAGGTTTATAGCTGGTCCTTGAGGGTGTGGTTGCCACAGTGATTTGGGTGTGACAAGAGGCACACAATGATAATGGTCACAGCATTCTACAGTCAGCCATCACCATTTGCAAACTGTTGGCCTTGAAACTCAGGCACTTTCAAGTTTGGTGTGTGGACAACTGATGCCTGAATTTGAGAGATACTTTTACCTTTGCAAAGGGACTTCTGAAAATACAAATCACCAAGTAATTCAGGCAAAGCAAAATCATTTAAGGGAGGGAATTTTTATAGGGTGCAGAAACACATCATAAAGTAAGCGATCAAATTAAAAGATACCATTTACGTCTAACACGTGAACAACAGGAAACTTTGACTAGATAAAATTTCACAAGTGGCAAATTTGTGGCTTAAAATACTTTCTTTCCTGGCCTGGCTTGTACTTTTTAGACTTGCAAGTGTACAGGTAATCCTTGACTTGCATCATTCATTCAGCAACCCAGGCCTCCCCCCATCCCTTGACACCCGTTCACATAATGACTGCAATGGGGAGAGCCAGGATTGCATGGGTGCCTTGCTTAATGACAGAAACAACTTAAGGACCACAATTCTGGAGTAAATTGTTATTTAGGTCATCATTTAGGAGCTGTGTACAAAAACAAGACTTTCACAAACTTTTGGCAACCAGCACCTGGCTAATCTTGTGCAGCTAAGTTAGATCTAACTGTACGGTTCAAGCTTCCCTCAGTTGCAAAGGTATGCTTTGAGGAGAGATCCTGCACCCCCACTAGACGAATAACTGAAGAACAGTGTTCCTTGATTCCCCGAGGGAGGTGTGGTTTGTTGTTCCCTTTTTGCACAATGCCTCCCCACCCCCAAGAATGCTTTCCCTTGGTTTAGTTCTCACTTCTTGCATACAAAGATTCTGGTTCAGATTTATTTATTATTTACTAGCTCGATACCCTTGCTTCGCTACAAAACTATGTGGTCAGGCTTAGTTTTTGGGGAGGAAAATAAGGGGGAATTCTGCCTTTGCCTACCAGCATCCATCGGTATTTATCTGGCTAGCGTCCTGTTAGTGTGTGAGAGAGTTTGAGGGCTGTTTGGAAACTGAAACAGTATTTGCTGTGTGAGCAAGGAGACAGCAAGGAGCCTAGGTGTGGCTTAGCTCAACTGTTCTGTACTAAAGCTGCTTGGTGCTGTGAAACTGAAACTCATCTGTTTTGCATTTGGAACAGATTTCTTTTCAGGTGGTGAGGGGGAGTAGAACTCCTTAGCATCAGAGCATGTTAATAGTAATATAGGAAATACTAAAGCTCTGGTGGTCATTTCAAAAAATCCTTTCTTAGTGAACACCTAGAAGCCAAGAGGAACATACATGCCAAATTTCAAGTTTGTAGGCTTTACGGTTCTGGAGATTTTTGTGATGATGAATGAGTAGTAGTTCGCTTTTATATATATAGATGAATGAATGAATTCACAATGTTGGTTTAGTTCTCGCTTCTTGCATACAAAGATTCTAGTTCAGATTTATTGATTGATTGATTTTTTTAAATTCATATTTATATGCCGCCCTTCTCCGGAGACTCAGGGCGGCTTACAATTTTTGGAGCACAACTCAATGCGCTCAGGAATAGCCTTCATTCCACTGTATATGCCTGCTTATTACTAAGCAGCATTTTTACAAAGTCAGCTTATTGCCCCCAACAATCTTGGGTCCTCAATATACTTACCCCGAGAGGATGGAAGGCTGAGTCAACCTTGAGCCTGGTGGGATTCGAGCCTGCACTAATTGCAGGCAGCTGGAATTAAGTGCTAGGCATTTAACAGCCTGCACCACCAAGGCTCTGATTGATTGAATGAATAAATGAAACACCCGCGCTTAGAAAGCCATCAAGGCAGCAGCGACCTCGGTGGCTGTTCAGCACCGACATCCAATAGAGCGACTGAACTGAAAGGTAGTGAAACCATCGAGTATTGAATTGCTAGAGAGACCATAGAGGAGACGGGAAGGTTAAGAGCTTCTTCCGGCTCACTCGTGGGGGAGGGGTGTGTAGGCATAGTGGCGGCTCTCCAGTTCTTCCCAGGATCCAAGCAGGAGCAGCAGCAGCTGGACGGCAAGTACAGGACAGGTCGGAGGAGAGGCCGGGAGCAAGTAGGTTTCCTCCGCTGTGTAAAAGCAGAGAAGCAACTGCTAACTAGGCTGATATATATCGGCTGCTGCTTAATCCTCCCCTCCCCAAATTTTATTCCAGTGCCTTCGATCTTCTGCTGGTTGGGAGATTTAAAAAGATTGGAAAAAGTCTCATTCACTGTTGCAATTTATTCCTCGAATTTTATTTCACTCTTCCTGCATGCTTTGTTTGAAACGGGTCCCTTCATTTTTCTTCTGATTTAATTGTCGCATTCAGATTCCATTGGTGCCTCATTGGGAGATTTAAAAAGTCTCCTTCACTTTAGGGTTGACTCCTTGTGCTTTTTATGCATGTGATGTTTTCTTGGCAAGGGAGGAGTTTCATGGGCAAAACGGATGATACGTATCAGAGGTCTCCAAACTTGGCAACTTTAAGACTTGTGGCTGAGGAATTCTGGGAGTTGAAGTCCACAAGTCTTAAAGTTGCCAAGTTTGGAGACCTCTGATATATATCTTGCAGAGGCTTTGGGCACCATTTCCTCTAAATTAAGCCGAAAAGTTTGAACGTACGCATTTCTGGGACATTTTTCAGGCTGAAATACAAATGTATTTCATTTTTCAGGCTGAAATACAATGTATTTTCTACATACATACAATATATATACAGTATGTCTGTATTTCCTGTGTACCAGATATATTCGAAAATAACAATTTGTAAGGCTTAGACTTTGTGATTTATTCAAGTCCACAAGAGAATGTCATGATTGTGTGGATATTTGGAATTAGATCTTGCTAGTCTTTTATGGGACAAATAAATCATAATTGATCTTTATGGTTAATCTAGCATTTTCACGTGTTTCTTTTTTTCATGCTTCTTGTTTTTTTTTTCATTTTATATCCAATCATTAAACCAAGCCTTTTATGTGATTATTACAGACAAAGAGAAGTGCCAAGAAGATGCCTAATGAGATCAAAAGCAGAACTAAAAAGGAAGGTCAATCCATCCTTCAATTAAAATCCTTCCAATTCCTCCAGAAAACAACAAAACACTTCTCCATCCCAGCACCTGATGGGCAAGAGAGAGAGTAACTGAAGGGAGTATTAAGCTGGAAAAAAATTGAGTATGTGGAACTCCATGAAGCATTCCACAAAAAGGTCAACGGTCATTTGCAAATTCAGAAAAAGATGGAAGTATCTGGAAATCAGTGGAGAGGACAGTTGGATAACCAGGTATGGCAAGCAGTCATGCAAGACTCGCTTTGTGAAGAAAGAAAGAGTAGCTTGAATGAAAACATCATCCAAGAAGGGATCCAAAATATTTCTGATCTCCTCAATAAACCAAGAATATCAGTGGTGGAAAAGCCCCATGGATCTTCATGTTGTGAGGATAGCATGGGTTGCAAATCGCAATTGATTGCGCATGAAAAGATCCACATCAAAGAAAAACCAAATAAATGTTCCAAGTGTGGGAAACACAGTTTTGAGGATAAAATGACTCTCACAAGAGAGAATACATATCAATGCTCACAGTGTGACAGCAGCTCTTGCAAGGACGCTACCCTAGCGATACACCGGAAGACTAACACAGAGAAGAAACAGTGTACATGTCTAGATTGTGGGAAATGTTTCAGTCAGAATTCCAACCTATTGATACACCAAAGGACTCACACAGGGGAGAAATCCTATGAGTGCCTGTATTGTGGGAAAACTTTCAGTCGGAATTCCTACCTGGTGATGCACCAGAGGACTCACACAGGAGAGAAACCTTATGGGTGTCCAGATTGTGGGAAAACTTTCAGTCGGAATTCCAACTTGTTGATACATCAGAGAATTCACACGGGGGAGAAACCGTATGGGTGTCAGGATTGTGGGAAAAGTTTCAGTCGGAATTCTAACCTGGTGATACACGAAAGGACTCACACAGGAGAGAAACCATATGAGTGTCAGTATTGTGGTAAAAGTTTCAGCCGGAATTCTCACCTCGTGATACACCAGAAGATTCACACAGGAGAAAAACCATACGAGTGTCTGGAATGTGGGAAAAGTTTCAGTTGGAATTCCCACCTAGTAATACACCAAAGAACACATACTGGTGAGAAACCATATGGGTGTCCTGTTTGTGGGAAGAATTTCAGCCAGAAATCTGATTTGATGATGCACCAGAGGACTCACACCGGGGAGAAACCATATAAATGTCCTGTTTGTGAGAAAACTTTCAATCGGAATTCCCACCTGGTGATACACCAGAATACACACACTGGAGTGAAACCATATGAGTGTCTAGAATGTGGGAAAACATTCAGTCAGAGTTCCCACCTGTTGATACACCGGAGGACTCACACAGGAGAGAAACCATATGAGTGTTCTGAGTGCGGGAAAGGTTTCAGTACTAGTTCTAACCTTATAAATCATTTAGGTTTACACACAGGGGAGAAACCTTTCAAATGCTTAGAGTGTGGACGGTGCTTTACGCAATATTCCTGCCTTGCTGCACACAAAAAAATCCACAGGCAGAAGGCAACGAGTGTAGAAATGTCTTGAATGTAATTTCTAATTTTCCACTGGAAGAGCAATTGAGAAATTTAAGTATTATGTATATATCATTCACTGTAGTCAAATGTATCTCAGTATTAGACATGACAGGAGAGAATTGGAAAATATTGGATTGGTAAAAGATAACTATTTGTATCCAGATATCAGCAAACTTACTAGATATTCCCTTCTGTAGAAATCATGCAATTCTACAAAAAGGCTTTGGGTGTGTTTTTTTGCACACTGATCATCATAAGTCATATAAATGTTACATGGAGAGTTTCAGGTTTCTTCAACATAGATTTTAAGCCCCAGAAATCGTTAGCCAGCAGACCTGTTGCATAAAGTATCTTGAAGTTGTAGTCAGCATTTGTGGTAGGTCTCGTAACCGGCCCACAGCTCCTAAAATATACATTACAATTGCACACTCAGGTTTACTTACCGATGGTTGACTTCTCCAACATGACAAAAGTGTGAGGAGATAAGGAGGATTCGAAGTTCAATTTTTCCAAATATTTCCACCAAATCAGCTTCAGGAGAATCTGTTATTTCAGACTGTGGCCTAGGATAAGCACAAATATCAAAGAAACCATCAGTGTGGAGACTACAGGGAGGCCTCGAGTTACGACCACAATTGAGCCCCGAAATTTATGTTGCTGAGTGAAACATTTGTTAAGCGAATTTGCCCTCACTTTACGACTTTTCTTGCCACAGTTGTTAATGGAATCGTTGCGTTTGTTAAGTTGGTAGCATGGTTGGTTAAGTGAATCAGGATTCCTCATCGACTTTGCTTGTTAGGTGGTCACAAAAACGGATCATGTGATCCCAGGACACTGCAGCCGTCATAAATATGAACTATGCGCCAAGTGCGATGGTTGTCAGTGGGGAAAAAGGTCATAAGTCGCTTTTTCCAGGGCCGTTGTAACTTTGAACGGTCACTAAATGAACTGCTGTAAGTGGAGGACTACCTGTATAAGGGAGTTTGTAGCCGTGAAATAATTGTACATTTTCCCATGTAGAATCTATTGAACATGATGTGCAAGTGCCAGGATTCCAGCAATCACCCTAATTAAATCATGATTCTCGAGCCAAGCTTCAAAAAACTTCAAAGGATTTATTAGAGTTGACATAGTGGCACTGCCCTATATGAAGCCAACTCTGGCATCGGTAATTCACAGTCCCCTGTGACCCTGTTTCCCACCCTCCCCCCTGGGTGTCTCATAAACCAGATTCTCCAATTGAGCGCCATAACAGGCTGGGTGTCATCATTCACATTCTCCAATGAAATATATTCATGGGCAAAAACTCTGGTATTTTTGTTACAGTCTTTTGAAGATAAGGCTTGGAATGTACTTTTGTTTTCAACTGCTCCCCCCTTCCCTATGGCAACTACTAAAACAGGCATAGGAATGTTTTATGAGTTGACAGCAAGTGCTGTTGGAAAATTATAGAGAAAAGGTGGTTCTGGTTTTGAGAGTAGGATCTTCAAGGTTATTTTCAACTCCTGCTGTGATCTCCTTTGCTTGGACGTGTCTCTTCTTAGCCTTCGATAGCTGTTGGGTGATTCAGAGCCAGTTTTGTTAACAGCTTTGTTGCATTCCCCCACAATGGTGGTGATCTGAAAAAAAAAAGAATTGTGTCAGCCTTGGGAGCCATGTTACTTGGAAGCTTCGAGACTGCCACATTTAGCGCCTGGGAATTTGGGTGTCAGCTTTGGAAGCCATATTGAGACCAGATGCTCCCACACTGGGAAAGTGGGAGGGGGGAATTTCTTGGAGTGTATAATAACATTCTTTTTCTAGTTCAAGGTCATGTTATTTTGCGTATAAGTGAGGGGAAGTCTCAAATTGGGATGGATGGTGTTTGAGACCAGATGCTCCCACACTGGGAAAGTGGGAGGGGGGAATTTCTTGGAGTGTATAATAACATTCTTTTTCTAGTTCAAGGTCATGTTATTTTGCGTATAAGTGAGGGGAAGTCTCAAATTGGGATGGATGGTGTTTGGGACATGTGTTGTGGTTCGCCGGCAGCAGGTGCAGACGGCTGAGGTCTCCCAGAGCGAGGACTCAGATGAGGCACCTGCGTGTGATGCAAGGATGAGGCCAGGACCATCAGGGAGTGGAATGCTGCCTTTGGAGATTGTGGAGGCTAGCAGCAGTGATGAAGAGGTCCCCGAGGAGCCTGTGCCAAATGTATGTGCACGCAGGGCTGCTCGAAGGAAAGAGCAGCTGCAGCAGCACGGGCGACTCAGGAGTAAGGCTGCAAGGTAATGGCCCCTCCCTTAAGAGATAAAGGCCAGCTGAGAAACTGGAGTTCTTTGCAGGAAGCAAAGAAGCTTTTGCACTCAAGCCTTGTGGATGTACGGAATATCTTGATTGGTGTTTGAAGACTCTGTGTTTGAAATATTTCTTAGTAACTTTATCTAGTGTTCTTGGCAGCCTTGCACAACCTTGGCAAGGCTCATTCTTATCTGAGACAATTAGTTTAAAGCAGCCTTTTAACCGTGAAAGAACGGAATTCGTAAAGAATCATTAAAAGGTTTTGCTGTTACCTCTGTTTCATGTTTGTTTCCTTGGAACAAGGTTTGGGTCAGAACAGCATGTGATGTGATGATGGGATGGATTTGTAGGTTTTACTTATTGCAAGGAAGCCCTGAACTTTCGGATTCAGGATTCCCCAATTGTGCCAGTTTACTATCCAGTTAAAACAGAACTTTTGAGAAGATGTCTGTCTCAGAGTTATTGGTTGGAGTGGAGGTTTTCTGGAACGCTGACATTGGGAGCGGAGATTTCATAGAGGGCTGGAAGATTAGACTCAACCATGTTCTTTCACAGAAAGTCAAGGCCATGTTACCCTGCACCCGGAGAGGTGTGCCTGGAGGAGTGTCCATTTGGGACGACGTTTGATTGGACCAATGTGATGGACTGATGGGTGCAGGGGAGGGATCTTTGAATTTCTTTTGGGAAGAGAAAACCCGGAACTCTCAGATTTGGGTTTTCTCCCATATGACAACTCTTAATAAAATGGAACTTTGAGAAAAATGCCTGCCTCAGAGTTTATTGGTTTGGAGTTGGTTAGTTGGAACGCTGACAAATTGTATGGTCGTAAAAACAGTTTCATTTCTAGAAATGCATTGTGTAAAGCAGGGGTCTCCAACCTTGGCAACTTTAAGCCTTGGAGGACTTCAACCAGAGATGGGATGCTACTGATTCTGCCCGGCTCTATAGAACCGGTAGCTCTGTTTGGCCCACCCGCCCGCCAGGGCTCTTACCTGACCTTTATTTCTTGCTTTTTCAACCACAGCTGCCTTGCACGGCACAGCTAAGGTTGAAAAAGCAGTAAAAAAGTGGTTTTTCAAATGCTGTGCACCCATGCATAGCGCATATCAGCTCTCCGGGTGGCACAGCTTAAGGTGTAGCACACGCGCACGCGACAAAGTGCGCACAAAACGTAATCACCAAACTGGCAGTAACACTGGTTGAATCCCACCCCTGACTCTCAGAATTCTGGGAGTTGAAGTCCGCCAAGGCTTAAAAGTTGCCAAGGTTAGAGACCCCTGGTGTAAAGAACCATGAGTAGCTTTTGGCGAGGAAGAAACATGAGCAGTGTCTGTACAGGTAGTCCTCAACATGCAACCACAATTGAGCCCAAAATTTCTGTTGTTAAGTGAGACATTTGTTAAGTGAGTTTTGCCCCATTTTACGACCTTCCTCGTCTCAGTGGGTTAGTGAATCACTCCAGTTGATAAGTTAGTAACACAGTTGTTAAGTGAATCTGGCTTCCTTCTGCTGGTCAGAAGGTCGCAAAAGGGGATCACATGACTCCCCTGGGATGCAGCAACTGTCGTAAAGGTGAGCCCGTTTGCCAAGCATCCGAATTTTGATCACATGACACTGGGAGTGTTGCAATGGTCGCACTTGTGAAAAACGGTCGTAAGCTCTTTTTTTGGGTGCCGTTCTAACTTTGAATGGTCGCTAAATGAACCCTTGTAAGTCAAGGACTACCTGTACTGCTGTGAAAATTGGGGAAAGAGGATCATGGAAAGCCCTCGCATGAGAGATTTTTCCAATCCTTTCATTCCACTCTCAGAACTTCTTTTTCAACATGCCCCCCACCCCCACCCCAAAAAAGTCCCTGCAAGCAAAGAAGAAAATTATCGGTACTCCTCGACTTACGACCACAGTTGAATATGAATTATGAACCAATTGCCAAGCACCTGAGTTTTGATCCCCAGGATCATGGGAACGTTTGTAAAGGTCGTAACTGTGAAAAACGGTCATAAATCACTTTCTTCAGTGCCGTTGTAACTTTGAACGGTCACTAAATGAACTGCTGTAAGTCATATTTGGAACAACTAAGTGATGTATGACTACGCCGAGGAATGATGTGGGTATTTTCTGATGTTAGAAGATACCAAAGAATTCGACTTTGTTCCTTTCCAGTGCCGAGATCAGTTTGTAATACGATGCCACTCTGGCTCTGGACTCAAAAGAAACAACGGAGCACATCAGTGGTGGGATTCAAAATGTTTTACTACTGGTTCTGTGGGCATGGCTTGGTGGACGTGGCTTGGCTTGGTGGGCGTGGCAGGGGAAGGTTACTGCAAAATCCCCATTCCCTCCCCACCCCACTAACCTGCTTTCTAGCTCTGTTCTCCTGTGCAGAGCAACAAAAGAAGACCCAGCCAATCAGCTGGGACTCCGGAGGCAGAGAATAGATGGGGGCGGGGCCAGTCAGAGGTGGGATTTGCCAGTTCTCCAAACTACTCAAAATTTCCACTACCGGTTCTCCAGAACTCTTCAGAACCTGCTGAATACCACCTCTGGACCGCATGCTTCCCTGCTGGCTGTATTATGGGAGTGTTTGTACCAGACTCTCCTCTCCTGGACTCAGGGTGCACCTGACAATTCTGTACCTCTCTGGCTTTCTGATAGTCGCCCTGCTACTAGCTATGATGTTGACAGGTTCTGTGGAGCACCGCTTAAAATTTCATCGCATGACGGATGACCTGTGCCATAAACTAGTGTAGGACAAGCTTGTCATCCTAGACCCATGATGGCGAACCTATGGCACGAATGCCAGAAGTGGCACACACAGCTATTTCTGTCAGCACACGAGCCGTTGGCCGGAACAGATCCACTGCGCATGCGCGCGCACCTTCCGCCAGCCAGCTGATTGTCGGGTATCTGCCACGTATGCGCAGGGGGCTCACAGGAGATGCGCGTGCATGCATGGCGGGGGGCGCGCAGGGAGGTCTCGCCACATGTGCAGAGGCACACAGCACACGGGGGTCACACGCATGCGCAGGGGCAGTGGGTCTCGCGCACACTGCATTATGGGCGAAGGCACGTGTGCGCACATGATGATGAAAAGGTTAGCCATCACAGTCCTAGACTTTGGATGCAGTGATAGGTTTAATCTGCCACATATATTAATCTTTATGCTCCCTAAATTCATCCTAGCCCTCCTTTTAGATTCCATTTAGACGTTTGTTTGTTTATACACAGATAGTCTTTGATGTACGACCACAACGGAGCCCAAAATTTCTGTCGTTAAGTGAGACATTAGTTAAGCGAGTTTTGCCCCATTTTACAACCTTTCTCGCCACAGCTGTTAAGCGAATCACTGCAGTTTTTTAAGTGTGTAACCCAGTTGTTGAGTGAATCTGGGTTCCCCACGGACTTCGCTTGTTGCAAAAGGGGATCCTTTGGACACTGCAACCGTCATAACTATGAACCAAATGCCAAGCCTCTGGATTCCCATCACATGACCATGGGGATGCTGCAAAGGTTGTCACTCTGGAAAATGGTCATAAATCATAATTTTCAATGCTCTTGTAACATTGAACAGTCACTAAAACGAACTGTTGTAAGTCAATGACTACGTGCAGACTCTCTTTTACATCTTTTGGCTGTTCATAATAATCATTATTGTTAGACTTCTATTGTTTACTAGGCTTTTTTTGTTTTAACTAAATGTACCCCACAATCCTTATGCTGGTCTTTCACCATAATAAACATTTGATTTGATCTCGTCGGGTGATATCTACTTTTTTTTCATAGCTGGTCACATTGCAGAGGATTCCTTTGCAGAATGGACACCCAAGATTCAGAACCAGGCCAGGGGTGAGAAGGACCGGAGAGGCTCTTTGGGCTCCATCCAGGTGGCTTCAGATGTAAACAAATGGGCAGTTTTTAAACTTTGAAATAATCAGATTATACTCTATTCTGTCGTTTTCTTTTTGTGTGTGTGCCATGTTTTATGCCATGTTGTGATCCTAATTCAAGGACTACTGTAGAGATAGTTTTTGACTTGGGACCACAATTGAGCCCAAAATTTCTGCCGTTATGTGAGACATTTTTTACAGTGGCGGGATTCAACAAAGTTTACTACCGGTTCTGTGGGCATGGCTTGGCGGGCTTGGCAGGGAAAGGTTACTGCAAAATCCCATTCCCTCTGCACCCCACTCACCTGCTTTTCAGCTTCATTCTCCTGTGCAGGGCAACCAAAGAAGACCCAGCCAATCAGCTGGGACTCAAGAGGCAGAGAATAGATGGGGGGCGGGGCCAGTCGGAGGTGGGATTTGGCAGTTCTCCAGAACTGGTCAAACTTTCCGCTACCGGTTCTCCAGAACCAGTCAGAACCTGCTGAATACCACCTCTGATTTGTTAAGTGAATTTCCTTGGCACATTTATTAAGTGGATCACTGCAGTTGTTAAGTTCGTAACACTATTGTTAAGTGAATCTGGTTTCCCCATTGACTCCTGCTTGTCAGAAGGTCGCAAAAGGTAATCAGATGACTCCGGGACATGGCAACCATCATAAATCAGAGTCGGATGATCAGACAGGATGATCACAGGTGTCTCCTGTCTAGATGAGCTTCAGACAGAACGCTGGTGGATTTTTCCAGGTTTGACCCATGTCCATTTATTAATAGGATGAAGCTGGTAATTAGGGGCTCCACAGACAAGTCATTCATGAACATTTTAGGGCTCAGCTAACCCTGGCTAACCTTGTGAAACTGAACAGGGTCAAGCATTATTCTTCAAGTTTCCCCCAGTAGGTTTTGAGGAGCTATTCTGCAACTCCAAGACTGAGAACTGGCATATATTACAATGAAAAACCAAACCTACCAATCTCATCTCTAACATTAATTGTGATTCATTTGACACATATATAAATATAAACCCTTCCATTCCCCACCATCCAGTCAGAGAAGCAAAAGGTCTTAAACGAAAACACAAAAAGCACCTTTGGGACAACCACAACCTGGGATGACTGAGAATCTCCATTGACTGCACATCATTTTTCCCCTCAAGGATGCTTTCCTTTGGTTTAGTTCCTGCTTCTTGCAAACAAAGCCGCTGGTTCAGTCGCAGTGGCCATCCCTGGGAGACCTGAAAGAATCAGTTGGGGACAGATCCTATCCTGGAGAGATGCTACTGATTTTATTGTTGGAAGTCAAGTTGAAGGCAAATAATGAATCAAAATACTTCACAAATGGCTGTATCTGTCTATCATCTATATCTCTATGTATGTATGTATGTGTATGTATGTATATATCGATCTTTATATGTCTATCATCTACCTGTATGTATGTATGTATGTATGTATGTATATCTTTATCTGTGTCTGTCTGTTATCTCTCTCTCTCTCTACCTACCTACCCACCATCCATCATCCATCCATCCATCCATCCATCCATCCATCCATCCATCCATCCATCCATCCATCCATCCATCCATCCATCTATCTATCTATCTATCTATCTATCTATCTATCTATCTATCTATCTATCTATACACACACACACACACACACAAAGAACTCTGTATCTAAAGTATCTGCCTTTCCAAAGATCAGACAAGTGTGTTTTTCAGCCATATGTCGGTAGATGGCGCTCTAAAGATCAGCCGCACCGGGGCGCCTAAGAAAGCCGCCGATTTAGCAGCGGCTTCAGAGGAAGAGCCTGATGGATTGCTAGAGAGGATTTGGAAGAGGGCACGAGCGCTTCCTCTTCCGGTTCCCCCATCCATGGGTGGATGGTGTCGTGGACATACTGTTTTTGTTCCCACGGTCCGAAGCAGCAGTTGGGCGGTGAGTGGCGGGCAGGTGGGAGGAGAAGTCGGGCCCTTTGAGTTCCTCCACGGCCTGGAAGCAGCGAAGGGAGAAGGCTGAAACATATTCAGCTGCTACTTATTCCTCCGCTCCCCAAATTTTGTCCCAGTGGTGCTGCATGATTTAAAATAGGTTGTTGTTCAATTGCTAAGTCGTGTCTGACTCTTCGCGACCACATGGACCATGATGGCATGCTAAACCCCCCGGTCTTCCCGTGTCCTGGAGTCTGCCCAGATTCATGTTCATTGCATCATTGACACCATCCAACCATCTCATCCACTGCTGTCCTCTTCTCCTTTTGCCTTCCATCTTTCCCCAACATCAGGGTCTTTCCCAATGAGTCTTCTCTTCTCATTAGGCAACCAACAACATTCCCACAGCACTGTCCAACTATTTACAAAGTCTGCACTACTATTACTATTAACCTTCTCATCACTCCTTATCACCCACCCCCTCCCACTTGGGACAGTATGACTGTAACTTTGTCGCTTGTATCCTTACGATTTATATTGACTGTTTCCTAGTATAATTTGATTGCTTATTTGTAACCTATGACTATCATTAAGTGTTGTACCTCATGATTCTTGACAAATGTATCTTTTCTTTATATGTACACTGAGAGCATTTGCACCAAGACAAATTCCTTGTGTGTCTAATCCCACTTGGCCAATAAAGAATTCCTTCCTTCCTTCCTTCCTTCCTTCCTTCCTTCCTTCCTTCCTTCCTTCCTTCCTTCCTTCCTTCCTTCCTTCCTTCCTTCCTTCCTTCCCTCCCTCCCTCCCTCCCTCCCTCCCAGTATTTTGCGCTTCACTGTCTGTCCTTCCAGAGGAAAGTCAAGGTTGATTTTCTTTAGGATTGATTGATTGGATCTCCATGCAGTCCAAGGGCCTCTCAGATAAAATCTCAGATAACAGATAATCAGAGTTGGAAGAGACCTTATAGGTCATCTAGTCCAACCCCTCTCAACAGCACTGCAATTTGAAAGCATCATATTTGGCACTCAGACTTCCTTAGGACATTTAAAATTGCTGTCTTTGATTTTCTGCTGGTTGGGAGATTTAAATTTATGCTTCAGGATTGATTCCTCATCTTTTGATCAGTGTGCTCTTTTTAGGGCAAGTGAGGAGTTTCACGGGCAAAACTGGGGCTTTCAATCTTGCAGAGACTTTGAGCACTATTTCCTCAATTAAAAGTCCCCCCACCATGAAACCAAAAAGTTTCAGCGTACCCACATTTGGGACATTTGTTAGGCTGAAATACACATAGACTTTTGACATGGATATATACATACATTCATTCACAGGTTTATCTACATTTCTCCTTGTGTGAATATATCTGTATCTGTCTAACCTATGCTCAGCATTTCCAGGTTTATTTCATAATGACAGTTTTTAATGCAGGTGTTTGTGAAGTCCAAAAGAGAATTTCATGATTGAGTGGATATTTGAACTTGGATCTTGCTAGTCTTCTATGTGTCAAATATCTATGGAGATTTCTCAGTCATCCAGGTCATGATTGTCCCAAAGGTGCTTTTTTCAAGAGGCAACCAGACTTTCTTGATTTTTCTTTGAAGACGTTTCACTTCTCATCCAAGAAGCTTTTCTGACTGGATGGTGGGGAATGAAAGGATTTATATTTATATGTGTGTCAAATGAATCACAATTAATGTTAGAGATAAGTGTCAGGATTCCAGCAGTTGCCCTAATTAAATCATGAGCCTCGAGCCAAACTTCAAAACCTATAATGAATTTATTAGGAGCGAACATGTCAGTAGAACCTGTTTGAAGCCATTCTGAGACACGTAATTCACTGTCACCCTTGACCCTGGTTTCCCCACCCCCCATCCCATTGAGTGCATCATAATTCATGTTCTCCAACGAAACAGTCCATAGCCAAGAGTCATCAATCATGTTCTCCAATTAGAGATTTGCATGGCAGAAACTCCGGTTGCCTAGTGACAATCTCTACAAGTTATGAATGGAATGCACTTTTGATTCCAAACTGCTGCACTACTCTTTCAAACTCCTTCCCCCCACCCCCTTTCTGTTGGCAACTTTAAAACAGGCATAGAAATGTTTTAATGAGTTGGTATGTTTGGTTTTTCATTGTAATATATGCTTTTTTCTTGTTTTCATATGTTGTGCACCCATTATATATACCCATTAAACTAAGTCTTTTATGTAAATCTTGCAGACAAAGAAGATGCCAAGAAGTGGATTCTGAAAAAATGAAAATCACAAACAGCATTAAAAAACAAAGCAAATCTATCCAGCAATCAAAAATGAATTCTGTTTCCTCCAGAAAACCTTTCTGCTTCCACAGCAGATGATAGACAAAAGAGAGAATAACAAGAAGGCAGTTTTTGTGCTGGAAATAATCAAACATGTGAAAGTCAGACTCGCCACAAAAAGATCAGAATGGATCATTTCTAAATTCAGAAAAATATCTAGAAATCAGTGGGGAGGAAGGAGTCACTTGGATAGCCACATAGGCCAGATAATCATGCAAGCCTCACCCTGTGAAGAAAGAAAGAGCAGCTTGATTCAAAGCAGCATCGAAGAAGGGATCCAAAATATTTTTGACTTCCAGAATCCAGGAGTATCATTGGTGGAAAAGCACCACAGATGTGGGTATTGTGGGGAAAGGACAGATTGCAGATCAGAGTTGATCATGCATGGGAGGACCCACACTGGAGAAAATCTCTCCCAGTGTCCTCAATGTGGCAAAAGCTTTATCAAGCATGCTACTCTAGTGATACACAACAGAAGTCAAATGACAGAGAAAACGTACGAGTGTCTGGACTGTGAGAAAAGTTACAGCAGTAATTCAAGCCTGTTAATAAACCAGAGGACTCACACAGGAGACAAACTGTATTTTTGTCCAGATTGTGGGAAAAGCTTCACTCGGAATTCCCACCTGGTGATACACCAAAGGACTCACACAGGAGAAAGACCATATGAGTGTCCTGATTGTGGGAAAAGTTTCAGTCAGTATTGCCACTTGGTGATACACCAGAGGACTCACACGGGAGAGAAACCATATAAGTGTCTTGATTGTGGGAAAAGTTTCATTCAGAATTCTGACCTGGTGATACATAAGAGGACTCACACTGGGGAGAAACCGTATGTGTGTCTGGATTGTGGGAAATGTTTTAGTCGGAATTCCTACTTGGTGGTACACCATAGGACTCACACAGGGGAGAAGCCGTATGCGTGCCTGGAATGTGGGAAGGCTTTCGGTCGAAATTCCGAGCTGATGATACATAAGAGGACTCACACAGGGGAGAAACCATATGAATGTCTGGATTGTGGGAAAAGTTTCAGTCAGAATTCCCACCTGGTGGTACATCATAGGACTCACACAGGGGAGAAACCGTATGAGTGTCCGGATTGTGGGAAAGGTTTCACTACTAGGTGTAAACTTATAAATCATGTAGGTTTACACACGGGGGAGAAACCTTTTAAATGCCCAGAGTGTGGACGGTGCTTCACGCATCATTCTTGTCTTACTGCACACAAAAAAATTCACATGAGACAGAAGGTGATGTGTGTAGAGAAGGCTTGAATTTCATTTCTGATCTTCTATTGGAAATGTAGCTCAGAAATTAACTCTTTAATTTCTGTCCTGATTTGCTTTAGTCAAAGATGTCTCAGTATTAGATACAAGTGAGAAAAAAGAATTGGAAAATGTTAGTTTGATAAAGACTAGTTACCAGTCTATGGCTATGAATAGATGTTTCTAAATACTTACTTTTCAAGAAATATTTACTTTTGAAGGAATAGTGCAATTGCTGCAATAGAGGTTTTGGATGTTTTTTTTATATCTATTGATCATAGATCATAGAAATGCCACATGCAACGTTTCAGCTTTCTACTTCATTGTCTTCCACATTTCAAGCCCCAAAATTCTTCAGCCAGGATTACCTTTTGAATAAAATATCTTGAAGTGATAGTCAATGTTTCTAGTTGGTCTCTGAAATCCGGGCTAAAAATACTTTACAGAAAAGATTGCAGCACTCGTATTTACATATTTACTATAAATCCTCAAATATGACAAAATGGAATAAGAGGTAAAGTGAGTTCAAAGATACTCAGGGGAAGGAGAATCCCCATTCAGATGGCGGCTGGGATGAAGCGTAGAATATAGAAGATCTGAGAGAAGAATCCGGCAATGACAAAAAGATTGCAAAATTTGATGTGATGGCTGTTAGATAGGATGGATAAGAGCTGTAGGCAGTGGTGGGATTCTACCGGTTTTGCCCGGTTCAAGTGAACCAGTAGTAAAAAATTGCTACTGTTTGGCTGAACTGGTGTTTATTTTATTTTATTTTTCCTCCCGACCATCAGCTATTCCGACGATCAGCTGTGCCGGGATCCCCCTTGCTGTCTTACTGCTTCACCCATGAGGCTTCCCTGAGGCCCAGGAGGCAAAAAACCAGACCGGGGGGGGGGGGAGGTGCTGCGCAAAAAAGCCACGCCCATCCAGTCATGTGGCCATGCCCACCTAGGAACGCCCACAGAACAGATAGTAAAAATATTTGCATCCCACCCCTGGCTGCAGGTACATTGAGTTGTGGAGAAAAGGGGTTGTGGTTTGGAGCATAGGTTCTTCAGGTTTATTAGCAATTCCTCCTGTAATATTGTTTGCTTGGAGGTAACAATCAGAGTTGGAAGGGACCTTGTAGGTCATCTTGTCCAACCCCCTGCCCAAGCAGGAGACCCTACACCATTTCTGACAAATGGCAGTCCAATCTCTTCTTGAAAGTCTCAAGTGATGACGCTCCCACAACTTCTGAGGGCAAGCTGTTCCATTGGTTGATTGTTCTCACTGTCAGAAGGTTTCTCCTTATTTCCAGGTTGAATCTCTGTTCAGTTTCCATCCATTATTCCTTGTCTGGCCTACAGGCGCTTTAGAAAATAGCTTGACCCCTTCCTCCCTGTGGCAGCCCCTCAAATATTGGAAGACCGCTATCATGTCTCCCCTGGTCCTTCTCTTCACTAGACTAGCCAGGCCCAGTTCCTGTAACCATTCATTGTATGTTTTAACCTCCAGTCCCCTAGTCATCCTGGTTGCTGTTCTCTATACTTTTTCTAGAGTCTCAATAAAAGAAAAGATAACATTCCTCAAGAGTCAAGAATCATAAGGTACAACACTTAATAATAAAGCTACTCAATAAGAAAGAGGGAGGCTTAACTATATGGTTTTTCTTCTTGCAATTCCTTTCCCGCTTATATTTCCTACATTTGATTTGTATGTTTTTATATTTAACTATATTAACAATTTCTAATAAAAATGATGCCAGGCAATGTATGGCCAGACATTTCTACACTTCTGTGTGTAAGTGCACAGTACTAGCCTTCTTACAATGAAATATTTCTTTGAAATGTTTACCAGTTTCTTTTACCATATATATATAAATCACGTCCTCTTTTTCACTGCCTCCCCCTTCGCATTTAGAAAAGGGGTGTCAAACTCACAGCAGCATGTTGTCACATGACCTATCGTGATTTTTTTCCTCTCTTGCTAAACCGGGGGTGGGCATGCACCTGACACATCTGGCCCATGGGCCACGAGTTTGACACCCCTGTTCTAGGCGCTCCTTTTGATGTCTCTCACTCTTTCCTTGACTGGAGATTTCTGTGTGAGCAAATTTACAGACTCACATGGCATTTAGCATTTGATTTAAAATGTGAAACAAAGGGTGGCTTGAGAGGAACAGCAGCTGGAATGTACAGATAGTGCTTGACGTATCAAAGTTCGCTTAGTGACCATTCGGTGTTACAATGGCACAGTGACTTCTGTTTTTCACATGACCACTGCAGCATCCCCCATGGTCACGTGATTTACAGTCGGATGCTTAACAACTCTCACTTTTCTGACAGTTGCAGTGTCTCTGGTTGATGTGAACCCCTTTTGCAACCTCCTGGGACAAGCAAAGTGAATGGGGAAGCCAGACGCACTTAACAAAAGTGTGACTAATTTAACAACTGCAGTGAGTCTACTTAACAACCGTGGCAAGACAAGTCGTAAAATGGGAAAGACTCGCTTAACCAATTTCTCAGCAACATAAATTTGGGGCTCAATTGTGGTTGTAAGTTGAGGATCACCGGGAGTCTGCATTTGGAAACAGCTTGGCTAGATTGAGTGAGGCTAGTTCCCTCGGAGCCTCTGGCCTGCTGGTGCTTCCATGTCCTAAATCCATGATAGCGAACCTATGGTACATGTGCCAGAAGTAGTACACAGAGCCATCTTTGCTGGCACGTGAGCCATTGCCCCAGCTCAGTTCCACTGCGCATGCGCGCACACCTCCCGCCAGCCAGCTGATTGTCGGGTATCTGCAGTGCATGCGCAGGGGGTGGGGCGCATGCGGGAGGGTTTGGGAATAGTAAGGGCTACGAGTTTGACACCCCTGATCTAAAGTGTTGGCTATTCCTCCCACTTTGAATTTAATAAACAAAGCTTCTGGCTCTGATTGATTGATTGATTTGACTGATTTGACTCATTCACTCACTCAATTTATATACCCAGTTCACTCATGGTGACTCCGGGTGCCTAACAACTCCTCACCATACAAAAACTAATAAACTCACACACACCCTGATTACAGTGCAGTTACAGTGGCGATGAGTGCTCCTCGGGGGACCAGAAAGAACACGTTAGTGATAGTTCGCCCTGGAAAGGAGCTATCAACGTGGTCGGTGGTGCTGAAAACCACTTGGTGGCACATAGAGTAATCAATCAAAAATCTAGCTTCTACCAGACGCCTCGGCGTAGACGGAACGAACGTGTTTTTCAGGCTTCCGTCGCTAGATGGCGCGCTCTAGATCAGCAACACCAGCGCCTAGAAAGCCGCCAATACAGCAGCGGCATCGGTGGTTGCCGAATACTGACATCCAACGGATGGGGGGAGAGACTGGGGGTGCAAGGCGTTGAAACAATCGGGTACTGCTAGAGGGGATGCGGGAGAGGAACTTCCTCTTCCGGCTCATCCATGGGAGGATGGTGGCAAGGCAAGCAAGTGCTCTCTCGTTCTTCCAAGGATCGAAGCGGCAGCTGGAAAGGTGAGTTGAGGACAGGTCGAGGTGGAACCGGGAACAGGTAGGGCTGTTTGGTTTCCTCCACGGTGTAGAAGCAGAGAATCAACTAAGCTGCAACATACTCGGCTGCTACGTATTCCTTCCCTCGCTGAATTTAATTCCACTGGTGCCACTTGCTTTAAAAGTGGTGCCTGGTTGGGAGACTGAAAAAAGGTCTCCTTCAGTTTAGGAGTTGCTTGTGCTTTTTATGAGCATGTTGTTTTTTTCTTGGCCAAGAAAGGGGTGTCATTGGCAGAACTGCTGCTTAAATCTTGCAGAGGCTCTGGGCACCATTTCTTCTGCTAAAGTTGCCCACATCTCGAAAATTAGACCAAAAAGTTTGAGTGTACCCATTTCTGGGACAGTTTTCAGGCTGAAATGCAAATGGATTTTCAATGGGCCTTGGTGGCTCAGGCTGTTAAATGCCTGCACTTAAGATCCAGCTGTCTACAATTACTGTAGGCTCGAATCCCACCAGGCTCAAGGTTGACTCAGCCTTCCATCCTCTCGGGGTGGGTAAATTGAGGACCCAAGATTGTTGGGGGCAATAAGCTGACTTTGTAAAAATGCCGCTTAGTAATAAGCAGGCATATACAATGGAATGAAGGCTATTGCTGAGCACACTGGGTTGTATCCCAAAAAATGGTAAGCCGCCCTGGCGGCATATAAATGTAATTAAAAAAAAACATATGTAGTATTTGGGTATCTGTATTTCTCTCTGTGTGCATGTCTGCATCATGTAGGCATTTCCAGATATATTTGATGATAGCTCTTTGTAGTGCTAAGAATTTGTGATTTACTCAAGTGAACAAGAGAATTTCACAATTGTGTGGATATTTGAATCGCGCTAGTATTCTATGTGTCAGATGAATCATAATTAACGTTAGGGATTAATCTAGCATTCTGGCATGTTTGCTTTTTCATTGTAATGCATGCTTTTTACTTGTGGTTTTTCACATGTTGGGCACCCATTTTATAAACAAGCATTAAACTTATGTCAATCTTCTAGACAAAGAGGATGGCAAGAAGAGCATTCTGGACAAGTGAAAATCACAAGAGGAATTAAAAAAGAAAGTGAATCCAGTCAGCAATCAAAGCCTTCCAGTTTCCTCCAGAAAACAACAAAACTCTACCGTCAAGTAACAGACAAAAAAGAATAACAGGAATAGAGTTTTGAGCTGGGAAAAATTGAGTCTGGAACTCATATCCAAATTCAGAAAAAAGATGGAAGTATCTGGAAACCAGTGGGGAGAAACCTGTGGTGTGGATAGTTATGTAGGGCAGGCAGTTATAGAAGCCTTGCCCTGTGAAGAAATAAAAAATAGCTTGAATCAAAGCAACAGGCAAGACGGGATCCAAAATATTTTTGACCTCCAGAATCCATTGGTGGAAAAATCCCACAGATGTGGGAAAAGCACAGATTGTGGATCACAGCTGATTATGCACGAGAGTTTCCACACTGGAGAAAAGCCAAATGAATGTTCGGAGTGTGAGAAGGTCTTTTGCTACAGCTTCCCTTTTGAAAATAAAAGGATTTACACTGGAGATAATCCATACCAAAGCTTCCAGTATGGTGGAAATTTTAGCAAGCATGCTCCTCTATTGTTACACCAGAGGACTCCTACAGGTGAGAAACCATATGAGTGTCCGAACTGTGGGAAAGCTTTCAGTCAGAATTCTCACCTTGTAAACCATCAGAGGACTCATACAGGGGAGAAACCATACGAGTGTCCAGATTGTGGGAAGAGTTTCAGTCAGAATTCCAATCTCTTGATGCACCAGAGGACTCACACAGGGGAGAAACCATATGAATGTTCAGATTGTGGGAAAAGTTTCCGTCTTAATTCCCATCTGGCGGTACACAAGAGGTCTCACACGGGTGAGAAACCATATGAGTGCCTGGATTGTGGGAAAGGTTTCACTCACAGTTCCCACCTTGTGATACACCGGAGAACTCACACAGGAGAGAAACCTTATGAGTGTCCAGATTGTGGGAAAGGTTTCCGTGTTAATTCCCATCTGGTGGCGCACCAGAGGACTCACACAGGGGAGAAACCATATCAGTGTCTGGATTGTGGGAAAAGTTTTAGTCAGAATTCCCAACTAGTGGTGCACCAGAGGACACACACAGGAGAGAAACTGTATGAATGTCCAGAATGTGGAAAAAGTTGCACTCACAATTCCGACCTCATGGTACACCTGAGGACACACACAGGAGAGAAACCGTATGAGTGTCCATATTGTAGGAAACGTTTCAGTCACAATTCTAACCTGGTGGTACACCAAAGGATACACACTGGAGAGAAGCCGTATGAGTGTCCATACTGTGGAAAAAGTTTCAGTCGGAATTCTTATCTGGTGATACACCAGAGGACTCACACTGGGGAGAAACCATATCAGTGTTTGGATTGTGGGAAAAGCTTTAGTCACAGGTCTGAACTGGTGAGACACCAGAGGATACATACAGGAGAGAAACCGTACGAGTGTCCAGACTGTGGGAAAAGTTTCAGTCAGAATTCCAGCCTGGTGATACACAAGAGGACTCACACTGGGGAGAAACCATATGAGTGTTCAGATTGTGGGAAAACTTTCAGTCAGAACTGCTACCTAATTATACATGAGAGGACTCACACAGGAGAGAAACCATATGAGTGTCTTTATTGTGGGAAAAGTTTCATTCGGAATTATGCCTTGGTGATACACCAGAGGACTCATACTGGGGAGAAACCATATGAGTGTTCGGATTGTGGGAAAAGTTTCCGTCTCAGTTCCCACCTGGTGGTACACCAGAGGATTCACACTGGGAAGAAACCATATGAGTGTCAGGATTGTGGGGAAAGTTTCAGTCAGAATTGTCTCCTGATATACCACCAGAGGGCACATACAGGAGAAAAACCATATGAGTGTCCAGACTGTGGGAAAAGTTTCAGTAACAATTCTCACCTGGTGGTGCACCAGCGGATTCACACAGGAGAAAAACCATATGAGTGTCTGGACTGTGGGAAAAGTTTCAGTCGGAATTCCCACCTGGTGGTGCATCAGAGGACTCACACAGGGGAGAAACCGTATGAGTGTCCGGATTGTGGGAAAGGTTTTAGTACTAGATCTAAACTTGTAAATCATGTAGGTTTACACATAGGGGAGAAACCTTTCAAATGCTCAGAGTGTGGGCGGTGTTTTACGCAAAATTCCTCCCTTACTGCGCACAAGAAAATCCACACAAGGCAAAAGGTGATGAATATAGAGAAGGTTTGACTTTCCTTTCTGATCTCCTGTGGAAATGCAGTTGAGAAATTAACTATTTTTTTTATCATTCATATTTATATGCCGCCCTTCTCTGGAGACTCAAGGCGGCTTACAATTTTTTGGAGCACAACCCAATGTGCTCAGCAATAGCCTTCATTCTTTTGTATATGCCTGCTTATTACTAGGGCTTTTTGGCCCCCCCCAAGTGGCATTTTTACAAAGTCAGCTTATTGCCCCCAACAATCTTGGGTCCTCAATTTACCTACCCTGAGAGGATGGAAGGCTGAGTCAACCTTGAGCCTGGTGGCATTCGAGCCTGCACTAATTGCAGGCAGCTGGAACTAAGTGCTAGGCGTTTAACAGCCTGCACCACCAAGGCTCTTTTTTATTTAATTTCTCAGCTGATTCACTTTAATAAAATGTATTAGTATTAGACATGAGGGAAGAGAGAAACAAAATGGAAGATATTAGTTTAGTTAGTTTAGCAGAAATAGTGAAATTCTGCAAAAAGTATTTAGGGGTGGGGTTGGGTTTTTTTTGCATATTGATCATCATAGGACATAGAAATGCAACATACAAAGTACAGGTAGTTCTCAATTTACAACCACAAGGGAGCCCAGAATTTTTGTTAAAAATTTGTTGAGTTTTGCCCCATTTTACAACTTATTTTGCCACATTTGTTAAGTGAATCACTGCAGTTGTTAAATTAGTAACATGGTTAAGTGAATATGGTTTTGCTATTGACTTGCTTGTCGCAAAAGGGGATCACATGATCTTGGGACACTGCAACGGTCATAAATATGAGTCAGTTGTCAAGCATCCGAACGCAAAGCATGAGCATGGGGTAGCTATAACGGTCTTAAGTGTGAAAAATGGTCACAAGTCCCTTTTTTCAGTGCTATTCAGAGGTGGTATTCAGCAGGTTCTGACCAGTGCTGGAGAACCGGTAGCGGAAATTTTGAGTAGTTCAGAGAACCGGCAAATCCCACCTCTGACTGGAGATTTTACACTATCCTTCCCCTGCCACGCCTACCAAGCCACGCCCACAGAACCGGTAGTAAAAAAAATTGAATCCCACCACTGGTGCTGTTGTAACTTCTACCTAGATGTCCTCCAGATTTTCAGCCCCAGAATCCGCCAGCCAGCATAATTATTGAATAAAATATTTTGGAAACATAATAAACATTTCTGATAGGTATCCAAAATCTGTGGCAAGACTTAAAAGTAAATTATTAAAAAAATAGGAGCACTCATATCGTTATTCCTCAATATGGCAAATAAAGAGGTCCATCTTAACATTTTCAGAATTTTGTATCAAGGAGAATCCTATTTAGATTATAGCAAGCTAAAACACAGAATAGAGAATATATGAGGGAGGGTTTAGCAAGAACCACACTAAAATTTTACATGTAAAGGCTGTTGAACATGATAAGTGCTGTAAGGATATGGGAAAGAAAAAGGACTGCTTTTGAGTGCGGGACTTTCATGTTTGTTAGCAACCCTCCTATGATCTTGTTTCTTTAGAGGAATGTCTGGTGGATGATATTAATGTCAAGATGCTGCCCTCCCCACTTTTTTTGCATCCTTCTTGGTGGTTGGAGATCTGAGAAAAAAATGTAATGTTTCATTTGTAAAAATGCATTGTGTAAGAACTACAACTTTTGACAAGGAAAATAAAAGGGCAATATCAGCATTGTGTGAACATTGGAAATACAAAGCTCTCTTCTCAAGACATGGGAGATGCTTTCAATTATTTCACTCCATTCTCGGGCTCTTTTTAAATGTTTCCAAAAATGTCTACTAGTAAAGAAGAGAGTTATTTGGAGCAGCTAAGAGGCATTTTAGTTATACAGATGAACGACTCTTATTGTGCTGTGTTTAAAAGACTCCAAAGAATTCAAGATTGGTTCATTACATTAATAGAATTCAGAATCAGAATATATAATGACCCTGTGACTCTGGACACACAGAAACAACAAAAAGTGTTTCAAGGTGCTTTTTCAAAAGGCAACTGGACTATTTTTTTTTCCTTAAGGAAGAAGACGTTTTGCTTCTCATCCAAGAAGCACAGTTGGTTCTGGCCAGATCCAATGAAGCTTTTTGGATGAGAAGAGAAACATCTTCTCCTTAGGGAAAAACAATCCAATATGCCTTTTGAAAAAGCACCTTTGAGACCACTATGGCCTGGATGACTGAGAATCTCCACAGACGAGAGCATGTGCTTCTCCAGTGGCTGTATTAGAGGCATTATTTGTACAGGCTCATCTCACCATTACTGCATAAATACCAAGAACACACAGAACAATTCTGCACCTCCCTGTCTTCAGATAGAACCCCTGCTATAACATGTTACCAGATTCTGAGGATCAGCACTTAAAATTTGTCAGATAATGGATGACCTGTGCCATAAATTAGTCTTGTTGAACATTCAGCTTGTTGTATTAGACTTTGCACAGGGATAGGTTTGCCACATATTAACCTTTATGCTCCCTCTTCCTAGCCTTCCTTTTAGATTTGTTTTTATATATACTCTGTCTTTTATATCTTTTAGCTTTTTAGAATAATTATTTTTGGATTTTAATTATTTTCTATGCTTTCTAACTTAATGTACCCCATGTTCCTTATGCTGGTCTTTTGGGCACCCCTGTTATCAGATTTTATTATCCTTAGGAGTTGAAAATGCTTGAAATGGTTCAAAAGCCTCTGGATCTTTGAGAGGACCATATCGTAATGCAAACTGCTAGTAACTCTTATTCTGACGTCTTTGGGGAATAAAAGGGGACATTAGCTAAGGAGGGGGTGGGAGGGAAGAACTTGGAAGAATTGATAGCTATCTGTTGCAAGAGTTCATTGCAGAGTGTGTTTCTTTTTATTCTCTGAAAATGGTTTTCTTCTTTTTCTTTTGGGACATGCCTCATATATACAACCAAAATGCAAAAAAGAGGGGCAGTGGGGAGGAATAACTATTTATGCCATTCTGAAGACTTAACTGTGAAACATTAATCAAGGAAGTGATTCATTTATTTTATTTATTCATGTGTCAAACTTCTTAACTGCCTGTCTCCCTCACAGAGGGGCCCTGAGCAGCGTACAATGTAATTAGTACAATAAAACATTAAAACCAAATAATTTAAGATTAAAATATAAAACACTATAAATTTATTGATTTTATGTTAATATTAAATGAATATTAATTGAATTTGAATATGCAAAATACATGGAAATTGATACTAGTAATGGAATACCAGACATGTAATCAATAAATAGATTAATTGGACTGCACAAAATCTAACATATAACGAATGACTTCAAGCAAAATTAACCAATCGTCTTAGATATGGATGATGTCACTTCATTTACGTAAACTTCCATACTGCAGTTACCACTTTTCTGTTAAAACATCAGAGATGAATTCTCTACATATTTGTACTGTTAACTGAAGATGGATCAATTCTATTAAAAATATATCCTGCATTCTATGATGTTCTATTCTTGTGATTGAAGAAACAAAAAGCTGGTTTAATGGGCTTTTTTTTCTCTTTCTTTGTTGAGGATGAGCCATTCTCTGTTTTCTTCTCTTTTTATGATGTTTTCCCCTTTAAAGTCATATTTTACAACAGTATAGTTTCCAAGTGGTGAGCAATTCACATTCACCAGAGGTCCTGAGAATGGAGTGCTTTTCCCAAGGCTTGTCTTTGTGACACTCAGAACTACAAATGGTGGGGAGTTGCAATAAAGATACAATTGGAAGGAGAGTCATGTGAGTCTCTGGCAGCCAAAAATCGGAAGGCATCTAATAGCACCTTTTCAGACTACCATATTTTTATAAAGAGGGATATACCTGTGTCAGCTATGCTTTCTAATACAATTGGTTAGACAGAAAAGATGGTGGCAGAATCCTGACATACCTCAGAAGGGGTAAACTTTATAGTTTATCTCTTATTCACTATCTTTCTCTTTCTACTGTATATTTTATTATATTAAAAAATTTCTGACTATCAAAAAGGAATGCTTCACACAAAGAGCATGGTGTCTTACACACTTTGCATGAAAATGCATAGTAGCACACATTTTACAACACTTTGAATGTTTCTTTCTAAAGTTTACCAGTTTCTTCTACTATATACCTCCTCTTTTTAAGCACAATTTTCTAGGCTCTGCCACATACCTCTTGCTTTGATGTAATCGAGATTTCTGGGCAAGCAGATGGCATTTACCATTTGGCAGATTTAAAATCTCCTTCACAAACAAAGTTGGCTTATTGGGAACAGCACATTCAAGACACCCTGTGCACTTGGACGCATCTCTCATCAGTACAAGTGAAGGTAGTTCCTCTGGGGCTTCTGCCTTGCCTTGTCGCAAATCCTTGGGAGCCATAGGAAATCAAACTTTTGGGATGTAGAGTTTTTGAGCTCCTGAGAACCAGCCCTGCGAACAGAAAGAAAATTTTAGGTGAGCTTTCTGCAAACTACTCCCAAGTCTTGCTCAAACTGTTTAGGAGTAATAAGGCTGAAATCAAACTCTTCTGGAGATTGGGAAGGCTGCTCAGAGCAATTCTGCCCTCTAATGAGATTTAGGCTTCCCAATAATACAGATAGGAAGATCAGAGCAACCAGGATGATTAGGGGAACTGGAGACTAAGGCATATGAAGAAGGGTTGCAGGAACTGGGCTTGGCTAGTCTGGTGAAGAGAAGGACCAGGGGAGACATGATAGCGGTCTTCCAATATTTGAGGGGCTGCCACAGAGAAGGATTCAAGCTATTTTCTAAAGCACCTGAAGGCCAGACAAGCAATAATGGATGGAAACTGAACAAGGAGAGATTTAACCTGGAAATACGGAGAAACTTTCTGACAGAACAATCAACCAATGGAACAGCTTTCCCTTGGAAGTTGTGGGAGCGCCATCACTTGAGACCTTCAAGAAGAGATTGGACTGCCATTTGTCAGAAATGGTGTAGGGCAGGGGTGGCGAACACGCGGCTCTCGAGCCGCATGCGGCTTCCGGCCAAAATGAATGCGCTCTTTGCCTCTTATCATTATTTTGTATACTGTGGCTCTTTGCCAAGTTTGGATTTTGTTATGCTGCTTCTGAGGAGGGATCTCTGAGGAGAGATTTCCGAGCGCGTAGTCCCGCCCCCGGCTGCGTCATCCCATCTCCCATCCCTCGGAAACAACTGCACGGGCCAGCGAGCGTGGTGTGGCTCTCTGACTCTCACAGTTTAAAATTGTGGCTCTTTGTGTCAAACTTGTTCGCTACCCCTGGTGTAGGGTCTCCCGCTTGTGCAGGGGTTTGGACTAGATGACCTATAAGGTCCCTTCCAACTCTGATTATCTGTTATCTGTTAGATGTACCTCCTATCTAGAAGTAGTTTGGTGGTAATGCTAGTGGTAGCTTCCAGGTTTGTCCCATGCCTCATTATTTTATTAATAATATACCAATATATACCAATAATAATATTTATTGGGTGAAGGTGGCAAACATTGTAGGCTGTACACAAAAACAAGACCTTCGTGAACTTCTAGAGCTCAGAACCTGGCTAATCTTGTGAGGCTAAATAGGGTCAAAAGCTTGACTCTTCAAGCTTCCCTCAGTTGCAAAAAGTAGGTTTTGAGGAATTCTCTTGCATCCCCCCAAGATGAAGCACTGGTTGGAATGACTTCACCAAGGAAGGTGTGTTTTATGGTTGCCTGTTTTAGAATAGAATAGAATTCTTTATTGGCCAAGTGTGATTGGGCACACAAGGAATTTGTCTTTGGTGCATATGCTCTCAGTGTACATAAAGAAAAAATAAAATACATTCGTCAAGAATCATAAGGTACAACACTCTGTAGTGATAGTCATAGGTTACTAATAAATAATCAAATCATACTAGGAAACAATAAAACCAATATAAGTTGTAAAGATACAAGCAACATGGATATAGCCATAAACGGGAAGAGATAGGTACTAGGAAGGATGAGAATAATAGTAATACAGTCTTAGTAGTTAATTTGACAGTGTTGTGGGAATTATTTGTTTAGCAGAGTGATGGCCTTCAGGGGGAAACTGTCCTTGTGTCTAGTTGTTCTGGTGTGCAGTGCCCTGTAGTGTTTTTTGGAGGGTAGGAGTTGAAAGAATTTATTTATTTTTATTTATTTATTTTGTCAAATGCTTACAATATAATAGAAATAATAAACATAAGTTTAAATATAAGAAATAGGAACTAATAATTGGGGACAACAGGACAGGGATGGCAGGCACGATTGTGCACTTATGCATTATGTTTTATGTCCAGGATGTGAGGGGTCTGTAGATATTTTCACAGCCCCCTTTTTGACTCATGTAATATACAGATCCTCAACGGAAGGCAGGTTGGTAGCAATGGTTTTTTTCTGCAGTTTCATGCAGAAAAAAACTTTTTTTTTTCATTTTTCCCCATGGTTTCAACACCACCACCCCAAGGATGTTTTTCCTTGGTTTACCTAAAGGGCCTTTTTTAAGCCAAAAGTCTTCAAGCAAAAAACATAAACGTCCAATTGCCTTTTGTTTTGAAAAGCACCTTTGGGACAATCATGATGTGGGCGACTGAGAACCTCCATAGACATTGCCTTGGTTTAGTTCTCGCTTCTTGCAAAGGGAGAGGAACTTCATTTATTTTATTTTATTTATTTATTTATTTTGTCAAGCGATTATAAGATAACAGGTATAAGTATAAACATAGTTATGAATACATGAAATGGATACATATAAGAAAAATAAAACAAAACTATCGAAACGGTCGGTAAAATGTCGATTTGAAGGCACATCATAATCAAACGAGAAATCTGGCAACCGCCTCAGGATAAAGAGATCGGACAAAGCGTGTTTTTTCCAGGCTGATGTCGCTCGATGGCGCTCTCAAAGCCGCCTCTGAAAACAGCCCATGTTTTTGAGGTAGAGCATTCGAGCCCTAGATTGCTAGAGGGGGTGTCGGAGGAGAGGAGGGAGAGGGACTTCCTCTTCCGGCTCACCTGAAGGAGGATGGTAGCGTGGGCAGCGGCTCTCGTGCTCTTCCCAGGGTCGCGGCAGCAGCTGGAAGGTGAGTCGAAGGAAGATCGGAGGAGAAGGCGGGAGCAAGTAGGGCTCTTTGGTTTCCTCCAGGATATACTTAGTTCTTGCCTTCCCCAATTTTTATTCCAATAATACTGCAGGCTTTTTTTTTAACTGTGTGCCTTTAAAAGTGGTGCCTTCAATCTTCTGCTGGTTGGGCGCTTTAAAAAAGATTGGAAAAAGTCTCATTCAGATAACAGATAATCAGAGTTGGAAGGGACCTTGTAGGTCATCTAGTCCAACCCCCCGCCCAAGCAGGAGACCCTACACCGTTTCTGACAAATGGTAAGATATTCGCTTTGGCTGTCTTATTATCTAAGTTCTTTGAAAGCCATATCATATTGATTCCTGAAGATGATTTATGCCTTTCTGAAAAAGTGTATATTTGCTTTCAGAGCTAGTTTTGTGTCTTCAAGAATCTACCAGTAGCAAATTCTCCCATCAACCCAAAGATCGATTTTGGAAATTGTCCTGGATAGGCTTGATTTCTTAGATAAATGACTCTATCTAAAAGAGAGTTTGTTATTATATATATATATGTATATGTATATGTATATGGATTTAGATGCCACCCTATCTCCCGAGGGATTCAGGGCGTCTCACAACAGTAAAAATATATAATACAAAAAGTTTAAAATTTAAAAAAATATTAAATAGAAATCCCAAAAATACTAATTAAAACAGACAACAGCCAATATGCACCAATAAAAACCAATACCCCCCCCCCACTCAGTCCAGGTCAGCCTGTTGAAAGAGCCATGTCTTCAGGTCGCAACGGAAGGATCGAAGGTCAAGAGCCATCCGAAGCTCCAAGGGCAGCTGATTCCACAGGGTGGACTCTCCCACAGAGAAGGCTGTCCCCCTGGGGGTCACCAGCTGACACTGTCTGGCCGACAGCACCCCTAGGAGGCCCTGTCCTTGGGAGCACATGGGACTCTGGGCAGTTGTTGCTGGCAGTAGATGTTCCCGCAAATACCCCGGCCCTAAGCTGTGAAGGGCTTTATAGGTGATTACCAGCACCTTGAATCTCACCCAGAGGGCAACCGGCAACCAATGCAGCTCACGCAGGAGGGGTGTAATATGTGAGTATCAGGATACTCCCATCACAACCTGCGTGGCTGCATTCTGCACCAGCTGAAGCCTCCGAGTGGTCGTTAAGGGCAGTCCCATGTAGAGAGCATTGCAGTAGTCTACACGGGAGGTAACGAGCACATGTTATACCATTCTAATCTTTCATCATGTGCAAAATAAAAATCAATAATAGATTTAATCCTTTGGGCCACAATTTCCATGGCATGGCCCCATATCTACCTTACCCATTAACAGAGCAATAGTGTTGGAAGGGACCTTGGAAATCTTCTAATCCAAACCACTGCTCAGTCAGGAAACCTTGTACCATTTCAGATAAATGGTTGTCCAATCTCTTAAAGCAGGGGTTGCCAACCTTTTGGATCTCAGGGACCACCAAACTCATAATTTTAAATCCCACACACCAGAGACCCTGGAAAAATCCCAAAAAAAGTCTGCAGGAAAATTCCCCACCTCGTTTTCCTACCGATTGATCATTCTTTTATTTGGGATCGCAGGATACCGTCTCCAGCTCCTTTCTCGGGGAGAGAGAGAGAAAGAGACTTTTGGCATCATGCAAGGAAAACAGCAGAAGCAGCAGAAGTCTTTCTTTCTCTCCCCCAAACTCTGCCAAAAATGAGTCTTTGTGAGACTTGTCATGCCAGCGCAGCCTCTTGGAGCAGGATGCCTTGCAGGGTCCCAAAGACTCATTTCTGGCGGAGTTTGGGGGAAAGAAAGAAAGACTTTTGCTGCTTTCCTTGCGTGCAGCCAAAAGCAGAAGAAAGAAGCGGAAAGAAGCAACCTGGTGGCGAGGCATGTGCGGCGCATGTGGCAAGTTCCCCCCCTCTGCCCTTTCCCCCCTCCCCTCACTACCTCGTGTTGTTCGCAATGCAAGCGACGCAAGCCTTGTGTTCCTGTGGGCCATGTGGGCGGCACAGCCTTGTGTTCCCGCGCAGCCTGGATTTGAGAGGTGCTTTGGGGGTGACAGTTCTCTGTGGACCATCAAAATTTTCTTGTGGACCACTAGTAGTCCCCAGCCCACTGGTTGGCGACCACTGTCTTAAAGACCTCCAGTGATGAAGCAGCCACAACTTTTGGAGCCACAATTTTTTGGAGGCAAGTTTGTCCACTGTCAGGAAATCACTCCTTATTTCTAGGTTGGATCTCTCCTTGTATTACTTTATATCCATTAATTCTCGTCCTCCCTTCAGGTACTTTGGAGGATGATTAATTCCTTATTCTTTGTGGCAGCTCCTCAAATATTAGAACACTGTTGTCATGGCACCCCTAGCCGTTCTCTTGGTTAGACTAGCCATGTCCAGTTCCTGCAACTGTTCGTCATATTTTAGCCTCCAGTCCCTTAATCATCTTTGTTTCTCTTTGTACTCTTTCTAGAGTCTCAACATTCGTTTGTAATATAATGACCAAAACTGTCCTTATTATAATGTAGTGACCAAAACTAGCTGCAGTATTCTAAGTGTGGTCTTATCAAAGCTCTGTAAAGCAGTACTCTCATTTCGTGTGCTCTTGGGGCTAGGACTGCATTTGTTATGGAGATTCTCAGTCATCCAGGTCATGGTTGTTCCAAAGGTGATTTTTTTTTCAAGAGGCAACTGAACTTTCTGGGTTTTCTTTGAAGATGTTTCACTTCTCATCCAAGAAGCTCTGACTGGATGGTGAGGAATGGAAGGATTTATACTCCTTGCAGACAGCTGATCATTTACATTTTTTTTTAGTTGCTAACGCCACCTGGAGGTTTATCTGTGCTGTCAGGGTCACCTGAATAGTGCAAATGGGTGTGGAGCCTTCTTGGAACTGTTGAAAGGACTGTGTTGTAGATTGGAGATAGATGATGTCATATCCCTCCCCCTCTGTTGTGAGAGGGCTGTTCAGTTTTGACATAGATAGCCTCTTTGACACCTCTTTCAAACTAGCAGTCCTCTCTGTCCAAAATGTGGACTTTGCTATCTTCAGAAGTGTGGCTTTTGTCTTTTAAATATAGATGAACTACTGAATCTAGTCCTGATGGGTTTGTTCTCCTATGTTGTGCCATGTGTTTATGAAGTGGTTTCCCCAATGTACAGATCTGCACATGGCTCATTGCATTGTACTGCATATACCACATTGCTCAGTTTATGTCTGGGTGTTTTATCTTTGGGGTCGACAAGCTTCTGCCTTAATGTATTCTTGGGTTTGAACATTGAAGTGTGCATGTATATTGTATTGGCTGAAGATCCTCCTCAGCTTTTCTGATATTCTTGCAACGCATGGAATGACAATGTTGCTTTGTTTATTGTTCTCTTCATTGTTTGTTATGGAGGAGGTCCTGTAGGGTCTTTTTTTTGAGATTGGATGAAGGGCCACTTGGGATAGCCACACGTTCTGAGGGCTTCCTTGATGTGTTTTAGTTCTTTTTTCCCCATCTTTGCTGGTGGGCAGGCCTTCAGCTCGGCGGTGTAGGGTTCTGATGACTCCCATTTTGTGATCCAGTGGGTGGTGGGAATCAAAATGTAAATATTGATGTGTAGGGTTTTTTTTCTGTAAACTTCAATGTTAAGACCTCTGTCTTCCTTAATGTGGATTATTTTCTTTAACAGCTTCCTGTGTGAATTTGATATATCTGTCCACAGAATTTTTATGTTTGGTGAATGCTTCCAATTCCTGTGTTTTGATCGTGACCCAAGTACTGAGTAGGTGGAATTCCTGTGAAAGAGTCTAGGGCTTTGGTTTCTACCTCTCCCATGTAGAGATTGGCCACAATGGGAGACACAGGTGAACCCATGGCACAACCATGTTTTTTATCTCTAGAAACCTTCGTTGTATTTAAAATAGGTAGTGGTCAGGCAGAGATCCAGCATGGCACATATGCGGTCTGGGCTGAGATTGGTTCTGTCATCTAAAGTGCTGTCTTGTAGCAGTCATTTCTCCACTACCCTGACAGCTTCAGTTGTTGGAATGTAGGGGAAGAGGGAAGTCACATCCTAGGAAACCATGGTCTCATCTGGGTTCAGTTTCCAAACCTTGCTGGCAAAGATCTGTGAATTGTTGATGTGATGGGTGATGTTGCCAACTAGAGGAGCTAATAAGGTGGTTTTGCAATGTTGGAGGTGTCAGAGTTGATGCTGCTGACAATTGGTCTCAGTGGAGTTCCCTCTTTGTGGATTTTGGGGAGTTCATATATGCATGAGGTGGCTATCCCAGGGTAAAGACGGTAATACTGTAGCTTGTCCATGGCATTGTCCTTCAGTAGGTGTTTCTAGAAATCAATGGCCTTTTTCTTGTAATTGCTGATGGGGTCTCTCTTCAGAGTCTCATATGTAGCGGTGTCCTTCAGAAGACTGTTGTCAGCGTTCCAGAAAACCTCAACTCCAATAAATAACTCTGAGACAGATATGTTCTCAAAGTTTCCTTTTATTAGAGTAGTAAACTGGCACATCTGGGAAATCCCAAATCTGAAAGTTCCGGGTTTCCCTCCAATAAATAAAAAATTACAAATCCACCTCCTGCACCCATCATTCCATCACATGCCCCAATCACCATCCTTTCCAACTTGAGACGTCCTCTCAACCAGGTGCAGAAATAACATGACCTTGACTTTAAAGAAAAATGCTGTTATGCCTAACCACATCCGCTCCATGAAATTCCCCCCTCCCATCTTCCCAGGCTCAAGAATGTGGCAGCGTAGAAGCTAAGTCTGGTGCTAATATGGCTTCCAGCGCTGACAACTGTTCACCTTGGCCTTGTTGTCATCTGTGTTCAGGATGACTGTGCGTCTCCCTTTATCAGTTGGCAGGGTGGTGATGTTTGGGTCTCTTCCGAGGGATGTCACTGCTCTCCTTTCTTGAATAGGAGGACTGCATTGGCCTTTTCTGGCGGTTTTTCTGACTTTGCTGATGATGATAATTAAATGAGGCAGCATCCTTAACATTCCTCCCCCTTTGCTTTCCCTGACGTAGCTGTTTAACAAATAATGGGATCATTCAGAGTGCCTGAGATAGGGTGGCCATGGGATGCCTAGTGTTGTGACCCAGGTTTCGTCAAACTTAATGAAACACAAACTTATTTTAAAAGTAAAACCTATTTTAATGCAACGCTGGGAATTACTTGCATTCCCAGCCAGAACTAATTATACACAGTTTCCCAAGATAAAAGCACGTCTTTCAGTGCTGTAGAAGGCTGCCAAAAAACAGAAGTATCCAAATTAATGCTAACAGAAACCAACCCGAAGTACCGTAAAAAACGGACCAGAGTTCCCAGAGCTTCAAGGAGGACTCAGAATCTATCAAACTACTTTGCTTCCTGCAAAGATTCCATCATTGAGGTCTGATTTTTATCCCTTATGGGAGGGTCCATCACCTCCCAGCCTTACTCCCGAGACACCCCTTCTGTTTCAGCTGCTCTCGCCTTCTAGCAGCTCTGCACACACGCACTGGGAACAGGCTCCCCTGGGTCCTCTGCTTCGCTGCTGCCAGACCCTGGAGGCAGCGCCCCACTCCCAAATGGCCCTGGCCCCATCTCTGCATCGGACGCAGGACCCTCGTCCAAGTTCTCTCCAGACTCCCTGACTGGTCCCATTTCTTCCTCACTGTCCGTCTCCGCTGCTGTCTGCACCGGCTGCCAGTGAACCACAACACCTAGCACAAGGCTTGCCTGTCCTGAGCCTCCTAAGGCTTCTCCCACCCCCCTGAGGCATTCCATACCCCACTTCTCTACCCTTAGGGTCCCTGCAATTCTCTATCTTCCTTCCCACCCAGCCATCTTGGGGAGATCAAGCCACTTGGATTTTGCAAGGCTCTAGCGAGCAAGGGGAGATCCGGCTGGATCAAGTTTGCAACCTCCAACAAGCCTCTAGTTGCCTTTCTACCCAGGAACTTGTAGGAGTTAGCGTGCTTCGGGGATCAAAAACATCCAACATAACTTTGTGCTTTTGCAGCTTCCTAGAGAGGTGCCCGGCCCGTTACAGGATCAGCTTCCTTACAGAGCCAGCCTTGTGGCAAATTCAAGTCCAGAAGTATTAAAATCTCCAAGAAAAAAAAATTAGCTCAGATCCAAAGAGAGCCTCTCTTAAATAACAAATAAGTACCAACCCCCCCCCCCAAAAAACAACTGTTTAAGAAATGAGGTTAATCATAAGTTAATTGCCTCATAGTATCACAAAAGAGATTCCTCTGCTTCTCAGTTGGCCACTCACCAATCAGTGGGAAAAATAACTTCCACAATCTTCTTGCCAGTACAGATTGTACAAAGGACAATCCCAGGGATTCCTAGATCGCTTTCTGACTGTGATGTATGCTATTTTTCCTGGGGTTTTCATTTGTCATGCACCAATTTCATGTACAATCGTTACATTAACCCTTTTTTTTACGAATCTTTTAGATGAAGAGGATGCCAAGAACAACATGCTGGACAAGTGAGAATCCCAAAGAGCATTAACAAGGAAGGGAAATCCATCCAGCAATCAAAATTTGTTACCTTCTTCACCAGGAAAAAAATAAAACCCAACAAAGCACTCCACGAAAAGGTCAAAAGGGGGAGGGGGTAATCATATCCAAATTCAGAAGATAAAAAATGGAACTATCTGGAAATCAATGGGCAGGAAGCTGCCACATAGACAGCCCCATAGGGCAGGCAGTCATGCAAGCTTTGCCCTGTGAAGAACAAAAGAGTAGTTTGAATCAAAGCACCATGCAAGAAAAGGTTCAAAGTATTTTTGACCTTCAAAATCCAGGAATATTAGTGGTGGAAAAGCCCTGCAGATCTACATATCATGAGAAGAGCATAGATTGCAGATCACAACTGATTACGCCTGAAGGGATGCACACCAGAGAAAACCCGAATGAATGTTCCGAGTGTGGGAAGGTATTTTACTACAGCTCTCATCCTTTCGAGGATAAAGGGACCTACAATGATGGGAATCCATACCAGTGCTCTCAATGTGATAAGAGTTTTCGCAAAGACACACCCTTACTGATACACCACAAGACACACACAGGTGGGAAACCATATGAGTGTATGGATTGTGGGAAACATTTTACTTACAATTCCCACCTGGTGAAACACCAGAGGACTCACACAGGGGAGAAACCTTATGAGTGCCCAGATTGTGGGAAAAGATTCCGTACTAATTCACACCTGGTGTCGCACAAAAGGACTCACACAGGGGAGAAACCACATCAGTGTATGGATTGTGGAAAAAGTTTCAGTCGGAATTCCCAACTAGTAATTCACCGGAGGACACACACAGGAGAGAATCTATATGAATGTTTGGACTGTAGGAAAAGTTTCAGTCAGAAATCCCATCTGGTGGTACACCAGAGGACACACACAGGAGAGAAACCATATGAATGTCCATATTGTGGGAAACGTTTCAGTTACAGTTCCAATCTGGCAGCACACCAGAGGATTCACACTGGGGAGAAATCAAATGAGTGTCCAGATTGTGGGAAAAGTTTCAGTCGGAATTCCTACCTGGTGATACACCACAGGACTCACACTGGGGAGAAACCGTATGAATGTCCTGATTGTGGGAAAAGTTTCATTCACAGTTCTGAACTGGTGAGACACCAGAGGACACACACAGGAGAGAAACCATATGAATGTCCAGACTGCGGGAAAAGTTTCAGTCAGAGTTCCAGCTTGGTGTCACACAGGAGGACTCACACTGGGGAGAAACCGTATGAGTGTCCAGATTGTGGGAAAACTTTCAGTCAGAGTTGTTACCTGGTTATACATGAGAGAACTCACACAGGGGAGAAACCATATGAATGTCTATATTGTGGGAAAAGTTTCATTCGGAATTACTCCTTGGTGATACACCAAAGGACTCACACAGGAGAGAAACCGTACGAATGTATGGATTGTGGGAAAAGTTTCCGTCTTAATTCCCACCTGGTGGTCCATCAGAGGACTCACTCTGAGAAGAAACCATATGAGTGCCAGGATTGTGGGGAAAGTTTCAGTCAGAATTGCCTTTTGGTATACCACCAGAGGCGACACACAGGAGAGAAACCATTTGAGTGTCCAGATTGTGGGAAAAGTTTCAGTAACAATTCCCACCTGGTGGTGCACCAGAGTATTCACACAGGTGAGAAACCATATGAGTGCCAGGAGTGTGGGAAAACTTTTAGTCGTAATTCTCACCTGCTGATACATCAGAGGTCTCACACAGGAGAGAAACCATATGAGTGTCAGGAGTGCGGGAAAACTTTCAGTCGGAATTCCCACTTGGTGATACACCAAAGAACTCACACAGGAGAGAGACCATACGAGTGTCCTGATTGTGGGAAAGGTTTCGCTACTAAGTCTAAACTTGTCATTCATGTAGCTTTACACATTGGGGAGAAACCTTTCAAATGCCCAGAGTGCGGGCGTAGCTTCACACAAAATTCCTCTCTTACCGCACACAAGAAAATCCACATGAGACAACAAGTGATGAGTCTGGAAAAGTCTTGAGTTTCATTTCTGATCTGTCGTTAGAAGTGCAGGAGATCTAGGGAGGCCTAATAGAAGCATCAACCCACCTGCCTCAGGCCTTCCCCACCCCAAGATACTCAGCCAGTGGCCCACCTGTCCTGCCAGCGAGAATCGGTGGGGAAGGAATTGGTGTGCCTGCCTTTCCTAATTCTGCCTCTGCCCTTCTTGCTCCCAAGGTGCCCTGGGGCAAAAAAAAAGGACCAGTTCCTCAACTTTGGGGGGCTTTTTTCACTAATCAGCTCTCGGACCATTAGCTGGGGATGTTTGCAAAGCTCCTCTACCTATCTAGACTTTGGGAAGAGGGCCCTTGCTGAAAGAGCAGCTTCCAGACAAGCTTCCCAAACCTTTCCCGTTCTTAACGCCCTCCCCTCCTATCTCTCTCTCAAAACAAATTTATTCAGTAGAAAAATAAAAGGGGGAAAAAAACAGGGAAGGATGGGCAAACAGTAAATCTTTAAAGATTGTGCTAGAAAAATAGAGGATGTTGGGTCTTTGCAAGCTTCAGCTGTCTGTCAGACTGCCTGTAAAGTCCAGCTAGGGTTTAAAGCAGGCGTCTCCAAACTTGGCAATTTTAAGATTTGTGGACTTCAACTCCCGGAATATGCTGGCTGGAGAATTCTGGGAGTTGAAGTCCACAAGTCTTAAAGTTGCCAAGTTTGGGGACTCCCGGCTTAAAGGCTAGACTGCTGCAGTCAAAATTGTGGCTTTCTGAGGGTTGGGGGACATTAAGGAAGGGGAAGGTTTGGGAAGCTTTGTCCTGAAGCTGCTTTTTGCGGCCATAAATTAGTCTTGATAAGCATCCAGCTTGTCCTTGTAAGCTTTGAGCAGCAATAGATTTAATCTGCCACATATGCTCCCTTAATCCCATCTCGTGTTCTTACCGTGTTTCCCCGAAAATAAGACACTGTCTTATATATTTTTTTGGCTCCCAAAAACACACTAGGTCTTATTTTCAGGGTAGGTCTTATATATTTATGGTGCCAAATAGTGTGTGTGAGTGTGTGTGGGGGGGTGTTTCGCGGGTGCACGGTTGCTCCCTGAAAAGTCTTCCTGGAACTGGAGATTTACACTAGGTCTTATTTTCGGGGTAGGTCTTATATTAGGGCAGGTTTAGAAAATAGTGCTAGGTCTTACTTTCGGGGTAGGTCTTGTTTTCGGGGAAACACGGTAGTCCTTTTAGATTCCATTTAAGCTTGTTTTTTATACGTGCATTCTCTTTTATATCTTTTAATTTTCTATAATCTTTATTTTAATAATTATGTAGATTAATATTTTTAAATTAAACGTAGCCCACAATCCTTATGCTGGCCTTTTGACATAATAAAGATCTGATTTGATTTCACCAGGTTATGTAGTACTTTTTTTGTCTCCAGTAGATCACATTGCATAGGGATTCTTTGCAGAAAGATATCTAAACAACCAGGACCAGAGAGAATGGAAAGGAAGAACTAACCCTAATTCTAACACTACTTTTTTTTTTACAACCATTTAAATGTTTATTTGAAAAGTTTTATTAGTTTCTTTGGCCAAATTTAAACCATACCACCCTCTTTCTAAACCCTCTTTCTACTCTCTGTTATTATGTCTCTCACTTTGACCTAGAAGAGACTTTTGTGCAAGGGAATTTACAGAAGATGGCATTTAGCATTGTTGGTGCCCCCATCAATGGAGGCTTTCAAAAACAGACTGGACAGCCGTTTATCTGAAATGTTATAAACTCCTGCTCCAGCAAAATGTAGTCACCAAACCGGTAGTAACACCGGTTGAATCCCACCACTGGTGTTCATCCCAAATTGTATAGCTAAAAGTCTGTAGATATTCTCAGTCATCCAGGTCATGGTTATCCCAAAGGTGCTTTTCACCTACTCATGTGACCCTGAGGACACAGTTAAACCTCCAGGTGATCTTAATGACTCGCTAAAAGAATGCAGATGACCAGCTGCCTGCAAGGAATATAAATCCTTCCATTCCCAACTATCCTGTCGGAGCTGAAGAAGCTTCTTGGATGAGAAGCTAAATGTTTTCAAAAGGAAAAACAAAGTCCAGTTTATTTATTTATTTATTATTTATTTATTTATTTATTTTATTAGACTTGTATGTCGCCCTGTCTCCCTAAGGACTCAGAGCGGCTAACAGTAAAAACCCAGTACAAAATTTACAATAAAAAACCATTAAACAATTACAAGCCTAATACACTAAAATAATAGAATTAAAATTAATTAAAAACTCTAAAACAAATCCTCCCTCCCCCCTTGGTCAGTCCAGACCAGCCTGTTGAAAGAGCCAGGTCTTCAGGTCACGCGAAGGAGAGATCAGGGGCCAAAGGAAGGCCCAAGGGGAGTTGGTTCCACAGGGTGGGTGCTCCCACAGAGAAGGCCCTACCCCTGGGCATCGCCAATTGACAATGTCTAACCGACGATGGTACCCCAAGGAGGCCCTGCCTGTGGGAGCGTACCAGGCGACCGGAGCAAGATGCCGGTAGGACTCCCGCAAGTGCCCCAGACCCAAGCCATGTAGGACTTTGTATGTTGTTACCAATACCTTGAATCTCACCCGGAAGGCAACCGGCAACCTATGCAGGTCGCGCGCAGGAGGGGTGTAACATGGGAGTATTGGGACACCCCCATCACAGCCCGCGTGGCCGCATTCTGCACCAGCTGCAACCTCTGGGTGGTCCGCAAGGGCAGTCCTATGTGAGATAGAAGGCGTTGCAGTAGTTGATTCGGAAGTGATGAGTGCATGGTGACTGTCCGTAGGGCATCTCAGCTCAGGTAAGGGCGCGCTGGCGAACCAGCCGCACCTGGACAAATGCCTCCTGAAAAAACACCTTTGGGATGACCATGACCTAGATGACTGAAAATCTCTACAGACTTTTAGTAAAGAGAAGAAAATTATTTGGCACAGCTGAGTGGTATTAGCTACACAGATGGATGATTCTGATTTCCCTGAGTTAGACGACACCAAAGATTTCAAGGTTTGTTCTTTTAGTAATGCAGCTCAGAGGGCAGACTATATTGAGAGGTGGTATTCAGCGGGTTCTGACCAGTTATGGAGAACCAGTAGCGGAAATTTTGAGTAGTTCAGAGAACCGGCCTTCCGAGTCCCAGGTGATCAGCTGGGTCTCCTTTTGTTGCCCTGCACAGGAGAACGGAGCTGGAAAGCAGGTTAGTGGGGTGGGGAGGGAATGGGGGTTTTGCAGTAATCTTCCCCTGCCACGCCTACCAAATCACACCACGCCCACGCCCAAACCGGTAGTAAAAAAAAATCCCACCCACTGACTATAATGCCATATCCCACTGACTCAGGACACACAAAAATAAAATAGTGTATCCTTCTCTAGTGCACTTTATTGCAGGGAGGTTTGTACTACTGTAGTCTCATCTCACCATTATTGCATAAATACTCAGGGCAATTCTACACCTCCATGTTGTTTTCAGATAGTGACCCTGCTACAGCATATAATGTTGCCAGGTATTAAAATTTCTCAGATGTTGGATGCCCTGTGCTGTAAACCTACCGCTACCAAGTTAACTGGTGGTGAGAGAGTTCTTTGTAATTCCTAGATTAGGCTGCTGTTTTCTGATTACACTGTTAACACCAACACTGACAGGACAAAAGGCATACAAACAGAGCAAGCCACACTCCCTTCTTGTAGCACTGATGAACTAACAAGTTGGATAATGAAACATTTGCAAGGAAACAACCAATGTAGTAACAAGGACCGCACCCCCAAAAATTCAGATCAAATGACAGGCCTGGGAGATCTAATAGAATGACATGCAATGAATTTGGGGGTGGGGGGAACAAGACGTGTGCACAACAGCCAGGTTTGTTGGACTCCAAAACTGGCTTGAGTTATTGGAATAAAACATTGTGTGGAATGTTTTTATTTAGGCTTCTATCCAGCCAATTTTGCTTCTCGTTGCTGCACTGCATTCTCCCCTTTCCAATTTTCAGTTTTCCTCCAAACTGACAATAAGAGTTGTAAGGGACCTTGGAAGTGTAAGTCCAACCTCCTGCTCCAGTAGGAAACACCATACACCATTCCAGGGGTGGGATTCAAACTTTTTAACAACCAGTTCTGTGGCTGTGGCCAGGTGGGCATGGCTAGGTGGGCATGGCCATGTGACTGGGTGGGCACGGCTTATTTTTTTGCGCAGCACCCTCCCTTGCTCCGTTTTTTTGGCCTCCTGGGCCTCAGGGAAGCCTGGGGGGCGTTTTTGCTCCCAGGAGGTTTCCCTGGGGCCCAGGAAGGCAAAAAATGGGGGGGGGCAGCACACACACACACACACACATGCCCCTTTTTGCCTCCTAGGCCTCAGGGAAACCTCCTGGGTGAAGCAGTAAGACAGTGAGGGGGATCCCGGCACAGCTGATCATCAGAACAACTGATCGTTGGGAGTGGGGGGAAAAGAAAGAAATACAGGAGTGACTGGGCAGGAGAGAATGCAGTCAGCGATGTGCCCGCGCGCGATGTGCATGCGTGATAAGGACTGACTAGGCGGTGAGGGGCGGGGCGAGTGGAGAATGGCGGGGCCAACCAGGGGCACGATTTGCTGGTTCTCTGAACTGCACAGAATCATAACAACCGGTTCTATAGAACCGGTCGGAACCGGTAGAATCCCACCCCGCCTGACTATTCCAGACAAATAGCTCCAATCACCTCTTACTGTGAGCCGCCCTGAGTCTTTAGGGAGAGAGGGTGGCATACAAGTCTAATAAATTATTTTATTATTATTATTATTATTATTATTATTATTATTATTATTATTATTAAAACCTCCAGTGATGGAGCACCCACAGCTTCTGGGGGCAAGCCGTTCTATTGATTAATTGTTCTTGGTATCAGGAAATTGCTCTTTTCCCCGCCCCCTGGTTGGATCTCTCCTTGGTAAGTTTCCATCCGTTATCCCAAAGGTGCTTTTTTTTCAAGAGGCCACTGGACTGTCTGGTTTTTCTTTGAAGACGTTTCACTTCTCATCCAAGAAGCTTCTTCAGCTCTGAATGAAGTGATGAGAAGTGAAACGTCTTCAAAGAAAAACAAGGAAGTCCAGTGGCCTCCTGAAAAAAGCACCTTTGGGACAACCATGACCTGGATACCGAGAAGCTCCATAGATATTTCCATCCATTACTTCTTGCTCTGCCTTCTGAATCAGTTGACCCCCCTCTTCGTTACAGCCTCTTGAATATTGGAAGACTGCTATCATGTTCCCCCTAGTCCTTTTGTTCATTAGAGATGCCCAGTTCCTGCGACCGTTCATCATATGTTTTAGCTTCCAGCGCCCTCATCAGTTTTGTTACTCATCTCTGCATTCTTTCTGGAGTCCCAATATTTTTTTGTATTATATGATGAAAACTGGACACATATTGTGATGATCCGGGGCATGGCACAAAAATAATAAAGTCACAAAAGTAGATAAATTCCCTTTAATACCTCCAACTTGGCCCCCAATGTCCAGTTATCCTCTGCTGGATATCAAATTCTTCAAAAAAAAACCAGTGTATGAAGGGAAGAAATGCAGTCTGAACCCAAAGTACAGAGAAATTAGAAATAAAAAAACCAACACAAACCACGCTGAAGTAATTAACACGACAGGCCAGGATAATAGATTGCAGACTTCCAAAAGATAACGAAGCACACACAGTTGGGAGAACGCCAAACTCAGATAAGCCTACACAAAGATAATGCAGCTTTGCTTCCACAAGGTGCTGTGTACAAACACCCTTCTTGTATCCTGTTCTCCCAGCTGCAACTAATGAGAGGGATCAGGGCCCTTTTCTCTCCCATAAGCCATGTTGCTCCCTTCTCCGTTCCTCCCTGCATGCCCTAGGATGAAGAGGGGGTGGCCCTGGGTCTTCCTCTGAATGCCCAGCTGGACTGTGCCCTTCCCCCATTTCTTCCACAGCCAACGGAGCCACACACCCACTCCCTGTCAGCTGTTCAATCTCCCCCTCAGAATCAGACTCCAACAAGGGCATGACACATATTCCAAGTTTGGTCATGCCAAAGCAGTATAAAGCGATGCTAACAATTCAGTATCCCATGTCTGGTCTCAGTCACAGAATTGTTCTGAATCATTCCCTTTCATGTTTATAACTTTCACTTTCCATAAAGATTTAGTATTTTAACATGTATGTAAATCTTCAGAAACTTCAGAACCTATTAACTCCACTCTTGCAAATAAGATGATGTTACTTTGAATGGAAGGGAAAGGTCTGTCTGGATTTCTCTGAGGAATGAACTTCAGGCCAGGATCTGTTTCCAAGAAGTGTTTTATTCTGATCAGCTATGCAGAGAGGATTCCCAAATAGGAATGTGTGCGGACAATTACTTGATAGAAGAGCAGAAGACAAAATTGTGTGTTTTTTGCTTTTTCCAATTCCTTTTCTGTTTCTCTGTTCCTTTTTTGTTTGTTTTGCAAACATTTTACTACATTATTATTAGTTTTTACTTTCAGCAAAAGAATGTGTCAGACAATGATGGTGGCATTTTGTACACTTGTGTACCTATGCATAATATCGTCTCTTACAACTGCACGAAATGTTTCTTTGGAAAGTTTATCATTTCTTTTTAGTGTATATGGACAGTCACTTCCTCTTTCTAAGACAGAAAAGCTGCTCCCAGACTCCTGACATACTGTGTACATATTGAGTGAATCCCAGCATTCCAGCCAATAATGCCAGGACTGAAAGGCAATGGGTGCTATAGTCCTACCACATCTGTGGGACAGTCTTACCTATTCTATTCTAATTTCTGTTCTATTTATTCCTATTCCTGTTCTGTTCTATTCTGTTCTTCTGTTCTATTCTATTCTATTCTATTCTAATTCCTATTCTATTCTATTCTTATTTTATTCTATTCATTCCTATCCTAATTCCTATTCTATTCCTATTTCTATTTTATTCCATTCATTCCTATTCTAATTCTTTTTAATTAACATATTAAATTAACATATTTATTGAAAATTAACATATTAAAATATATACAAATATATCTATACCTATTCTAATTCATATTCTATTTTCTATTCTATTCCATCTCCTATCTATACCATTCTATATTTAAAAGCGCTGAATTCCTAATTTCCCGCAGTTGCCTATGAGCACATGCAATTTTCTCTTTCAGTCTCGGTGCTTGCTTAGGGCCTTCGGCTTTTCCTTCTGGGTGACGTGAGCGATCCTCTCTGGCAGGACCGGGGGATTTTGGCATTGCTCGGTCCCGCCCGCTCCCCACCCGGGCTTCAGGGAAGGGGTTAAACGCAGAGAGCTTCTTCCTTTGCGCCTAGAGAGGAGGCAGAAAAGGGGAGAAAGGGGGGATGGGGTGGTCCCAGTTTCCTGCCCCTCCCCCCCCCATGCCCTTCCTGGTCTCCAGCTACGCCCGGACTGCGGAGATCCCCTCGCGGGGAGGGGCGCCAGGTGAGCAAGCAAGGACGCTGCAAGAGGGCGGGTGGACACCGAGCGAGGGAGAAGACTCAATCAGGTGGGGGGGGGAATCCCCAGGGGGGATTCCTTGGGGGAGGGAGCAAAGAGGTGGGCTTTTGCAAGCCGCGCCCTCTCCCCTTCGGAGTCCCCGGTTTTTGCTTGCAAGGTTTTCTGCTCCATGCACGCTGCTGCTGCGCTGATCGGCTCTCCGGTCCCCTTAAAATCCTTCCTCCAAACCCTCCTCCTTCTTCGCAACTCAACATCTTGGTGCAGCCCAGCTGCCAGTGTGTGGCCTCCTGGGTTCCCCCCCCCTCCGAAGGTTGTGGACCACCGTGCCCATGTTCCCCTGTCGCTGCTGGGGAGGATCAGCATCCCAGTGTCTGGTGGGGAGGAAGAGGACTCAGAGATCAGACGGAACCGTGGTTATGAGAGGTCCTTGGTGCTCTCTGAGCTTGCTTGCGGAAGTTTCATTACCAAACTAGGTAACATCATCAGTGCCAGTAGAGAGTACTGTTTGCTGTCAGTTTATATTCTGATGGCTTGCCTGTCAGTGTTGGTGGGGGTCGTCTTGGAGGTTCATTGGTTGGGCAGTTTACTGTTAGCTCTTTGGCACTTTCTTTATTGGGGTATCCTTTACTTGGTTATTGTTAATCTTGGGAGTTAATCTATGCTGATTGCTGGAGAGGTGCTGGAGTCTTTTTGTTCCCTTTTGGCCTGGTTGATTGTCTCTTGATTTTCTCTTTCAGTCTGGGTGCTTGCTTTGAGCCTTCGGCTTTTGCTTTTGGGTGACGCGAGCGATCCTCTCTGGCAGGTCTATAGAGGTTGTTGCTGTTTACCTGTCTATTGATAATGTGTCAGTGTGCCAAGCTTCTAGCCCTAGTTCCCAGCCCAGTCTGGAGACTGAAGGGGTTCCCCTCTGATTGGGTGATCTGTGCTAGGAGGAGGCCAGTGATGTATCTGCAAGCGGGTGATAAGAGAGCTGAGAGGCATCCCAGGCTTGGTCAATGAGCAGCCTTGTCCATGTCCGCTTGTTTTGAGATGCATCCCTTGAATCTTGTCTCTCTTACCTGCTCATGTTGACTGCTGTGGGCTGCTTCCTAGTTTCTCTGGGCTAACCTTACTGAAATTCAGCACCTTGTGGAAGTTTTCAATTTCACTTTTAACTCTTCCTTGAGCTGTATAATCATCAGCTTTGGAAGCCACATTAGCACCAGACGCTTCCATACTGCCACATTCTTGAGCCTGGGAAAATGGGAGGGGGGAATTTCTTGGAGTGTATGTGGTTAGACATAATATTCTTCTGCTAAGTCAAGGTCATGTTATTCCTGCACCTGGTTGAGGGGATTTTGAATGGAAAAGCAGCTTTCCGCTGTTTTTACCAATGGCCTTCCAAAAGAGATAAAGTGTGTTCTGTGATATATGCAAAAAGAGAAATAGAAGAGAGTATTTGTAGCTCTGGGTTGGTTGTTTTCTTGCAGAAGTTTCATTACCCAACTAGGTAACATCATCAGTGCTAGAAGAGAGCAATGTGAAGGTGTTCTTGTTGGTTCCTTGATTAGGCTGTTTACAGCTTCAAGACACAGGGTGTGCTTGGAGGCAATCCTGGCCAGAAGGAATGAATCCTCGGAAGCCACAGGAAGCCATCATTTGTAACATTTTACAATTTAGAGAGGTTTTGATCTGGGCTGCAAAAGGACCCCTGCAAAAGGACAAGAATCTTTAGATCAGCTTCCTGCAAAAGTAGTTTCCTCCAAGTTATTTTTGCTCAGGTTGCATGGAAATAATAAGGCTGAAATCTTAACTCCTCTGGAGATTGGGAAGGCTGCTTAGAGCAATTCTGTCCACTGGTGAGATTTAGAGTCCCTGATAACAGAGATAGGAAGACCTATATGTACCTCCTATCTAAATGTGGTTGGGAGGCAAAGCCACTTCCAGATTTATTTTATTTTTATTTATTTATATTGAACTTGTATGATCTCCGAAGACTGGGGCGGCTCACAAAAACACAGAACACTAAATATTTAAAAAGACATTAAACCAACAAGCCCAAATATAAGACACAAAATAAAAATACATTTAAAAACCCATCCTCCCCCGAGGGAGGGTCACAGCCCGGTTGGTCAAACAACCAGGTTTTAATTCGCGGCGGAAGGTGCGGAGATCAGGGGCCAGGCGAGCTCCAGAGGCAGTTGATTCCAGAGGTCGGGGCCTAACAGAGAAGGCTCGTCGTCGGGAAGTACCAACCGGCATTTGTCCCATGTTTCATTATTCTGTTAACAGGATGAAGCTGGCAGTCACTTAAGGGGCTGCAGCCAAAAGAAGAAGGGTTGTGATGGGGGTGTCCCGATACTCCCATATTACACCCCTCCTGTGCGACCTGCATTGGTTGCCGGTTGCCTTCCAGGTGAGATTCAAGGTGTTGGTGACAACTTATAAAGTCCTACATGGCTTGGGTCCGGGGTACTTGCGGGAGCGTCTCCTGCCGGCATTGTGTTCCGATCTCCCGGTAGGCTCCCACAGACAGGGCCTCCTTGGGATACCATCGACCAGACACTGTCAGTTGGCGGTGCCCAGGGGTAGGGCCTTCTGTGTGGGAGCTCCCACCCTTTGGAACCAACTTCCCTTGGGCCTTCGTTTGGCCCCCGATCTCCGCTCCTTCTGCCGTGACCTTAAGACCTGGCTTTTTGAACAGGCTGGTCTGGACTAACTAAGGGGGGTGGGTTTGTTTTTTAGGGTTAGGGTTAGGGTTAAATTTTTAAATTTTAATTGACTTTTAATTGTTTAGGCTTGTAATTAGTTTAATTCTTTTTTATTGTAAATTTGTATGGATTTTATATTGTTAGCCGCCCTGAGTCCTTAGGGAGAGAGGGCGGCATACAAGTCTAATAAAATAAAAATAAAATAAATAATAGTGAATCCTTAGGACCCAGCACCTGGCTAATCTTGTGAAACTAAGTAGAAGCCAACCTTCACTCTTCATCCCAAAGATGCTTCCCACCCCCCAAGAGGCAACTGGACTTCCTTGTTTTTCTTTGAAGACATTTTGCTTCTCATCCAAGAAGCTGCTGCTTCTGCATGAGCTGAATAAGCTTCTTGGTGAGAAAGGGAAATATATTTCAAAGAAAAGCCAGGAAGTCCAGTTGCCTCTTGGGGAAGCACATTTGGGACAACTGTGACCTGGATGACTGAGAATCTCCATAGACTTTACTCTTCATGTTTCTCTCAGTTGCAAAGGTAAATTTTGAGGAGTTATCCTGCACCCCCAAGATGATAACTGACTGCAGCAATCTTGACTAATCCCCAAGGGAGATGCACTTAATCTTGCCTGTTTGCACATCCCCCCCCCAAGGATGCTTTCCATTTTAGGTCTTGCTTCTTGCAAAGAAAGCTTTCTTGGTTCCATTGGGGGTGGATTCACCCTTGGGACACCCGAAAGAATAGGTTTGGGATAGATTGCCCTGGAAGAAAATCTATCGGTGTCATCACCAGGAATCAAAAATGATTTAGTTGGACGTAATAAAAATAATCTTTTCGGCACCTCAGAAGTGTATTTTTCAGCCTTATTTTAACTTGCATGGTTTTAATTTTAACTGCTTTCCAGTTTATCTTTTTTTGAACTATAAGAGGCCCAGGATCGCCTTATCAGAGAGATTTTGGCTGCCACGGCCTCCTGCAACTGTCTGCCAGTGAAAACAGAGCTCCATTTTCACTGGCAGAGGCACTGCAGGCAGGTGCTTTGCTGTTTCCAGGGCGAGCCTGCGGGCCAAATCTATGCACCCCGAGGGCTGGATCCGGCCCGCAGGCCTTGAGTTTGACACCGCTGTCCTAGTGCTGCAAATTTAAAACTTTAAAACCTTCCATTTTTGGCTGGTTGGGAAATTTAAAAAGTCTTCATGTTAGGGTTCACTCCTTGTGATTTTTATGTACATCTTGTTTTCTTGGAAACTGAGGCGTTTCGTGGACAAAACTGCTGCTTTAAATTTTCCAGACACATTGGGCATGATTTCATTTCTTGAAGCCTTCCTTCTCTATAAATTACGTCAAAAATACCCCTTCTGGGACAATTTTCAGGCTGAACTCGATTTCCAACTTACCCACATTTGTAGATCTGTGTATATCTGTTTATCTCTCTGTATGCATATATTAGTATCTATATAAGCCAGAGGTGGGGAACTATAACCCTTTTATGTCTTGTGAACTTCAACTCCCAGAATTCCTGAGCCAGCATGGTTGGCTCAGGAATTCTAGGAGTTGAAGTCATAACAGAGCCAAAGTTCTGGGAGCTGAAGTCATAAAGACTCTGTAGTTCCCCAATCCCTAATGATAAGCTTTCCTCAGAATTTTTTTTTAATTACATTTATATGCCGCCCTTCTCCGAAGACTCAGGGCGGCTTACAATTTTTGGGATACAACCCGGTGTGCTCAGCAGTAGCCTTCATTCCATTGTATATGCCTGCTTATTACTAAGCAGCATTTTTACAAAGTCAGCTTACTGCCCCCAACAATCTTGGCTCCTCAATTTACCTACCCCGAGAGGATGGAAGGCTGAGTCAACCTTGAGCCTGGTGGGATTCCACCCTACAGTAATTGTAGGCAGCTGGAACTTAAGTGCTAGGCATTTAACAGCCTGAGCTACCAAGGCCCTTCAATTTGGAATTTGGTGCTGAAATTTGGAAACTCTTGTGATAATAACAGGCTGCAATGCCAAGGATTTCTGAATTATGCAAAACTAGGAGAGAATTTCATGCTTCTGTGGATATTTGAACTTGGTTCTCACTAGTTTACTATATGTCAAATGAATCAGAATTAATGTTAGAGGTTAACTTTTGATTTTGGCATTTGTTTTTTCATTGTAATGTAGGATTTTTTTTCTTGCTGTTTTCGCATCTTGTGCAGCCTTTTTATGTACAATAATTAAACTCAAAACTTTATGTGAATCTTTTAGATGAAGAGGATGTCCAGAAGACCATCTTGGGCAAATGAGAATAAGAAGCAACATTAAAAAGGAAAACTAATTCAGCCAGAGTTTTTTCGGCTTTCTCCAGAAAACCACAACATTCTTCTCTTCCCAAGGCAGGTGAGACACAAAAGAAAGAACAAGAGAAAGAGAATTTTGAGCTGGAAATAATTGAGTCTGTGGAACTCACTGAAACACTCCATGAAAAGGTCAAGGTCAAGATCATTTCCAAATTCCAAATAATCTGGAAATCTGGGATGGAAGGGGTCACTTGGATAGGTGCATAGAACAGGAAGTCATGCGAGCCTCATCATGTGAAGGAAGGAAGAAAGACTGGCTTGAATCAAGGAAGGGATCAAAAATAATTCGGACCTTGGGAATCCAAAAATGTAAGTGATGGAAATACCCCTAACAAAATTTCAGATCATTCCTGATTATGCATGAGAGGATCCAAACTGGAGAAAAGTCCATCCAGTGCCATCACTGTGGCAAAAGCTTCAGGAAGCAGGCCACCCTAAAGATACACAAGAGGACCCACACAGGGGAGAAACCATATGAATGTCTGGATTGTGGGAAAAGGTTCAGTCAGAATTCCCATCTGGTGAGCCACCAGAGGACTCACACTGGGGAGAAGCCATATGAGTGCCCGGATTGTGGGAAAAGTTTCAGTCACAATTCCGACCTGGTGGTACATCAAAGGACACACACAGGAGAGAAACCGTATGAGTGTACGGACTGTGGTAAAGGTTTCAGTCACAGTTCCAACCTGGTGATACACAAGAGGATTCACACTGGGGAGAAACCTTATGAGTGTCCAGATTGTGGGAAAAGTTTCAGTCAGAATTATGCCCTGGTGATACACCAAAGAATTCACACTGGGGAAAAACCATATAAATGTTTGGATTGTGGAAAAAGTTTCAGTCAGAATTCTCACCTGATTATACATCACAGGACACACACAGGGGAGAAACCATATGAGTGCCCAGATTGTGGGAAAAGTTTCAGTCACAATTCTGACCTAGTGGTACATCAGAGAACTCACACAGGAGAGAAACCATATAAGTGCCCCAAATGTGAAAAAAGTTTCAGTCACAGTTCAAACCTAGTGATACACAAGAGGACTCACAATGGGGAGAAACTGTATGAAAGTCCCAATTCTGGGAAAAGTTTCAGTCAGAATTCTGATCTGGTGTTACCTCAGAGAACACACATAGAGAAACCATATGAGGGTCAGGAGTGTGGTAAAATAGTCAGTCAGAATTGCCCCTTGGAGAGCCACCAGATGTCTCACACTGAGGATAAACCACATGAGGGTCCAGATTGTAAGCAAAAATTCAGTCAGAATTCTGACGTCGTGAAACACCAAAGGATTCACACTGAAGAAAAACTGTATGAGTGTCCAGATTGTGGGAAAAGTTTCACTCAGGATTCCCAATTGGTGAAACACCAGAGGTCTCACACTCAGGAGGCACCATATAAGAGTCCAGATTGTGAGAAACATTTCATTCAAAATTCCAGCCTCGTACATCAGAGGAGACACAAAAGAGGGAAACTGTATGAGTGTCAGGAATGTGGGAAAACCTTCAGTCACAATTCCCACCTGGTGATACACCAGAGGATTCATACCGGGGAGAAACCGTATGAATGTCCAGATTGTGGGAAAAGTTTCAGTCGGAATTCCCATCTGATGATACACCAGAGGATTCATACCGGGGAGAAACCATATGACTGTCCAGATTGTGGGAAAAGTTTCAGTCGGAATTCCCACCTGGTGATACACCAGAGAACACACACAGGAGAGAAACCATATGAGTGTCCAAATTGTGGGAAAAGTTTCAGACAGAATTACGATCTGGTAATACACCAGAGGACTCACACTGGGGAAAAGCCATATGAGTGCCTGGATTGTGGGAAATGTTTCCGTCGGAATTCTCACCTGGTGATACATCAGAGGACTCACACGGGGGAGAAACCATATAAGTGTCTGGAATGTGGGAAAAACTTCACTCGAAATTCTGAGCTGGTTATACATCAAAGGATTCACACAGGGGAAAAACCGTATGAATGCCTGGATTGTGGGAAAGGTTTCAGTCAGAATTATACCCTAGTGATACACCAGAGGACTCACACTGGGGAGAAACCATATGACTGTCCTAATTGTGGGAAAAGTTTCAGTCGGAATTCCGAACTGGTGATACACCAGAGAACTCACACAGGGGAGAAACCGTATGAGTGTCCAGATTGTGGGAAAGGTTTTAGTACTAGGTCTAAACTTATAAATCATGTCAGTTTACACATTGGGGAGAAACCTTTCAAATGTCCAGAGTGTGGACGGTGCTTCACACAAAATTCTTCCCTTACTGCACACAAGAAAATCCATATGAAGTAGAAGGTAATGACTGTAGGGAAGGCCTGAATTTCATTTCTAAGCTGCCTTTAAAAGTACAGCTGAGAAATGAAGTATTTAATTTCTCAGCTGTAAGTATTAAGTATTTAATTTCTGGTCTTGTTCAGATGTGCTTCAGTATTAGAGATGAGGGAGAAAAGAAAAGAAAATGGTTAGTTTGCTAAAGGCTAATTTCCCATAGCTGAATATCAGCAGGAATGACTGGATATTCACTGATACAGAAATAGCGCAATTCTGCAAAATTCTTTTTTTTTTGCATATTGATAATCATACATCATAGAAATGCCCAGGCAGAATTTCAGCCTTCTATAAATGTGTCCTCGTTTTGTGGCCAATAATTCCTCAGCCAGCAGGTCTTTTTTTTTAAATGTGCGAGTCATAAAGTTTCTCTCAGGCTCCAAAAATCTGCTACAGATCCTGAAAAATACATTACAGAATAATGTTGGAAGGGATCTTGGAGGTCTTCTAGTCCAATCCCATGCTCAAGCAGGAGATCCTATACCCGTAATGGCGAACATATGGCACGCGTGCCACAGGTGGCACACAAAGCCATTTGTGCCGGCATGTGAGCCAGAGGCAAACTTACCTCGTTGCGCATGCACGCAACTCACAGCTGATTTTCTGCCTGTTTGAGGCCTTTTTCGGCCTCCCAGAGGCTTGAGGACAGCTTTTGCAGGCTGAAGAATAAGGCCCATTTTGTCACTTCCTGTAATACCGGAAGTGATGAAACGGACCTATTTTTCGGCCTGCAAAGGCTGCAGAAGTTGTCCTCAAGCCTCTGGGAAGCCGAAAAAGGCCTCAAACGGGCCAAAAATTGGCTGGCAGGCGCACTGCAGGTAAGGGGGCGGCGGGGGGGAATGCGCGTGCATGTGCAGGGGGTGGGGGCGCATTGCCTCCTGGGTGCTGGCACAGCGCATGTGTGCAACCGCGCACACAATTTTTGGCACAGGAGCCCAAAAAGGTTAGCCACCACTGCCCTATACCATTCCAGATATGTAACTGCCCAGTCTCTTCTTAAAAGCCTCCACTGATGAAGCACCCAGAACTTCTGAAGGCTGTTCCCCTGGTTAATTGTTCTCAGCGTCAGGAAATTTCTCCTTAGTTCTAAGTTCTGGTTCCCTCCTTGATTTGTTCTCCCTCCATACGAAAAAGATAGGAGCACTTAGTGATTGTGGCTCCTCAGATGAGGTGATGGGAGAGGAGAGGTGAAGAGGATTCAGAGTTCATTTCCCAACATGCACAAAAATTGAATGCAAGGAGAACAGTGAATTCAGTGTTCATTTTGTGAACCAGTGAGGCACAGAACGGAGAACATGTGAGGGAGGCCTGGGACAGTGAGAAGAGCACAAAAATTTCATATGTAAAGGCGGTTGAATATGATACGCAAATGCTATTGTAATATAGACAAAAAGGGGTTCTGGCTTTTGTGCATAGGATCTTCAAATTTATTAGCAGCTCCTGCTGTGATCTCCTTTCCTTGGGTGCCTCCTGTCACATTTGAGGGCTAGTGAATAATAGCAGTGCCAAGATGCTGAGTTTAGAACACACCAAAGAATTCAAGATTTGTTCATTTCAGTAACACATTTCATGTTATATAATACAATGACTCTCAACAACCAGAAACAACACAGCAAGTGCTTCCCCAGTGGCTTTTATAATGCCTTGGTAAGACCATACTGGGAATGCTGCATCCACAATGTAAAAAAGATGCTGAGAGTCTAGAAAGAGTGCAGAGAAGAGGAACAAAGGATTAGGGGACCGGAGGTTGGAACATGAAGAACGGTTGCAGGAATTGGGTATGTCTAGTTTAATGAAAAGAAGGACTAGGGGTGACATGATACTGTGTTTCCCTGAAAATAAGACACTGTCTTATATTTTTTTGGCTCCCAAAAACACACTAGGTCTTATTTTCGGGGTAGGTCTCATATATTTATGGTGCCAAATAGTGGGTGTGAGTGTGTGGGGGGTGGATGCACGGTTGCTCCCTGAAAGTCTTCTGGAACTGGAGATTTACACTAGGTCTTATTTTCGGGATAGGTCTTATATATTTATGGTGCCAAATAGTGGGTGTGAGTGTGTGTGGGGGGGTGTTTCGCGGATGCACGGTTGCTCCCTGAAAAGTCTTCCTGGAACTGGAGATTTACACTAGGTCTTATTTTCGGGGTAGGTCTTATATTAGGGGCAGGTTTAGAAAATAGTGCTAGGTCTTACTTCCGGGGTAGGTCTTATTTTTGGGAAAACACGGTAGCAGTGTTCCTATATCTCAGGGGCTGCCACAAAGAAGAGGGAGTCAAGCTAGTCTCCAAAGCACCTGAGGGCAGGACAAGAAGCCATGGGTGGAAACTAATAGAGAAGCAAATGAGAACTAAGGAGAAATTTCCTGACAGAACAATTAATCAGTAGGACAACTTGCCTCCAGAAGTTGTGAAGGTTCCAACCCTGGAAGTTTTTAAAAATATGTTGGACAACCATTTGTTTGAAGTGGTGTAGGTTTCTTGCCTAAGCAAGGGTTAGACTAGAAGACCTCCAAGGTCCCTTCCATTATTCTGTTATTCTGCTTTATTACAGAAACGTATGTACAAGGCTCATCTCTCCAGTTCTGCATAAATACTTCACACACAAAAGAGAATTCTACACTTCCCTGCTACTTTTGAATAGTAAGCTTGGTACTATCATACTACAACTATCATGTTGTATAATATAAGTATGGTTGAGTATTTGAGCAGTGTTGAGTATTTATATATTTATATTTTTATAGTACTTTATTCGTAGTGTTTATAGATTTTGCGTATTTTTATCTTTTTAATAAGCCACCCAGAATTTACCCTGTGGTAAGATGGGCAGCCAATAAATTTGAATGAATGAATGAATTTTTTTTTAATTACATTTATATGCCGCCCTTCTCCGAAGACTCAGGGCGGCTTACAATTTTTGGGATACAACCCAATGCGCTCAGCAGTAGCCTTCATTCCATTGTATATGCCTGCTTATTACTAAGCAGCATTTTTACAAAGTCAGCTTACTGCCCCCAACAATCTTGGCTCCTCAATTTACCTACCCCGAGAGGATGGAAGGCTGAGTCAACCTTGAGCCTGGTGGGGTTTGAGCCTACAGTAATTGTAGGCAGCTGGAACTTAAATGCAGGCATTTAACAGCCTGAGCCACCAAGGCCCTGGCAATTGAAGTTGCCAGGTTCTGTGGATCAGCATTTAAAATTTGTCAAATGGTGGAGATGTGTACCATAAATTAATTTTAACCAGCATCCAGCTTGTCCAATTTGTGTGTTCTGTATTGTGATAAATTTAGTCTGCCACATAACTAATCTTTATGCTCCCTACACCCATCTCTCTCTAGCTTTCCTTTTAGTTCCATTTAAACTTCTGTTTTACATATATATCCCCCTCTTCTATGTATTTTAAAATAATTATCATTTTCAGACTATTATTCTTTTCTGTACTTTTTAACGATATGCCGATCTTCCACCGTATTAAAGATTGATTTGATTTTGTCAGGTTATCTAGTGCTTTTTTTCTCCAATAGATCACATAGCTTATGAACCCTTTACAGAAGGAAACTCAACAACTAGGACCAGGCCAGGGATTAGGAGGCGTGTTTGGCCTGAGCCTCAAGCTCCATGGCTTCAAATTTAAATATGTACAAAGTTCTTAAACTTTAAAACAATCAATTTATATTTAATTCTCTTTTCTTTCCTTATTCCTGTCCTTTTCTGATGCCATTTTTAAAGCACCTCTGTTCTCCAGTCATATTTTATTATTAGGAGCTGAAAATTATGGCCATGATGTGAAAAAGACTCTAGAAAGAGACTCTAGAAAGAGTGCAGAGAAGAGCAACAAAGATGATTAGGAGACTGGAGGCTAAAACATATGAAGAACGGTTGCAGGAACTGGGTATGTCTAGTTTGATGAAAAGAAGGCCTAGGGGAGACATGATAGCAGTGTTCCAGTATCTCAGGGGCTGCCACAAAGAAGAGGGAGTCAAGCTATTCCCCAAAGCACCTGAGGGCAGGACAAGAAGCCATGGATGGAAACTAAAGAAAGAGAGAAGCAACCTAGAACTAAGGAGAATTTTCAGTGAAATCAATTAATCAGTGGAAGAACTTGCCTCCAGAAGTTGTGAATGCTCCAACACTGGAAGTTTTAAAAAAGATGTTGGATAAACCATTAGTCTGAAGTGGCGTAGGGTTTCCTGCCTAAGCAGGGGGTTGGACTAGAAGACCTCCAAGGTCCCTTCCAACTCTGTTATTCTATTCTCCTCTAAAATGTGTCAAATGGTATAAATGGGTGGGATTTAAATTTTTAACAACCGGTTCTGTGGGCATGGCTTAGGTGGTAGGCATGGCTTGGTGGTCATGTGACTGGGTGGACATGGCTTGGTGGTCATGTTATTGTGGCCAACTCAATATCACTCACATCGAGGCATGCATCTCACCTGGCGTCTCATGACTGTGGGGATGCTGCAACAGTCGTAAGTGTGAAAAATGGTCATAAATCACTTTTTTCAGTGCCATTGTAACTTTAACATGGTCATACACAGAGGGGAATGGAAGATGTTGGAGTGCTGAAAAAGTTCATTGCAAAGAGTGGGTTTTTAAAAAAAATTATCATTCTGTAAAGACTCCTTTTTCCCCTTTTGGGGCTCGTCTTATACATACAACCAAAATACCAGGTGGCAAGAAAGAGGGGCAATGGGAATGAGTGTGAGGAGAGGAACAACAATATATGCCATGCTTAAGAATTAAGTGTAGAGCAGAAACTAGAAGAATAGCAATTGAATCCCATTGCAAACATTCAAAACAGACACAATGAAACTGATAAAAAAGGGAATAGTGGCATTCCCAACAAATAACCCCTTAACAGTAGAACTAATATATTAATTAGACACTCCAAAAACCTATAAACACTTCATAACTAATAAAATCAAACAATATTAAGCAACAGGCAATCTCATAGCCATCAGAGCTGGTCCCCAAGCCAGGCAGGAAGCTAGTAGTCTACAATCGGAGAAACACTCCATTTCCTCACAATAAAAGTTTGAGAAGCTCAGATTTAAAGACAAAACAAAAGAGATCCGTTATCAGGAGAATAATGGGGAGCCAGTTGCAAAGACGTTGGACTAGATTAGGGGTCCCAAAACTTGGCAACTTTAAGACTTGTGGACTTCAACTCCCAGAATTCTCTAGCCAGCGCTGGCTGGAGAATTCTGGGAGTTGAAGTCCACAAGTCTTAAAGTTGCCAAGTTTGGAGACCTCTGGACTAGATCTTGAAAGATTGCAGCCGCAGAAGCAGCTGAGTGAGTAGATTTTGTGGGGAGTAAGTAGAACCAGTTTGGTGCAGTGCTGAAAACCTCAAGGCTAGAGACTGAAAAAGGCTCAGCTCCAGTCTTGCCTTATGCACGAAGCCATTAACAAAACTCGCCCCTAGAAAGCTGGCAACACAACAGCAACATTCCTGGTTGCTGTATAATAACACCCAACCGAAGGGGGAGCAACTAAGCTGAAAGGTGGGTACTGACATCCAACGGGAGGGGGAGTGATGGAGCCTAAAGGTGTTGAAACAATAGAGTACTGGATTTCTAGAGAGGATGTGGAAGAGAGAGGAAGAATAGAGGAGATGCCTCTTCCAGCTGATCCATCGGAGGACTGAGGCATGGGGGGCCCTTCTGCTCTTCCCAGGACTTTTGCAGCTGCCTGGAAGGTGGGTTGAAGAAAGGTTGGAGGAGAAGCCGGGTGGAAGTAGGGCTGTTTGGTTTCTGCTGCTGCTGCATGTTCTCTCTCCCCAAATTTTGTTCCAAATTTTGTTTTAGTCATTTTAAAAGTAGTGCCTGCAATTTTCTGTTGGTTGGGAGATTTAAAGTCTCCTTCAGTTTAGGATTGACACTCTGATTTTTATGGACGTGTTGTTTTCTTGGGAACTGTGGGGTTTCATGCGCAAAACTGGGGATTATATCTTGCAGGTGCTTTGAGCATCATTTCATCTGTTGAAGCCTCTCGTCCGTTGAAGCCCACCTGCCCCCCGCCCCACCTGTCAAATATTAAAGCAAAAAGTGTGAATGAATGCACTCTGGCCTAAGGGCTGAAACAATCTTTTAACGAATTACAGGTAGAGTGGCCAATATTTTCCTGTGTGCATATCTGATACTGTCCTCAGTATTCCCTAATTTGAAAATAACACTGTGAGACTAAGAATGTGAAGAAGGAGAAGAGAAAGGGTGGAATAGCTGACTTGCAGTCCTCTGTGGGTTGAATGCATGTTAGCTCTTAAATTTTTGGCCATGTTTTCTTTTTCATTAAAATAGTGCTTTTTCTGTCTGGTTGGGAGATTTAAAGTCTCCTTCAGTTTAGATTGACACTCTGTGATTTTTATGGACGTGTTGTTTTCTTGGGAACTGTGGGGTTTCATCAAAACGGGATTATATCTTGCAGGTGCTTTGAGCATCATTGTAAGCCTCTCCTACCTGTCAAATATTAAAGCAAAAATGTGAATGAATGCACTCCTGGGACCTTTATGTGGCTGAAATACACATGGGCTTTTAACATACTTACATTGGTAGGTGTGCCAATATTTTTCTCTGTGTGCATATCTGTATAATCTGTCCTCAGTATTTCCCCTATATTTGAAAATAACATCTTGTGAGACTAAGAATTTGTGATTTCCTGAAGTCCAGAAGAGAATTTATTGTTTGTGTGAATATTTGAAGTTGAATCTTGCTAGTCCTCTGTGGGTTGAATGAATCATGATTAATGCTAGAGCTTAAACTAGCATTTTGGCATGTTTTCTTTTTCATTACAATAGATGCTTTTTTCTCTCTCTCTTGCTGTTTTTACATCTTCAGCCACTTCATAAACAACCATTAAACTAACCTTTATGTCAATCTTGTAGACAAAGAGGATGCCAGGAACAAAATTCTGGTCAAGGGAGAATCACAAGCAGCATTAAAAAGAAAAGCAAATCCAGCCAGCAATGAGAGGCATTTCCACTTCTTCCAGAAAAGCACAAAAGTTTTCTCTTTTCCCCGGCAGGTGATGGACAAAAGAGAGAATAAGGAAGAGAGTTTTAGCTGGAAAAAAACTGAGTACAGGTAGTCCTCAACTTACAATAGTTCATTTAGTGACTGTTCGAAGTTACAACAGCAGTGAAAAAAGTGAGTTATGACCATTTTCCACACTTACGACCATTGTAGCATCCCCTTGGTCAGGTGATTTACATTCGGATGCTTGACAACTGATTCACATTTATGACGGTTGCAGTGCCCCGTAGTCACGTGATCCCCTTTTGTGACTGTTATGTATGTAGGTTTGAAGTCATTGGTTTAGTTTGAACTGTTCTTGTAAAATGTTGGAAATGATTGGTTTAAAAAGTGCGGGAAAACCCTGCACTCTGATTGGCTGGCAACTGCGGCTGCTGGCTATAAGTAGCAGCCGCAGCCCAGCCAAATTGGGTCTGTTCTGAGCTGTAGTCACTAATAAACTAAGAGCTTGAAGCACTCCGCGTCTGTCTCTTCATGCAAACTTAACACTGGCGATGAAGGTGGGATTCCCCTGAAGAAGACGGCAACGCGGAACAGAAGGAGAGCGAGATGGCTGCACTGAACACCCCCAGCCCCGTCGATCCGATGGCAGAAGACTGGGAGTCGTATGCAGATCGTTTCCAAATGTATCTGGAGGGAAACGATCTTGCCGACATTTCCGAGAAGCGGAAGAGGGCGGTCTTTCTCACGCACTGCAGTCCGCAGTTTTCAGATGGTGAAGGCATTGGCGGGAGCTGCAGACGAAGGTAATGGACTGGCCTGACTTAGAAAAACTGTTAAGAGCCCATTACGCGCCACAAGTATCGTGCCTCATTAAGAGACATGAGTTTTACCGTCGTGATCAAGGGGAAAGTGAAAATGTAAACAACTTCGTGGCAAGTTTAAGATACATTGGGGGTGCATGCGAATTTAACAATTTAGAAGAGGCCATGCGCGATCGATTTGTTCTGGGCCTTAAAGACAAGGTACTACTGAGCAAGTTATTACTGAAACCTAAGATCACGCTGAAGGAAGCAATAGAAGAGGCCTCTTCAGCAGAAGCTACCAAGTCCTCAGCAGCGGCCATGAAGAAAATCAACAAGGCCACAAGCCATCCTGATGTGGAAAAGTCCACAACAACTCATTGTGAGCAAATAGATTCTGAGTCAGACTGTAGTGAGGTGGAGGAAGGAATTTACAGACTCAGAATGGAGCGAAAAAAAAGACCTGGGAAGAAAGAGGCAAGATTTCTACTGCAGAGGTTGTGGGGAAGCCACCCCGCACTGAATGCAAGTTTTAGACACCATTTGCCTCCGTTGTGATAAAAGAGGACACCTAGCAAGAGTCTGCAAATCATCCAGAACTCCACCCAACAGAAGAAAGTTTGCTACAAGCAAAGACAAAGAATTCAGGCCCAACAATCTCAGTGAGAAAATGGGCGCAGCACAGAAGCAAATGGGAAGAATGAAACTCATCAAACAGTAACTATTGGTCATTCATCACCTTTAAGAAGCAGAAAAGTGCATGTCAAGGTACTTATTGAAGGAAGGCCTTGCCAAATGGAAGTGGACTCAGGCTCATACCTATCTATGGTGTCATGGGACACTATTCACAGACTTCTTCCCAACATCCAGAAGAAGCACTTCAAGAAGCAAGCATTGACTCTTAAAGACTACCAAGGGAACAAGATTCCAGTAGTTGGAACAAGAGAATTCAATGGCCACGCCAAACGCCTACCACTGACCATCGTGGACAAGGACCGCCCAAGTCTGCTGGGCCTTGAGTGGTGCAACCCATTGGGCATCGAGGTGACTGGCATCAATCACGTGAGCAACACTGAGTGGGAAGAGGTCTTGAAGTCTGAGTTTCCAGAGGTCTTCAGCGACGGATTAGGCAAGTACTTGGGGATCCCCATCACATTTAACCTAGATCCCAAGGTACAACCAATCTGTTTAAAACCCAGAAGGGTCCCATTTGCCTTAAAGGAAAAATTGATGCACAATTAGATAAACTAATAGCCCAAGGGGTTTTAGAGCCCACTGATCACTCCAGGTGGGAGACACCCATAGTCACACCAGTCAAGGCTGATGGGTCTGTGAGAATCTGTGGAGACTACAAGGGGACATTGAACCATGCGCTACAACAGAGCACATATCCAGTTCCAGTAGTGCATCATTTATTACACTCTCTTGGAGGGGGCACAGTTTTGCCAAGTTGGACCTGGCACAGGCATATCAACAATTAACAGTTGATGATGCCACTGCTGAAGCCCAAACCATTGTGACCCATAGAGGTGCCTTCAAATGCAAAAGATTGCAATTTGGAGTAAGCGTGGCACCAGGCATCTTCCAAAGCCTTATGGAAAGAATGTTACAAGGGTTGCCAGGGGTGGTGCCCTATTTTGATGATGTTTTAATTTCTGCTGAAAATGACACTCAATTACACGAGAGACTCAGGGAAGTCTTAACTAGATTCAAAAAGCGGGTTAAAAGTCAAAGAAGAAAAATGCACACTTAGAACAGATAAAGTGGAATTCTTGGGTTACATGATTGATAAACATAGCATCCACCCCACAGAGGCAAAGGTTCAAGCAATCAAAGAAGCCCCCCAGGCCAAAATGCAAAACAGATTTGCAAGCATTCTTGGGACTCATTAACTTCTATCATATGTTTCTACCTCAGAAGGCAACCATTGCAGAACCCCTACATAGGTTGCTGGACAAAAATCTGCTTGGGTCTGGGGAGGAAGGAACAAGCTGCATTTAACAATATCAAGAGACTAATCACGTCTGATGCTGTGCTGATACAGTTCTCTGAGAACTTTCCTGTTGTTCTGACTTGTGATGCCTCCCCTTTGGAGTGGGGGGTTGAGCCACATGCTTCCCAGCAGGAGGGAAGCTCCTATTGCATTTTACTCTCGCACCTTGACTAAAGCAGAGAGGAACTACAGCCAACTGGACAAGGAAGCCTTGGCGATTGTAGCAGCTGTCAAAAATTCCATGAGTATTTATATGGGAGAACATTTACTGTTGTCACAGATCACAAAACTCTTTTAGGCATTGTGGCAGGGGACAAACCAACGCCCACGATCCTGTCACCAAGAATGCTGAGATGGACTGAATTTCTTGCTGCTTATTCATACAGACTGATCCACAGACCTGGTAAAGACATTGGGCATGCAGATGCTTTGAGTCGCTGCCCACTTCCTTCACACATTGAGGACCCTGTTCCTGAGACTCACACCTTTTTCTAGAAACTGTTGCCAAACTTCCAGTACATGCTGCTCAAATTGCCAGAGAGACTGCCAAAGACACTTTATTGGCTCCTGTCATAGGCTGGATTAAGAAAGGTTGGCCACTTCAAGATCTACTCAACTCGCCCAACCTTTTAAATCCAGGCAAACTGAATTATCTGTATTAAGAGGATGTATTTTGTGGGGTAACAGGGTGGTTATTCCTGCAAAACTACAAAAGAGGTTTTGGAAATGTTACATGAGGGTCATCCGGGAATTGTCAGAATGAAGGGATTGGCCAGGAGTTATGTATGGTGGCCAGGTATTGACAAAATGGTTGAAAACTGGGTTGCATCTTGTCCCAACTGTCAGGTAGTCAGGCCTGCCCCACCTCTCGCCCCCACAGGAATGGGAATGTCCTAGGGGCCCATGGTCCAGGATTCACATTGATTTTGCTGGCCCTACCAGAGGGCACACTTTCCTTATTATAGTTGATGCATATTCCAAATGGCTGGAGGTTATCCCTATGGCATCCACCACAACTGAAGCTGTCATCAAACAGCTTAAAAAGCTTTTGTAACTCACGGGTTACCTGATGTGCTTGTTTCTGACAATGGCCCTCAATTTACATCCAACCTTTTTGAATCCTATCTAGCACAACAGGGTATCAGACATGCCCTGACAGCCCCTGGGCATCCTTCGCTAACGGCGGGCTGAACGTATGGTACGATTTACCAAGGAAAAACTTCAGCAATTGGGTCCAGGGGATATCACTGAGAGAGTTGAAAAACTTCTCAGTGTTCAGCATATCACTCCCAACCCCTCAACTAATTTAACCCAGCTGAATTGTTGATGGGTAGGAAACTCAGGTCTCCCCTTGACCGCCTCCATCCCACTTACGCACCCAACGCACCACTAGATTCCACTAGTAAAATTCGCACTTTCACTGTGGGTGATTCTGTTTATGCTAAGAACCTCATGGGTGAACCATTATGGATTCCTGCTGAGATAACCCAAATCACAGGCCCCAGGTCTTACAGGGTACAAACGGAGGATGGTGTCCTCTGGAGCAGGCACATTGATCAGTTAAGATCCAGATTGCCTCAGGAGCATCGCTTTGCTCCTCTCTGGTTCCCATACCTACTGCCTCTTCTAGGGGAAGGGGAGGATTATGAGAGTAATCAGCAAGTAAGAATCAACCCCATGTGTAACGAGCTAACACGACAGGAACCATCCCAAAACCTGTCACAATACCAACAACCATTTTCACAAATGGAAGATTGTACATCACTACCTGATTTAGGTGCTGACATTGGGTTGGAGATGGATTGGGAGGAGAGACCAGGTTGTAGTAACCAAACAGGTTCTACCATTACTACAAGTCCAAGTAAGGAAATGTCAGCAGACACATTTCCTCCCTCACAAGGTGAGAACCTTAAAACATCTGAACCACGAAGGTCTCAACGTACACGTAAGAGCCCCACCTATTTAAAAGAATACATTAGATAGGTTGGGGTTTGAGTATGGACTGAACCTAGTGGGGAGGGGTGTTATGTATGTAGGTTTGAAGTCATTGGTTTGGTTTGAACTGTTCTTGTAAAATGTTGGAAATGATTGGTTTAAAAAGTGCGGGAAAACCCTGCACTCTGATTGGCTGGCAACTGCGGCTGCTGGCTATAAGTAGCAGCCGCAGCCCAGCCAAATTGGGTCTGTTCTGAGCTGTAGTCACTAATAAACTAAGAGCTTGAAGCACTCCGCATCTGTCTCTTCATGCAAACTTAACAGTGACCTTCTGGCAAGCAAAGTCAGTGGGGAAGCCAGATTCACTTTAACAACCATGTTACTAATTTAACAACAGCAGGGATTCGCTTAACAAATAGGGCAAGAAAAGTCATACAATGGGCCAAGATTCAATCAACAAATTTCTCACTTAACAACATTAATTTTGGGGCTCAGTTGGGATCGCAGGTTGAGGACTACCTATATATAGAACTCAAGCAAGAACTCCAGAAAAAAGGTCATTTCCAAATTCACAAAAAGGGAAATACTCTGTAAATCACTGGGGAGGAAGGAGTCACTTGGATAGGCATAAAAGACATGGGGAAGAAACTGTATAAAGGTCCAGATTGTGGGAAAGGTTTCAGTCATAATTCCAGCCTGATAATACATCAGAGGACTCACACAGGGGGGAAACCATACAAGTGTCTGGATTGCGGAAAAACTTTCAGTATGAATGAGTACTTGGTGAGACACCAGAGGACTCACACTGGGGAGAAGCCGTATGAATGTCTCGATTGTGGGAAAGGTTTCAGTCGGAATTCCGGCCTGATGATGCACCAGAGGATTCACACAAGAGAGAAACCATTTGAATGCCTAAATTGTGGGAAGTGTTTCGTTCAGAGTAACAATCTGGTGACACACCAGAGGACTCACACAGGAGAGAAACCCTATGAGTGTCCAGATTGTGGGAAAGGTTTCGGTCGGAATTGTCACCTGATGGAACACCAGAGGACTCACACAGGAGAAAAACCGTACAAGTGTCCAGATTGTGAGAAAAGTTTCACTCATAATTTTGGCCTTCTGATCCACCAAAGGACTCACACTGGAGAGAAGCCATACAAGTGTCTGAATTGTGGGAAAGGTTTCAGTCATCGTTCCACTCTGGTGACACACAAGAAGACTCACACAGGGGAGAAACCATATGAGTGTCCCGACTGTGGGAAAGATTTCAGTACTAAGTCTAGACTTATAAGTCATGTAAGTGTACATACAGGGGAGAAACCTTTCAAGTGTGCAGTGTGTGGAAATTGCTTCTCGCACATGTCCTCCTTTAATAGACATAAGAAAATCCACAAGAGGCAGAAGGTGATGAGTGAAGAGAAGGCTTGAATTTCTTTTCTGATCTATCTTTGCCAAAGCAACTGAGAAATTGACTATTTAATTTCTGGCCTGATTCAGTTTAGTCAAACAGGTCTCAGTATTAGGCATGAGGGAGAAGAGAAAAGAAATGGAAATGGAAAGTATTAGCTTAATCTAAAGGTAAAAGCTAAAAGGCTAACTACTTGTGACTGGCTGTCAGCAGAATATATTGGATATTCCCTTGTTAAAAATAATGCAATTGCTGTAAAAAGGCTTTTGGGTTATATATTTGCATGTTTAAAATCAGAGATCAATTCTGCAGAACAGTATTTAAAATTGGTCACCTTTGCCTTAAGGAGTATCCAACTCGCCGTACAGTGTGCTCTGTAGAGTGGTAGAACTAGTCTGTCATATACTAAACTTTATGCATCCTACAGGAATCTTATGCTCCTTGCTGTGCTCTTAGTTCCATTCCGGGTTTCTGTTTTTATATATACACTGACATTTATATCTTTTTTGTTTTTTTAAGTGTAATTGCTATTTTTAGATTTTGATTACTTTCTGTATTTTAGCTGACCATACCCCATGTTCCTTATATCTGGTCCTTTACTGTAATAAACATTTTATACTTCAAAGTAACCAAATTATATTTGATTCTCGTCAGATTGTATTTAATTCTGTTTTTAGTGTCATTTTGGCCATATCTGTTGTCACATTTTTTTATGCTTAGGAGCTGAAAATGTTTGAAGTAAAGCCTCTTTGAGAGGACCATTCCATGATACACACTCTTAGTGCCTACAACATTCTGATGTCTTTGGGGAATCAAATGCGACATTAGCACAGAAGGAAGGGAAGAATTTGGAAGAATTCGTGGCTGACTGGCTACTGTAATAGTTCAATGCAAAGAATGTGTTTCTTTTGATTCTAATTCCATATGGATTCTATTTTTTTTCCTTTTGAGATATGCATCATACATACAACCAAAACACCAGATGGCCAGAAAGAGGAGCAATGGGTATAAGTGTGAGATGAGGAATAATAATTTCTAGCCTGCCTAATAATTTCTAGCCTGCCTTTAATTGTGGAGCAGAAATAGAGGAATAGTGATTGTATTCCATTATACAAACATTTGAAATAGGCACAATGAGACTGATACAAAGGGAAGAGTGAAATTCCTTACAAATAACTCCTTTACAGCACAACAAATGTATTAATTAGGCCTCATAGAATTTACAAACAATCATAAAATTCAAGTAAAATTCTGCAAGAGGCAATCTCCCAGCTAGAAAAGTTGGTCCTCAGGGCTAGGCAAGAAACCAGAGAGACTCCATTTCCTCAGAAAAAAATTTGAAGCTCAGAGCAAAGACAAAAGAAGTTCCTCTTTCTGGAAAATAGTGGGGACTTAACTCAATTGCAAAGATGTTGGACTAGATCTTGAAAGGCTGCAGTGGGTAGATTTCGTGAGGAGTATGAAGAATCCGTTTGGCATACTGTTTGAAGCTCCAGTGCTAGAGACCCAGAGATGCTCGGTTCAAATCTCATCTTTGGCATGGAGCCATTTGGGCATCCCTGGCCAATCCCTTGCTCAGGCCTAGGCTGACTCTGTAAACTGCTTAGAAAGGGCTATAAAACACTGTGAAACAGTATATAAGTCTTAAATGCTACGGGTATTGCTATTGCTAAACACCTTGCAAAAGAACAGAAGCCTGTAATTCAATAACAAAGAATACTTGTAAGCTCAGGGTTGAAATGAGAGGCCAAACATTGAGTTTCACAAGGCCCTTTATTAGATGCCATAGAATAAGAGTTGGAAGGGATCTTGGAGGTCATCCAGTCCAACCCCCTAGCTCGAAAGCTTTCTATTCCAAATATTAGCCTCTACCTAAGATCGAACTCACAGCCTCCTGACTGTGAGGCAAGAGCTCCAGTTCTAGGCCACCGGATCTGCCATTGGTAGATTAGTAGATTGGTGCCATTGGTCCTTGGTGCTCTCGGAATTTGCTTGTTTTCTTGCAGATGTTTTATTACCCAAACTAGCACTGGTGAAGTCATCAAGGGCGCAATGAAACGACTGCAAGAAAAAGAAAGACCAGAAAGCACTAAGACCTGTAATTCGGCCTTATGTCGATAGATGGCGCGCGCGCGCTCCATTAAGTGCGTAACACCCGGCGACTAAAAAGCGGGTCAGTACAGTAGAGCGGCGTCGATGGTGGCTGAGCACTGACATCCAACGGGAGGGGAGCGACGGAGTCTAAAAGGTGCTGAAACAATAGAGTCCTGGATTTCTAGAGAGGATGTGGAAGAGAGAGGAAGAATAGAGGAAGTGCCTCTTCCAGCTGATCCATCGGAGGACGGAGGCGTGGGGGGCGCTTCTCCTGCTCTTCCCAGGACTTTTGCAGCTGCTTGGAAGGTAGGTTGAGGACAGGTCGGAGGAGAAGCCGGGTGCAAGTGGGGCTGGTTGGTTTCCTCCAGGTTGCAGAAGCAGAACAACAGAGTGGGAAGGGACGATGGAGGTCTTCCTGCACTTTATCCCGTGGCATGCTCTTTGTTTTTGCAATCATTCCCCATCTGATATATCTGAGAATTAGTGGAATTGGCCATAGAGAAAGTGTTCCCATATGAGGACTTTTTTTCTTCGTACTGAGATCAGTTAGGAAGGCGTTGCACGAAATCCCTTCATTGGCAAGGTGACCTAGAGCAGGGCTCTCCAACCTTGGCAACTTTAGGACTTGTGGACTACAACTCCCAGAATTCCTCAGCCAACAAAGTTTCTCTGGCTGAGGAATTCTGGGAGTTGAAGTCCACAAGTCTTAAAGTTGCCAAGGTTGGAGACCCCTGACCTAGAGAGTTGTTGGCTTTGTCTAATTTTCTTCAACTCTTGGATTCATGAAATCTACGGCGGAAGATGAAATCCTTTAAAAGGGGAGTTGGTGAAACACAGGAAACAACCAACAGTGAAACAGTCCTTGGTGTAGAATACAGTGAAAATAAGGCATGAGCGTTCAGATGAACATTTTGCTCTTGTTTTGTCTACCTCAGATGGAATTGTGTAGCAGGCAGAGAAAACCTTGGTCTATCGGTCCGGTCTCATTCCCAGGGATCCATTTTGACCTATGGAGCCATAAAATGAGACTCAAAATTGAGGATCTGGTTCCTGCTTGCTACCTGTGCATAGAGAAAAATTTCCCTGTTCCTCTGCACAGGAATGTGGAAAGGAAACTTTGGTCTGGATCTCTGTGGAATGGACTTCGGGCCAGGCTCCATTTCCAAGAAGAGAAATAGGAATGTGTGATGACAATTAATTGATAGAATAACAGAGTTGGAAAGGACCTTGGAAGTGTTCTAGTCTTCTAATTTAGTCACTTTGTCAAGGAGTGAAATAAGATTTCTTTGGCATGATCTGTTTCTGATTTGGCTTCTGGTGTTTGCAGATCTGTTGCTTTATTATATCCAGGATCTTCCCAGGTATTGATGGTTGGTCTGGTTGGTCTGTAGTTCCTGGATTTGGTTTTTTCTCTTTTTTGAAGATGGGAACCTTATCAGCTTGTTTCCAGTCCTCTGGTAGTTCCCCAATGCTCCAAGAACTTTGAAATACATGGTTCAATGGTTCCGAGATCACGCCTGCCAGCTCCCTTCACTGGGAACTGGCAGAATATTGGGATGTAATTCATCAGATCCTGGTTATTTGAACTCATCTACAATGGACAAGTGTTTTCTTGCTTATTTTAATTTTTATTCCTAGTCTGTCTTTTACGGTTATGTTTTTGATAGGTTGGGCTGTATTATCTTTTTGCATGAAGACAGATGCAAAGTATGAATTAAGCAGCTCTGCTTTCTCTCCACTGCCTGTTGCTTCCTTTCCATCTTCTCTCATTGGTGGACCAATTGTTTCCTTTATTATTATTATTTTTGCTTTTTATATGTTGAAAGATTTTTTAAAATTGTTTTTGACATTTGTTGCAAGTCTTACCTCCTTCTGAGCCTTATCTTTCCCGACTTCATCTTTGCAAGTTTTTTTTATTTGTATTCTGTCTTAGTTATATGTGCCTCTTTCAATTTCTTGTACTTATTCGTTTTGTGTTTCAGTTTAACAGAGAGTTTTCTGTGTAACCATGCTGGTTTCATCTTGGATTTCTTGTTTTTCTTTTTCAGTGATATTGAAGTGGACTGGCCTTTTATAACCAAATTTTTCAGAGTCGCTCAAGCTTCTTGACTTGTTTCCACCTTTAAGACTTTCATCCATGGTATCCTTCCCAAGCAATCAAATCATACTAGGAAACAAATTTATTTATTTATTTATTTATTTGACTTGTATGCTGTCCCTCTCCCGAACGGACTTGGGGCAGCTCACAGTTAAAACCAGTACAATAAATAATTACCTAAAATAGAATTAAACCCACAAGCCAAATTACTAAAACAAATTATAAAACAACCCCCCAGAGGAGTCAGCACAGCGCAGCCTGCTCAAATAGCCAAGTTTTCAAGTCGCGGCGGAAGGTACGGAGGTCAGGGGCCAGGCGGAGCCCCAGAGGTAGTTGATTCCATAGGGTGGGAGCCGCCACAGAATAGGCCCTCCCCCGCGTCACCGCCAAGCGACATTGAGTCGCAGACGCGCACGCCGAGAGCCCCGCCTGCGCCAGACGGGCGGTTGGTATTCGATGCCGGCAGTAGACGTTCCCATAGATAGCCCGGACCCATGTCTCGTAGGACTTTGAATGTCAATACCAAAACCTTGAATCTCATTCGGAGGGCAACCGGCAACCAATGCAGACCACACAGGAGGGGCATAACATGGGAGAACCGGAAACTCCCATCACAACCAGCGGCAGCATTTTGCACCAGTTGAAGCCTCCGGATGGTGTGCAAGGGCAGTCCTAGATAGAGACCATTGCAGTAGTCGAGCCGCGAGGTGACAAGTGCCTGAGTGACCGCGCGCAGGGCATCTCGGTCCAGATATGGGCGTAACTGGTGAACCAGCCGGACCTGGGCAAAGGCCCCCCTGGCCACGGCTCCCACCTGCTCCTCCAACCTGAGCCGTGAGTCCAGGAGGACCCCCACATTCCGTGCCCTGTCCATGGGGGTGTAACTCCTCTCCCCCCATGACCAAAGACCAAATAAAACAATATAAATTGTAAAGATACAAGCAACACGGTTATAGCCATAAGTGGGAAGAGATAGGTAATAGGAAGGATGAGAAGAATAATAGTAATACAGTCTTACAAAGTAGTTTACAGTGTTGTGGGAATTAGTTGTTTAGCAGAGTGATGGTGTTCAGGAAAAAACTGTCCTTGTGTCTAGTTGTTCTGGTGTGCAGTGCTCTATAGCGTCGTTTTGAGGGTAGGAGTTGAAACAGTTATGTCTGGGATGTGAGGGGTCTGTAGATATTTTCACAGCCCTCTTTTTGACTCGTGCAGTATACAGGTCCTCAATGAAAGGCAGTATGGTATGACATGGTCACTCTCCTCCAACGCAACTTCAATCCCCTATAACAGTGATGGCTAACCTTTTTGTCGTTGCGTGCCAAAAGTGCGCACGTGCGCGTATGCGTGCCTGCACCCATAATGCAATGTATATGCAACTCGCCCTGCTCTCCCCGCCTCCCCTGCACATGTGCACACATCTCCCGTATGTGCCTCGCCCCCGCACATGTGCAGCAGATACCTAAAAATCAGCTGGCTGGTGGGAGGTGTGCGTGCATGCGCAGTAAAACTGAGCTGAGGTGACGACTCATGTGACCGCAGAGATAGCTCTGCATGTCACTTCTGGCACGCATGCCATAAGTTCGCCATCACGCCCTATATCATTTCTTCTGTGTTAGGAAGAATTAGGTCCAGTACAGCTGTCTCTATAGTTCCCTGCTCTATCTTATGGATGACAAAGTTGTCAGCTAGATTGGTCAGGAACCTGTTCAACCTTCCACCTGATGCAGAGCTTGTCTCACCATTGATATCAGGGTAATGAAAGTCTTCCACTACTGCTCTGGTGTGTTTGCAACATACTTTTGTTGATATATGTAGCAGAGAAAAAAACAAGGCAGACGCAAGTTAAATAGAATTTAACGTTTATGTGGATATTTGAACTTGGATCTTGCTAGTCTTCTATGGGTTAAAAAATGAACCATAGTTAATGTTAGAGGTTAAACTAGCATTTTGGCATGTTTGCTTTCTCATTGTAATGCATGCTTTGTTCTCCTGCTGTTTTCACATTTTCTGCAACCATTTCATAAACAACCATTAAACTATGGGCTTGTGTCAATCTTACAGGACAAAGAGGATGCCCGGAAGAGAATTCCAGACAAGTGAGAGTCACAATCAGCATTAAAAAGGAAAGCAAATCCAGCCAGCAATGAAAGTCTTTTCCACTTGCTCTCCTTCTGCAGGCAGGTGACAGACAAAAGAGAGAATAATAGGAAGAGAGTTTTGAGCTGGAAAAAAATTGAGTATATAGAATTCAAGCAGGCACTCCCGAAAAAGATAAAGAGGGATCATTTCCAAATTCAGAAAAAGGGGAAATACCCTAGAACTCACTGGAGCAGAAAGAGACACTCGGATAGGCATGTAACACAGGCAGTCATGGAAGCCTCACCCTATGAAGAAAGAAATAATAGCTTGAATCAAAGAAAGCCATATCTCTGTCCAATCTGTGGGAAAACTTTCATTCAGAATGCTCACCTGATGATACACCTGAGGACTCACACAGGAGAGAAACCCTATGAGTGTCCAGATTGTGGGAAAGGTTTCCGTCATAATTCCAGCCTGATAGTACACCAGAGGACTCACACAGGGGAGAAACCATATGAGTGTCAGGATTGTTGGAAAAGTTTCATTCGGAATTCCGACCTTGTGAAACACCAGAGGACTCACACAGGAGAGAAACCCTATAAGTGTCCAGATTGCGGGAAAGGTTTCAGTCATAATTCCGGTCTTGTAAAACACCTGAGGACTCACACAGGAGAGAAACCATATGAGTGTCCAGATTGTGGGAAAGGTTTCAGTCATAATTCCAACCTGATTATACACCAGAGGACTCACACAGGGGAGAAACCGTACATGTGTCTGGATTGTGGGAAAAGTTTCAGTGTTAATTGCAACCTTGTGAAACACAAGAGGACTCACACAGGAGAGAAACCCTATGAGTGTCCAGATTGTGGGAAAACTTTCATTCAGAATGCTCACCTGATGATACACCTGAGGACTCACACAGGAGAAAAACCCTATGAGTGTCTAGATTGTGGGAAAGGTTTCAGTCATAATTCCGACCTTGTGAAACACAAGAGGACTCACACAGGGGAGAAACCATATGAGTGTCCGGATTGTGGGAAAGATTTCAGTACTAAGTCTAGTCTTATAACTCATGTAAGTGTACATACAAGGGAGAAACCTTACAAATGCCCAGAGTGCGGACGGTGCTTCTCACAAGCCGCCTCCCTTAATGCACACAAGAAAGTCCACATGAGACAGAAGGTGATGAGTGATGAGAAGGCTTGAATTAATTTCTGACCTGATTCAGTTTAGTCAAATGTATCTCAGTATTTCTCATGTGGGATAAAAGAACTAGAAATTTAAAACGTTAGCTTGATCTACTGGTGCCTGGCTATTAGCAGAATATAGTGGATATTCTCTTGCAAACATAGTGTAATTGCTGCAAAAATGATTTGGGGATTTTTTGCATATTGATAAACAGATATCATAGAAATGCAACATTCAGATTCAGAAACCTGCTGCAGATCCTATAAAATATAATAAAAGATAGGAGCACTCAGATTTACTTAGTGATTGTAGCTCCTTAAATGTGAGGTAATGGGAGAGGGGAAGTAAAGAGGGATTAGAGTTCATCTTTTCATTTCCAGAAATTCAGTGCAGGAAGAATCCCTGTTCAGATTGTGAACAGTGAAGCAAGAAAAGTGAAGGACAGTGAAGCACAGAATGGGAAACATACCAACACTCCAGTGAGTTATAAACACAGCACAAAATAATCATTGGTTGCTCTTTCTTCTTTGGAAGAGATTGCTAAGACCAGACTCCTCTCTACAACACTAAAAATCTCCACAGACCATTCTCATCCTGAACATTCATATTTTGATCTGTTACCATCAGGGAGGCATTACAGGTGTCTTAAAATGAGGACTAATAGATTGAGAAACAGTTTCTTTTCCAAGGCAGTAATTGTCTTGAATCAAACAGTGCATTTGTGATTTGTGGTTATGATTATAATTATTTTAATTTTTAAAACTCTGTAGTGTGATTGTGATGTGGTGTTTGGGGCACTGTGCTGGAGTAGCTTTCAAATTTCATTGTATTTGTGGAATGCAATGACAATAAAGGTATTCTATACGAAGGAGATTTGGGACAGTGAGAAAAGCACAAAAAAATCACATGTAAAGGTTGTTGACCATGATGTGCAAATGTTATTGGAATGCTATAGAGAAAAAGGGGTTGTGGTATTTGAGCATAGGATTTTCATGTTTATAAGAACTCCTGCTGTTGATCTCCTTTGCTTGGAGATGCTTCCTGTTATCCTTTGAATGCTGGCAGTGCCAAGATGCTGAAAAATTTGCTAAGTTTAGAAGACACCAAAGAATTCAAGGCTTGTTTATTTTAGTAATATTTCAGGTTATAACACAATGGCACCATGACTCTGGACATACAGAAGCAATAGAGCATGTTCTTGAATGCCAATTAGTGTACAAGCAAAGTGACCATAAAGTTACTTTAAGTTCTAAATTGTCCAGTGGTTGTAAAGATATTTGTATCGGAGTCATCTCTCCAGTACTCAGGGCACACAGGACAATTCTACATCTCCCTAAATTTCTTTTCTGGCTATCAGCAGATGTGCTCTGTCTATGAGAACTGCAGTAAGTGGATATTCCCATTTGCAAAAATAGGGCAATTGCTGCTAAAAAAAAGAATAATTTGTATATTGAGGAACAGATATAGAAATGTATCGTGCAGATTTGCAGAAACCTCCTGCAGATCCTAAAAAATATATTGGGAGATAAGAGCATGCGCCTTGCCCCCCATGCGTGGCAGATACCCGAAAATCAGCTGGCTGGCGAGAGGCACGTGCGCATGCGCAGTGGAACTGAGCTGGGGCGACGGCTTGTGTGCCCACAGAGATGGCTCTGCATGCCACTTCCGGCACACATGCCATAGGTTCCCCATCACGGGTGTAGGATCTTCAAGTTTTCTACTAATTCCTGCTGTGATCTCCTTTGCTCGGAGGTGCCTCTTGTTATCCTTCGAATGCTGGTGTGTGATAGCAGTGGAAGTTGCTAAAAAGTTTCCTGAATTTAGACGACACCAAAGAATTCAAGGGTTCTCCGTGTCAGTAACACAGCTCAGGTTATAATACAATGTGCCCGTGAACCTGAACACACAGAAACAACAAAGCACATCCAGGGGCTTTATTAAACAGACATTAATATTGGGCTTGTCTTTCCAATACTGCATAAATACTCAGGCCGCATAGAACAATTCTACAGCTCCTGCTGATTTCAGGGTCGCTCTGATACAAAACACAGTACAATGTTTCCAGGTTCTGCAGAACAGCACTTAAAATTGGCCTGATGATGGGTAGATAACCTGTGCCATAAAGTAGTCTTAAGGAGCATCCAGATCATTATACTGTGTGCACAGTGCAGTGATAGATTTAATCTGACACATGCTAAAATTCCCTACAGGAATTTTATGCTCCTCGCAGTGCTCTTCAATCCATTTAGGCCACTTTTTATGTATACTATGTCATTTATGTCTCTTGTTTTTTTATATAATTACTATTTTTACCCTGTGATTAGTTTCTCTACTTTTTAACTGAACACACCCCACCTTTATTATCTTGGTCTTTCACTGTAATAAACTTTTTAAACTTTAAAATAATCCAATTATATTTAATTCTTGTTGAATTTAATTATTGTTATTTTGGGGCACATATGTTGTCACATTTTTATGGTTTAGGCCCTAAAAATGCTTGAAATAGCTCAAAAGCTTCTGGATCTTTGAGAGGACCATTCGGTAATACAGACTCTTAATGTCTACAACATTCTGAGGTCTTTGTAGAACAAAATGAGACATTAGCACAGAGAGAATGGAAGGGAAAAAGTTGGAAGAGTTTGACTGGTTACTACAAGAATTCATTGCAAAGAGTGTGTTTCTTTTTATCATTCTGCAAAATAAGGCATTGGATGTCATTATGCAAAGACTCAAAGTAGGCAAACAAACTGATACAAAGGGAATGGTGGAATTCCCAACAAGTAACCCCCTTACAGTAGAACAAGTAGCTTAATGAGATCCCAAAAAACCTACAAATACTATATTCTGTAACTCAAAATCAAGCAAAATTCAGCAACAGGAGAGCTCATAGCCAGAATTGTTGGTCCCCATGGCCAGGACGGAAGCCAGCAGTCTACAGTCAGGGAAAGACTCCATCAATTCAGAAGAAAAGTTTGAAGCTCAGATTTAAAGACAAAAAAAGATCCATTATCTGGAGAATAATGGGGAGCCAGTGACAAAGTTTGCAAAGATCTAGTTTGGTGTAGTAGTAAAAAAGTTCCAGGTTACAGACCAGGAGGTGCTGAGTTCAAATCCCACATTAGGCACGGATCCGTCTGGGCAACCTTGGCCAGTCCCTCTCAGGCTTAGGAAGCAGGAAAGGTTCTGAAAATCCTTGCCAGAGAAATCAGTCCAGCCAGTCCCCAGGTGTCAAGTCTGACTTGAAGGCACCTAAAAGAAACTGTGGATATAAAGGTCAAAGACAGGGAATTAAAAGTGCAAAGAAGTTCCACTTCAATGTCAGGTCAGGCATGAAGGTAGCTTCCAGGAGCTATGGATGGAATATTGAGATGCCATTTGAAGCAAAAGGTTTGTCCATAAAGGGAGATAGGAGGGTAGGAGGGATTAAAATGAACCTCTTTCTTGACCCGGAACATTCTCTAGGAAGTGCTTTCTATCCTTCGAGTTCCCAAAAGAAAAGACAATTTATGTTGGCGTTATTTTCATTCAGATTCCCCCATGCCACAGATATTAGAGCAAACAGATGAACTGCATCTTCTGAGTCTAGTAGGGCTACTATCTCCATCCCTACCACGTTAGTTCTACATCAAAAATGACAGTAGTGGATGCTTTTTTTTACAAAGGGTAGAGGGGCCTTCTTGAAACCTAAAACACCCCTCTGCACTCCCATTGACTGTGGGGTACCTGTTCCTCATCACCTCACACCCCACCACTGTTAGTCTTGCACCCTGCATACTCTCCATGATTCACTTAGAGCCTCTTGCTGAGCCTGTGCAACATATCGGACCCATGTAATATCTTTCACCTCACGTGTCCTTCCAAATTTTCCCATCTATCCCCAAGGCTAGCTCCACCCCCCTCCTATGCAGTGGCTTTTTATGGGTACATTGCTTAATAAAAATTCTGGTCCGGTTTATCATTGCAAGTTGAGGACTACTTGCACTGTACCCAATGGCTGTCCCATTGCTTTTTCCAATTATTCCCCATCTGAAATCTCTGAAAATTAGTGAAATTAGCCATAGAGAAAGTATTCCCATGTGAGATTTTTTCCCCCTTAGTGCTGAAATCAGTTAAGCAGGGGTTGTATGAAGTTCCCTCAATTAGATTGGCTAGGTGACCTAGAGAATTGTTGTGGACTTCTATGTTGCCTTTGTCTAGTTTCCTTCAATCTAACAGTGGAAGGAGGATCATTTTAAAGATGAAAATCTTTAGAAAGGGGTTGGTGAAACATAGGAACAGTAAAACATTCATCGGCATACACTACTGTGAAAAGAATGGGTGAGCATTCAGATGAACATTTTGCCCCCCATGGCTCTCCAGTGTTAAATAGGCCCTGCATTTTGGCTGCCTCAATGGAATTGTGTAGCAGGCAGAGAAAACCTTAGTCAGCCGGTCCTGTCTCATTCCGAGGGATCCCTCCTGACCTATGGAGTCCCAACGAGGGATCCCTCCTGACCTATGGAGTCCCAAAATGAGGCTCAACTTTGAGGATCTAGTTCCTGCTTGCTACCTGTGCATAGAGAAAATCTCCCTGTTCTCCTGCACAGAGATGAGCAACGTGGAAGGCAAAAACTGGTCTGGATTTCTCTGAGGAATGGATTTCATGCCAGGCTCCATTTCCAAGGAGAGACAATTCCCAAATAGGAATGCCTGTTGACAGTCACTTGATCGAAAGAAGGGGGGAAAGTATAATTTTGTTGTTTTTCTTTTTTCTTTTCAATTCCTTTCCTGTTTATATCTTATTTTCTATATTTGTTTTTGTTTTGTATGTTTTATTACAGTTAACATTTCTAATAAAAAGGGGAAGTGTGTCAAATGGAGAATATGGTAAGTTTTTATGCAGTTTTGAGCCATGGTGGTGCAGTGGTTATAGTGCAGTACTGCAGGTTACTTTTGACTGCTGGCTGCCTGCAGTTTGGCAGTTCAAATCTCACCAGGCTCAAGGTTGACACAGCCTTCTATCCTTCCAAGGTGGGTAAAGTGAGATTGTTGGAGGCAATATGATGACTCTAAACTGCTTAGAGAGGGCTGTAAAGGACTCTAAAGCGGTATATAAGTCTAAGTGCTATTGCTATTTGTGTGCACCTGTTTTATGCCATCCTTTTTGCAACTGTGAAATGTTTCTTTGGAAGGTTTATCACTTCCTTTAACCAAATACAGGCAGTATCCTCTTCCTTCTAAGCCCCATTTTTCCAGTCCCTGCTGTGTATGCAACTCTTTGCTTTGATCTAATGGTGACCCCCTGCAAGGGATTTGAGAGAATCACATGACATTTAGAGGATTTAAAATCTCCTCCTTCAAGATCAAAGCTGGCTAGTGGACACTTTCTGGTTTATCCCAGGTTTAGCTGTTCTATTACCAGTAAAAGAATGAAGCTGGCAATCATTTAGGTCTCAAGTATTTCATGAACTTTTAGGACCCAGCAAACGGCTTAATCTTGCAAAGCTAAGTAGACTCAACCTTCACTCTTCAAGCTTCCCTCAGTTTGTAAAAGCAGGGTTTGGGGGTGTTATCCTTGCTTCCCCCAGCCGAGAGGAATAACTGGTTGGAAGAGAATTCACCAATCCACAAATGATGTGTACTTGTTGCTGTTTGTGTGCACATCGTTTCCCACACCCACCTACCCCACTTCCCTGAAACAAAGCCGCTGGGTGAGTTGTAGTAGCTACGAGTGCATCCCTGAAGAACAGGTTAGCCATCAATTGACCCAAAGCGAAGCTATCGATGTGGTCAGTGGTGTTGAAAACCACTTGGTGGTGTATATACAGGTGAAACTCAAAAAATTAGAATATCGTGCAAAAATTCATTTATTTCAGTAATGCAACTTAAAAGGTGAAACTAATATATGAGATAGACTCATTACATGCAAAGCAAGATAGTTCAAGCTGTGATGTGTCATAATTGAGATGATTATGGCTTACAGCTCATGAAAACCCTAAATCCACAATCTCAGAAAATTAGAATATTGTGAAAAGGTGCAATATTCTATGCTCAAAGTGTCCCACTCTAATCAGCTAATTAAGCCATAACACCTGCAAAGGGTTCCTGAGCCTTTAAATGGTCTCTCAGTCTGGATCAGTAGGAATCACAATCATGGGAAAGACTGCTGACCTGACAGTTGTGCAGAAAACCATCACTGACACCCTCCATAAGGAGGGAAAGCCTCAAAAGGTAATTGCAAAAGAAGTTGGATGTTTCCAAAGTGCTGTATCAAAGCACATTAATAGAAAGTTATGTGGAAGGGAAAAGTGTGGAAGAAAAAGGTGCACAAGCAGCAGGGATGACCGCAGCCTGGAGAGGACTGTTAGGAAAAGGCCATTCAAAAGTGTTGGGGACTTTCACAAGGAGTGGACTGAGGCTGAAATCAGTGCATCAAGAGCCACCACACACAGACGGATCCTGGACATGCGCTTCAAATGTCGTATTCCTCTTGTCAAGCCGCTCCTGAACAACAAACAACATCAGAAGTGTCTTACCTGGGCTAAAGAAAAGCAGACTTGGTCTGTTGCTCAGTGGTCCAAAGTCCTCTTTTCTGATGAGAGCAACTTTTGCATCTCATTTGGAAACCAAGGACCTAGAGTCTGGAGGAAGAATGGAGAGGCACACATTGCAAGATGCTTGAAGTCCAATGTGAAGTTTCCACAGTCTGTGTTGATTTGGGGAGCCATGTCATCTGCAGGTGTCGGTCCACTGTGCTTCATTAAGTCCAGCGTCAACGCAGCTGTCTACCAGGAGATTTTGGAGCACTTCATGCTTCCTTCCACAGACGAGCTTTATGGGGATGCTGACTTCATTTTCCAGCAGGACTTGGCACCTGCCCACACTGCCAAAAGCACCAAAACCTGGTTCAATAACCGTGGGATTACTGTGCTTGATTGGCCAGCAAACTCGCCTGACCTGAACTCCAGAGATAATCTATGGGGCATTGCCAAGAGAGAGATGAGAGACATGAGACCGAACAATGCAGAAGAGCTGAAGGCCGCTATTGAAGCATCCTGGTCTTCCATAACACTTCAGCAGTGCCACAGGCTGATAGCTTCCATGCTACGCTGCATTGAGGCAGTAATTGCTGCAAAAGGGGCCCAAACCAAGTACTGAGTACATATGCATGCTTATACTTTTCAGAGGTCCGATGTTGTTCTATGTACAATCCTTGTTTTATTGATTGCATGTAATATTCTAATTTTCTGAGATTGTGGATTTAGGGTTTTCATGAGCTGTAAGCCATAATCATCACAATTATGGCAAATCACGACTTGAACTATCTTGCTTTGCATGTAATGAGTCTATCTCATATATTAGTTTCACCTTTTAAGTTGCATTACTGAAATAAATGAACTTTTGCATGATATTCTAATTTTTCGAGTTTCACCTGTAGTAATCGATCAAAAATCTTGCAAACAACGAGCGATTTCAGCCTTATGTCGCTAGAGGGCGCTCCATGCAATGAGTAAAACCCGGTGACTAGAAAGCCGTCAATACAGTGGCGGCATCGATGGTTCATGAATAATACTGACATCCAACGGGAGGGGGAGCGGCAGAGCCGAAAGGTGTTAAAACAATCGAGTCCTGGATTTCTAGAGCGGAGAACAGGGGCATCTCTTTTTCCGGCGGACCCATGGGAGGACCGTGGCGTGCAGGGCTGGTCTCCTGCTCCTCCCAGGATGGCAATAGCTGGAAGGTGAACTGAGGACAAGTAGAAGAGAGGCGGGGAGCAAGTAGGGTTGTTTGGTTTCCTCCACATTGTAAAAATTGAGAAGAAACCAGACTGAAACATGTCAGCTGTTGCAACATGTTCCTTCCCTCCTCAAATTTTGTTGCAGTGGTGCTGGTCGCTTTCAAAGTAGTGCCTAAGATTTTCTGTTGGTTGGGAGGTTTAAAAAGTCTCCTTCGATTTAGGATTGACTCTTTGTGCTTTTTTATGATCTTGTTGTTTTCTTGGAAGCTGGGGAATTTCATGCACAACACTGGGGATTATATCTTGCAGATGCTTTCAGCCCTTTTTTTAATCGGTTGAAGTCCTCATCTATTGAAGCTCTGTCTTCCTCTAAAACGAGACTGAAAAGTTTGAGCGTAGCCACTTCTGGGAGATGTTTGCTGCTGAAATACACATGGACTTTTAACATACTTACCTTGGTAGGTGTGCCTATATTTGTCTCTACGTGCATATCTGTATAGCTAGCCTCTGTATGTCCCGCTATATTTGAAAATAAGAGTTTGTAATGCTCAGAATTTGTGATTTGCTGAAGTCCAGAAGAGAATTTAATGCTTGTATGAATATTTGAACTTGAATCTTGCTGGTAAGTATATTTATTTGTGTGCATATCTGTATGGGGGTGGAGTGGTTAAAGATGCTGAGCTTTCCAGCTAAAGAGCTGACAGCTGGGGTTTGAGACCAGAGCTCCATGCAGCAGAGTGAGCTCCCATTACTTGCCCCAGGTCCTACCAACCTAGCACTTTGAAAACATGGAAATACAAGTTGGTTAATAGGTACCACTCAGATGTCGTAATAGAGTTCTGTGTGCCTTTGGTGTAGAGGCATGCTAGCCGCATGACCCCTGAAATTGTCTTTGGACAATGCTGGCTTCCTGGGCTGAGAAGCAAAAGAACAGAATAGTAGAGTTGGAAGGCACCTTGAAGGCCTTCTAGTCCAAGCAGGAGAGCCTATTCCATTCTAGACAAGTGGCTGTCCAGTCTCTTAAAAGCCTCTAGTGATAGAGCACCCACAACTTCTGGAGGCAAGTTGAACCATTGTTCTCACTGTTAGGAAATCTCTCCTTAGCTCTAGTTTGGTTCTCTCCTTGAGTAGTTGGTATCCATTGCGTCTTGTCTTGCCTTCTGGTGCTTTAGAAAATAAGTTGACCCCTTCCTCTTCACGGCAACCTCTCAAATACTGGAATACTGCTATCATGTCACCCTTAGTATTTCTTTTCTCTTGACTGCATAAACCCAATTACTGCAATCATTCTTCATGTACTTTAGCCTCCTAATAATCTTTGTTGCTTTTTTCTGCACTCTTTCCAGAGTTTCTACCTGGTTTTTATAATATGGTGACCAAATGTGGATCCAATATTGGAAGTGTGGTCTTACTAAGGATTTATAAAGTGGTATGAAATAAGATATCTTTGACATGATCTGTTTTTGACAAAATGGTGTTGGCTTCTGGTTATAACTTTACTTACTTCAAGGTATTAATAGATCTGATGCTTGATTATTTTTTCCAGTATCTTCCCAGGTATTGATGTTAGTCTGATTGGTCTGCAGTTTCCTGGATCTGTTTTCCCCACTTCTTTTGAAGATGGGAACCACATCAGCTTTTTTCCTGTCTGGTAGTTCCTGGTAATTCAGGATCTTTGAAATACGTGGTTCAATGGTTTCGAGATCACGTCTGCCAGCTTCCTTCACTGGGAGCTGGCAGAATATTGGGATGTAATCCATCTACAATGGACAAGTGTTTTCTTGCTTATTTTAATTTGTATTTCTAGTCTCTCTTTTACGGTTATGTTTTTGATAGGTTGGGCTGTATTATCTTTTTGCATGAAGACAGATGCAAAGAATGAATTAAGCAGCTCTGCTTTCTCTCCACTGCCTGTTGCTTTCTCACCATCTTCTCTCATTATTGGACCAATTGGTTCCTTGACTTTTTTCTTGCTTTTTATATGTTGAAAGATTTTTAAAAACTATTTTTGACATTTGTTGCAAGTTACCTCCTTCTGAGCCTTATCTTTCCTGACTTCCTCTTTGCAAGTTTTTTATTTATATTCTGCCTTAGTTAAATGTCCCTCTTTCAATTTTTTGTACTTATTCTTTTTGTGTTTCAGTTTATCAGAGAGTTTTTTTTGTGTAACCATGCTGGTTTCATCTTGGATTTCTTGTTCTTCTTTTTCAGTGATATTGAGGTGCACTGGCCTTTTATAACCACATTTTTCAGAGTCACTCAAGCTTCTTGTTTCTCCCTTTAAGACTTTCATCCATGGTATCCTTCCCAAGCTCTTTCTAAGCTTGTTAAAATCAGCTTTTTTAAAATTTAAGACACTGTTTTGATTTTGTTCTATTGTTTGTGTTTGCATTGTATTGAATTCCAGCATAGAATAAAATGGAATTCTTTATTGGCCAAGTGTGATTGGAAACACAAGGAATTTGTCTTTGGTGCATATGCTCTCAGTGTACATAAAGAAAAAATAAAATACATTCATCAAGAATCATAAGATGCAACACTTAGTGATAGTCATAGGTTACTAATAAGCAATCAAATCATACTATGAAACAAATAAAACAATATAAATTGTAAAGATACAAGCAACACGGTTATGGCCATAAGTGGGAAGAGATAGGTAATAGGAAGGATGAGAAGAATAATAGTAATACAGTCTTACAAAGTAGTTTACAGTGTTGTGGGAATTAGTTGTTTAGCAGAGTGATGGTGTTCAGGAAAAAAACTGTCCTTGTGTCTAGTTGTTCTGCTGTGCAGTGCCCTACAGCTTCATTTTGAGGGTAGAAGTTGAAACAATTTATGTCCAGGATGTGAGGGGTCTGTAGATATTTTCACAGCCCTCTTTTTGACTCGTGCAGTATACAGGTCCTCGATGAAAGGCAGTATGGTATGACATGATCACTCTCCTCCAAAGCAACTTCAATCCCCTATAACAGTGAAGGCTAACCTGTTTGTCGTTGCGTGCCAAAAGTGTGCATGTGTGTGCATGCGTGCATGCACCCATAATGCAATGCATGCGTGACCCCTGCTCCCCCGCACATGCGCAGCAGATACCCAAAAATTGGCTGGTGGGAGGCGCATGTGCATGCGCAGTGGAACTGAGCTAGGGCGATGGCTCTGCATGCCACTTTCGGCACGCATGCCATAGGTTCGCCATCACGCCCTATATCATTTCTTCTGTGTTAGTAAGAATTAGGTCCAGTACAGCTGTCTCTCTAGTTCCCTGCTCTATCTTATGGATGACAAAGTTGTCAGCTAGATTGGTCAGGTACCTGTTCAACCTCCCACCTGATGCAGAGCTTGTCTCACCATTGATGTCAGGGTAATGAAAGTCTTCCACTACTGCTCTGGTGTGTTTGCAACATACTTTTGTTAATGTATGTAGCAGAGAAAAAAACGAGGTGGAAACAAGTCAATTACTGCTGCATTTTTCTTTCCTCTGCAGATTTTGTTTCAGTGGTGCTGGTTATTTTAAAAGTGCTGCCTGCAAATTTTTTTTGATGGTTGGGAGATTTAAAAGTCTCCTTCAATTTAGGATTGACTCTGTGATTTTTTGAGATGTGCTGTTTTCTTGGAAACTGAGGAGTTTATATATTTGGCATATGCTTTGAGCACCATTTCATCTGTTGAAGCCTTCCCCACTCTAAAATTGGACTAAAAATGTGAATGTACCTACTTTGGGGACATTTTTGCAGCTGTAATACACATGGACTTTTAAAATACTTATATTGGTAGGTGTGTCTATATTTGTTTCTATATTTATGTGCATATTTGTATAATCTGCCCCAGGTATTCCCTGATGTATTTAAAAATAACAGTTTAGAATGCTAAGAATTTGTGATTTGCTGAAGTCCAAAAGAGAATTTAATGTTTGTGTGGATATTTGAACTTGGATCTTGCTAGTCTTCTATGGGTTAAATGAACCATAGTTAATGTTAGAGGTTAAACTAGTATTTGGCATGTTTGCTTTCTCATTGTAATACATGCTTTTTTCACATTTTCTGCAACTACTTCATAAACAACCATTAAACTATGGGCTTGTGTCAATCTTACAGGACAAAGAGGATGCCAGGAAGAGAATTCCAGACAAGTGAGAGTCACAATCAGCATTAAAAAGGAAAATCCAGCCAGCAATGAAAGTATTTTCCATTTGTTCTCCTTCTGCAGGCAGGTGACAGACAAAAGAGAGAATAACAGGAAGAGAGTTTTGAGCTGGAAAAAAATTGAGTATATAGAATTCAAGCAGGCACTCCCGAAAAAGATAAAGAGGGATCATTTCCAAATTCAGAAAAAGGGGAAATACTCTAGAACTCACTGGAGCAGAAAGAGACACTCGGATAGGCATGTAACACAGGCAGTCATGGAAGCTTCACCCTATGAAGAAAGAAATAATAGCTTGAATCAAAGAAAGCCATATCTCTGTCCAATCTGTGGGAAAACTTTCATTCAGAATGCTCACCTGATGATACACCTGAGGACTCACACGGGAGAGAAACCCTATGAGTGTCCAGATTGTGGGAAAGGTTTCCGTCATAATTCCAGCCTGATAGTACACCAGAGGACTCACACAGGGGAGAAACCATATGAGTGTCAGGATTGTGGGAAAAGTTTCATTCAGAATTCCGACCTTGTGAAACACCAGAGGACTCACACAGGAGAGAAACCTTATAAATGTCCAGAATGCGGGAAAGGTTTCAGTCATAATTCCGGTCTTGTAAAACACCTGAGGACTCACACAGGAGAGAAACCCTATGAGTGTCCAGATTGTGGGAAAGGTTTCAGTCATAATTCCAACCTGATTATACACCAGAGGACTCACACAGGAGAGAAACCCTATGAGTGTTCAGATTGTGGGAAAGGTTTCACTGTTAATTCCAACCTTGTGAAACACAAGAGGACTCACACAGGAGAGAAACCCTATAAATGTCCAGATTGTGGGAAAAGTTTCAGTCATAATTCCGATGTTGTGAAACACCTGAGGACTCACACAGGAGAGAAACCCTATGAGTGTCCAGATTGTGGGAAAAGTTTCAGTCATAATTCCAACCTGATTATACACCAGAGGACTCACACAGGGGAGAAACCGTACATGTGTCTGGATTGTGGGAAAAGTTTCAGTGTTAATTTCAACCTTGTGAAACACAAGAGGACTCACACAGGAGAGAAACCATATGAGTGTCCGGATTGTGGGAAAGATTTCAGTACTAAGTCTAGTCTTATAAGTCATGTAAGTGTACATACAAGGGAGAAACCTTACAAATGCCCAGAGTGCGGACGGTGCTTCTCACAAACCTCCTCCCTTAATGCACACAAGAAAATCCACATGAGGCAGAAGGAGTGAAGAGAAAGTTTGAATTTCTTTTCTGATATGTCTTTGCCAAAGCAACTGAGAAATTGACTATTTAATTTGACCTGATTCAGTTTAGTCAAACGTATCTCAGCATTTCTCATGTTAGAGAAAAAAACTGGAAATTAAAAATGTTAGTTTGACCTACTTGTGCATGGCTATTAGCAGAACATAGTGGATATTTTCTTGAAAACGTGCAATTGCTGCAAAAATGATTTGGGGATAGATATCAGATACAGAAATGCAACATTCAGATTTCAGAAACCTGCTGCAGATCCTATAAAATATATTAAAAGATAGGAGCACTCAGATTTACTTAGTGATTGTAGCTCCTTAAATGTGAGGTAATGGGAGAGGGGAGGTAAAGCGGGATTAGAGTTCATCTTTTCATTTCCAGAAATTCAGTGCAGGAAGAATCCCTGTTCAGATTGTGAACAGTGAAGCAAGAAAAGTGAAGGACAGTGAAGCACAGAATGGGAAACATACCAACACTCCAGGGAGTTATAAACACAGCACAAAAAAATCATTGGTTGCTCTTTCTTCTTTGGAAGAGATTGCTAAGACCAGACTCCTCTCTACAACACTAAAAATCTCCACAGACTCAACCTGAACATTCATATTTTGATCTGTTACCATCAGGGAGGCATTACAGGTGTCTTAAAATGAGGACTAATAGATTGAGAAACAGTTTGTTTTCCAAGGCAGTAATTGTCTTGAATCAAACAGTGCATTTGTGATTTGTGATTATGATTACAATTATTTTAATTTTTAAAACTCTGTAGTGTGATTGTGATGTGGTGTTTGGCGCACTGTGCTGGAGTAGCTTTCAAATTTCATTGTATTTGTGGAATGCAATGACAATAAAAGTATTCTATATGAAGGAGATTTGGGACAGTGAGAAAAGCACAAAAAAAATCACATGTAAAGGTTGTTGACCATGATATGCAAATGTTATTGGAATGCTATAGAGAAAAAGGGGTTGTGGTATTTGAGCATAGGATTTTCATGTTTATAAGAACTCCTGCTGTTGATCTCCTTTGCTTGGAGATGCTTCCTGTTATCCTTTGAATGCTGGTGGATTAACCTTTGAATGCTGGCAGTGCCAAGATGCTGAAAATTTTGCTAAGTTTAGAAGACACCAAAGAATTCAAGGCTTGTTTATTTTAGTAATATTTCCGGTTATAATACAATGCCACCATGACTCTGGACATACAGAAGCAATAGAGCATGTTCTTGTATGCCGATTAGTGTACATGCAAAGTGACCATAAAGTTACTTTAAGTTCTAAATCGTCCAGTGGTTGTAAAGATATTATCGGAGTCATCTCTCCAGTACTCAGGGCACACAGGACAATTCTACATCTCTCTGCTGCTTTTAGATAGTCATCCCGTTACTACATATAGTATAAAGTTGCCAGGTTCTGCAGAGCAGCATTTAAATTTGGTCAGATGGTCGATGACCTGTGCCATAAAGTAGTCTTAAGGAACATCCAACTCATCATTCAGTTTGGTTTGTGGAATGATAGATTTAAACTGCCACATAATAAACCATTCAACCGACAAGCATCTTATCCTCCTCACTGTGCTCTTAGTTACATTTAAACTTCTGTTTTTATATATACTCTTTTATGTCTTATTTAGTATAATCACTATTTTTAGATTTTATTTTCTGTACTATTTAGTTGAATATATATATATATATATATATCCCACATTCCGTATACTGGTTTTCACTGTAATAAAGACTTTAAATTTTAAAATAATCAATTTATATCTAATTCTTGTCAGATTATATTCAATCTCTTTTTTGTGTCCTATTTGGGTATATCTGTTGTCACATTTTTCATGCTTGGCCGCTGAAATTGCTTGAAATATCTCAAAAGCTTCTGGATCTTTGAGAGGACCATTACATAATGCAAACTCTTAATGGCTGCAACATTCTGGTGTCTTTGAGGAACAAAATGGGATGTTAGCGCAGAAGGAATGGAAGCAACAAAGTTGAAAGAGTTCATGACTACTATACTACTATAAGAATTCATTGCAAAGAGTGTGTTTCCTTTGATTATTCTGTAAAGACACTCTTTTATTTTGGGGTGGAGAAATAAGTGTGGACTAGAAATAAAGGAATAGTCATTTCATTTCATTTCACGAACATTCAAAATATACGCAATGAAACTGATACAAGGGAACTGTGGATTATTATTGTGCATAAATCTACCAGTGGAAGGGGGATTTTTTTAGATGCAGCTTTATTTTAAAGACTAGCTCAATACCCATGCTTCGCTATGAAACTATGTGGTCGGTCTTAGTTTTGGGGGAGGAAAATAAGGGGGGGGGAATTCTGCCTCTGCCTACCAGGATCCATCGGTATTCATCTGGCTAGCATCCTATCAGTGTGTGAGAGAGTTGAGGGCTATTTGGAAACTGAAACAGTATTTGCTGTTTGAGCAAGGAGACAGCAAGGAGCCTGGGTGAAGCTTAGCTCAACTCTGTTCTATAGCAAAGCTGTTTGCTGCTGTGAAAGTAAAACTGAAACTGAAACTCCTCTACTTGTGTGTTTTGCATTTGGAAGAGATTTCTTTTCAGGTAGGGAGGGGGAGTAGAACTCCTTAGCATCAGAGTGTATTAATAATATAGGAAATACTAATGCTCTGATGATCATTTTTAAAAATCCTTTCTTAGTGAGCACCTAGAAGCTAAGAGGGACATACATGCCAAATTACAAGTTTGTAGCTTTATGGTTCTGGAGATTTTGTGATGACACGTGAGTGCTTTTTCGCTTTTATATATATTGATGAAAAATCTTTAAAAAACAAGAAGGAAGCTAGGAAATCAACCATCTTACTCTGAATGAAGGTCTGTTTAGAAGGAGAGCAGTGTGACTGTACAGTGTAATACCAAGACTGACAAGGCAATCACTTTAATATAAACAGACATTTTTCACTAGGCATATTAAAATCCTGAAACTGTTCATGTTTTAGCCTCCAGCCCTCTAATCATGTTTATTGCTCTTCTCTGTACTCTTTCTAGAGTCTCAACATCTTTTTTATATCTTAATGACCAAAACTGGATACAGTATTCCAAGTGTGGCCTTACTAAAGCATTATAAAGTGGTACTAACACTTCACGTGTTATTCTTGATTCTATCCCTGTTAATGCAGCCTAGGATTGCATTGGCTTTTTTGGCAGCTGCAGCACACTCCTGGCTGGCTCATATTTAAGTAATTGTCCACCAGGACTCCAAGATCCCATTAAACTTCAAGTTATGATGAATTATGCTGCTAAATTTCTTCAGCACGATCTTGGATCTTGATCTTATTGAAATAAACTTTTTATTGTTTTTGACATCTGTTGCAAGTCTTACTTCATTCTGAGGTTTAGCTTTCCTGACTTCATCTTTTCAACTTGGGGCTATTTTTTGGTATTCTACTCAGTGGCGGGATTTAACATTTTTTACTACTGGTTCTGTGGGCATGGCTTGGTAGGTGTGACTAGGTGGGCATGGTCATGTGACTGGGTGGGTGGGTTTTTTTTACAGCCACCCCCCACCCCATTTTTTGGGCCTTCTGGGCCTCAGAGGAGCCTCTGGAAGGGTGTTTTTGCTCCCAAAGGGCTCCTCTGGGGCTCAGGAAGGAAAAAACAGCCTGGGAGGGGCACAGAGCACCCCTCCACACTCCGTTTTAGGACCTTCCTGGCTTCAAAAGAGCCTCTGGGGGGGGGCATTTTTGCTTCCAGAAGGCTTTTCTGGGGGCTCAGGAAGGCAAAAAATGGAGGTGGGGCTGAGCCCTTCCCTTCATTTTTTGCCTTCCTGGGCCTCAGCAAGGGGAATCCTGGCACAGCTGATCATATGAACAGCTGATTGTCGGAAGGGAAAAAAAGAAATACTTTAAGGGGCAAGCATCAGGCTGGCGGGGCAAGCGAGCCAGCGGTGACCGAGTCAGGGGTGTGGCCAGCCAGAATTTACTACCCACACCAAATCCTTGCTACTGGTTCACCCGATCTGGTGCCCTCTTTCCATTTTTTGTACTTACCATTTTTGTCTTTCAGTTTATCAGTGTCCTTTGTGTAACCGTGCTGATTTCTTCTAGGATTTTTTTTTCTTTTTCAATGGTAGTGTAGGAAGTTAGCACTCACCCCTCTCCTAGAAAATGGAGTTGAGAGGGGGGTTATTCCTCCTCCTAGGCTTTGCATTTGAGTTTCCTGTTCCTGTGCAAGAACATGTATTCTATTGGCTGTTGTCAGACTCTATGGGGCTATGTAGGGGTTATGTAGGGGTCATATCTGGCTGTATAGGTTGTCTGAGTTCCCAGATTTGGTTGAAGTTTGCTGGTGCAACTGAAAGGATGTTGGGCAATTCCTATTGTGGCTGAGGGCTAATCCTCCCTTTGTTCAGACCTTGCTGCAGGGAATTTCTTGAACTGATTTCTGCCTGCAGTATTTGCTTTGCCTAAGAATAGAGCTACCCAGATACTTGGCTTCTTTCAATAAGCTCTTTATCTCTTAAGTGCTGACATCTGCTGAAGGCTATTAAGAAAGGTGGGGGCTGCTTTCTGTCTCCAATGGGTGTTTCTCCATTTTTTCCTTTAAGGAAATATACAATTCTGCCTTTTTTAATATTCCTCAAAATATTTCATTCCTCTGGGGGAAGGGGTGGCTTCCCACATGCATGAATCATGGAGGGTACATGGGTTCAAGATAGAATAGGAAGGGTGCAGTGGGGTGCAAAACAATGCGTAAGAGGTAACTGCACAGTCAGTGGAAGTGCCAAGGGGGTGTGTTAGGTTCGCCCCTCTACACTTTGTAAAAAAGCATCCTCCATTGCCATTTTGAATGAAGATCTAATATGGTGGAGATAAAGATTCCCCACCATAGTTTCTTGGAAGCTACTTTTCATGCCTGACCTAACACTGAACTGGAACTTTGTACTTTTAATCCCCCGTCTTTGACACCCAGTGTTTCTTTTAGGTGCCTTCAAGTCAGAGTTGACATCTGGGAACCGGCTGGACTGCCTTTTCTGCATTTTTCTTGGCAGGGATTTTCAGAAGTGGTTTCCCTCTTCCCTGCTTCCTAGGTCTGAGAGAGGGAATGGCCAAAGATGCCCAGATGACTCTGCCTAATCCTGGACTTGAACTGAGTACCTCCAGCTCTGTGTGAAGGCACAGGAATCTTTTAGATCAGCTTTCTACAAACTGGTTTCCTCCAAGTCTTTAGCCCAAGTTGCTTGAGAATGATAAAGCTGAAATTTAACTAGTGATTGGGAAGGGTGCTGAGAAACATTCTGCCGTCTAGTGAGATTTATGCTCACCAACAATACAGAGAGGAATGTTTTTAGTCGCAAAGCCAGTTAAATTTCCTTCTTGTGTAGATGTGGTTCAGATGCAATGCTAGTGGACGGTTTCTGCTTTGCCCCAGGTTTTGCTATTCTATTAACAGGATGAAGCTGGCAATCATTTAGGTCCACACATAAAAAAGAATTCCACGAACTTTTAGGGCCCAGCTAACTGGCTTAATCTTGCAAAACTAAGTACACTCAACCTCTGCTCTTCAAGCTTCACTCAGTTTGCAAAGGTAGGTTTTGAGGAGTTATCTTTGCCTCTCAGGATGAATAACTGGCTGGAAGAGAATACACCGATCCACAAATGATGTGTACTTGTTACTGATAGTGTGCACATAGTGTGTCCTGCCCCCCTGCGAATGTTGGTTTGACAAACTAAGAAAGCCCGCTGCATCAGTTGTAGTAGCTATGAGTGCATCCCTGGGACCTGAAAGAACAGGTTAGGGATCAATCCAAAGTGAAGCTATCGATGTGGTCGACTGATGAAAACCGCTTCTTGGCGCATATAGTAATCCAAATCCAATTATAAATAGTAATCGATTAAAAATCTTGCAAACGAGAGTGTTTTTCAGCCTTATGACACTAGAGGGCGCTCCATGCAATGAGTAACATCCGGTGACTACCGGTAGAAAGCGGGTCAAAGTAGCGAGGCGTCAATGGTGGCTGAGTACCCACATCCAACGGGAGGGGGAACGACGGAGCCTAAAGGTGTTGAAACAATAGAGTCTTGGATTTCTAGAGAGGATGTGGAAGAGAGGAAAACGAGAATGATCTTCTCTTCCGGTTGATCCATCGGAGGAGGGAGGCGTGGAGGGCGCCTCTCCTGCTCTTCCCAGAACTTTTAACAGCTGGAAGGTGAGTTGAGGACAGGTCGGAGGAGAGGCGGATTCAGGTAGGGCTGTTTGATTTCCTCTAGGTTGCAGAAGCAGAGAAGAAACCAGGCTGAAACATATCAGCTGTTGCAGCCTGTTCCTTCCTTCCCTCTTCAAATGTTACTGTAGTGCTGCTTGTTGGGTTCCCCAGCTTGGATGGGTGGCCTGTAGTATACACCTATGATGGTGGAGATGAGTACCGTGTCCTAGAGTCAGAACAGAATGACAGGGAAATCTTTAGACTAACTTTATTACCACTTTGAATGTTCGCTAACTGGCATACATTATAATGAAATTTCATTGCAGACAGTTCTCAAAGAGTCACCACCTCCAATATACACTACAGAAACATGACAAAATAATTAAATACACAATTACACATATATCAACATATACTATATGACACAGTGAAACAACACAGTCTAGTTCAGATGTATACATGTACATGGCAAGAAAAATGAATCCGAGTTTACCAGGCGGATGGCATAGGGAACAAAGCTGTTACAGAATCTGGAAGTCCTGCTGTAGATACTTTGAAACCTCATCCCAGAGGGGAGCAATAGAAACAGACCATGAAGTGGGTGTGTGGGGTCTCTAACAATGCTTTGAGCTCTAAGCACATAGTGTTTATAAGCAGTATGCTGAATAATGGGAAGCAAGCTTCCTATAATCTTCTCGCCTGTCCTCACCACTCTCTGTATGGACTTTCTATCTGAGGCACTGCTGCCACCAAACCAAACAGGGATGCAGTTTAGATAACAGATAATCAGAGTTGGAAAGGACCTTGTAGGTCATCTACCCCAAGCGGGAGACCCTACACCATTCTGACAAATGGCAGTCCAATCTTTTCTTGAAAGTCTCAAGTGATGGCGCTCCCACAACTTCCGAGGGCAAGCTGTTCTATTGGTTGATTGTTCTCACTGTCAGAAAGTTTCTCCTTATCTCCAGGTTAAATCTCTCCTTGTTCAGTTTCCATCCATTATTCCTTGTCTGGCCTACAGGCACTTTAGAAAATAGCTTGACCCTTTCCTCTCTGTGGCAGCCCCTCAAATATTGGAAGACTGCTATCATGTCTCCCCTTTCCTGGGCTGGTCTAGTCTTTACTAGACTAGCCAAGCCCAGTTCCTGTAACCGTTCTTTGTATGTTTTAGTCTCAAGTCCCCTAATCATCCTGGTTGCTCTTCTCTGTACTTTTTCTAGACTCTCAACATTTTTTTTATAATGTGGTTTGTTGAAATGCTCTCAATTGTGCCTCTGTAAAAAGTGGCTATGGCAAATCTCTATAATCTGTCTTCAGCTTTTTCTGATATATTTGAAAATAACAATTTGTAATGCTAAGAGTTTGTGATTTAATGAAGTCCAGAGGGAATTTAATGTTTGTGTAGGTATTTGAACTTGGATCTCGCTAGTTTTCTAGAGGTTAAATGAACCATAGTTAATGTTAGAGGTTAAAGTAGCATTTTGGTGTGTTTGCTTTTTCATTATAATCCATACTTTTCCCTCTTGCTGTTTTCGCATATTTGGCAACGACTTTATAAACAACCATTAAACTGAGGGTTTGTGTCCATTTTTTAGAAAAAGAGGATGCCAGGAAGATCATTCCAGACAAGTGAGAATCCAAACCAGCATTAAAAAAGAAGGAAAATGAAGCCAGCATTGAAAGTCTTTTCTGCCTCCTCCAGAAAAATGAAAAAACCTTTGTCCACAGGAAGGTGTAAGACAAAAGAGAGAATAACAGGAAGAGAATTTTGAGCTAGAAAAAAAATGAGTATATGGAACTCAGGGAAACATTGCAGAAAAAGGTCAAAGGGATAATTTGCAAATTCAGAAAAATGGAAATAATCTGGAAATCAGTGGGGAGGAAGCGGTCACTTGTATAATTACATTGGACAGGCAGTCATGCAAGCCTTGCCCCGTGAAGAAAGCATAGCTTGAATGAAAGCAACATCCAAGAAGGGATCCAAAATATTTTTGACCTTGAGAATCCAAAAATATCAATCTGTGGGAAATGCTCAGATTGCAGATCATACCTGATTATACATGAGAGGAACCACACTGAAGAAAAGCCCACCCTCTGTCCTTAATGTGGCACAAGATTTAGGAAATATGCTACACTAGTGATACAAAAGAGGGCTGAAATGGGGGAGAAGTCGTTTGGGTGTTCTGATTGTGGGAAAACGTTCAGTCGGAATTCTCACCTGGTGACACACCAGAGGACACACACAGGAGAGAAACCCTTTGAGTGTTCAGATTGTGGGAAAGGCTTCAGTCAGAATTCCCACCTGGTGACACACCAGAGGACTCACACAAGGGAGAAAGTATACGAGTGTCCAGATTGTGGGAAAGATTTCAGTCACAATTCCAACCTGGTGATTCACCAGAGGACTCACACAGGAGAGAAACCCTATGAGTGTCCATATTGTGGGAAAGCTTTCAGTCATAATTCCAACCTTGTGAAGCACCAGAGGACTCATACAGGAGAGAAACCATATGAGTGTCCAGATTGTGGGAAAGGTTTCAGTCAGAATTCCCATCTTGTTAAACACCTGGGGACTCACACCCGGGAAAAAAGTTACAAGTGTCCAGATTGTGGGAAATGTTTCTTCTGTAATTCCAACCTGATGATGCACCAGAGGACTCATGCGGGGGAGAAGCCATATGAGTGTCCAGATTGTGGGAAAAGCTTCAGTCAGAATTCCAGGCTTGTTAAACACCTGAGGATTCACACTCAGGAGAAACGGTACAAATGTCCAGATTGTGGGAAAGGTTTCAGTCATAATTGCGACTTTGTGAAACACCTGAAGATTCACAGAGGAGAGAAACCCTTTGAATGTCCTGATTGTGGGAAAAGTTTCAGTCACAATTCCAAGCTTGTGAAACACCAGAGGACTCACACAGGGGAGAAACCGTATAAGTGTCTGGACTGTGGAAAATGTTTCAGTTGGTATTCTGGCCTAGTGATACACCAGAGGACTCATACAGGAGAAAAACCCTTTGAATGTCCTGACTGTGGGAAAGGTTTCAGTACTAGAACTAACCTTATAAACCATGTAGCTTTACACACAGGGGAGAAACCTTTCAGATGCCCAGAGTGCGAAAGGTGCTTTACATATTATTCCTCTCTTACTGCACACAAGAAAATCCATACAAAGCATAAGCTGATGACTGTAGGGGAGGCTTGAATTTCATTTCTGAGTTGCCTTTAGAAATATGGCTGAGAAATTAAGTATTTACTTTCCGGCCTGATTGTGTTTAGCCAAAGATGTCTCATATTAGGCATGAAGGAGGAGAGAAAAGAAATGAAATGAAAAAGGTTAGCTTGATCAAAGTTAACTATTTGTGTCTGGCTATCAGCAGAATGTAGTGGATATTCCCTGCTGCAAAAATAATGCAACTGTGCCAAAAGGTTTTGGGGATAATTTTTGCATATTGAACAAATGAGGTCATAGAAAAGCAAAATACAGATTTTTTTTTTTACATTTATATGCCGCCCTTCTCCGAAGACTCAGGGCGGCTTACAATTTTTGGGATACAACCCAATGTGCTCGGCAATAGCCTTCATTCCATTGTATATGCCTGCTTATTACTAAGCGGCATTTTTAAAAAGTCAACTTATTGCCCCCAACAATCTTGGGTCCTCATTTTAAGAACCCTCAGATGTTAAGATACGTATATTAGAAGACAGGAGCACATTGATTTACTTAGTGATTATAGCTTCCCAAATATGAGATAATGAGAGCAGAGAGTTCATCTTTTCCTAACATTTTCAGAAATTCAGGGCAAGACGAATCCAGATTGAGAAGAACCAAGCAAGAACAGTGACCCACAGAATGGAGAACATAGGAGGGAGGTTTGGGACAGTAACAAGAGGACAAATATCTCGCAAGTAAAAGTTGTTGACCATGGTATGCAAATGCTTCTGGAATACAGAGAAAAACAGAACAAGGTTTTTGAATGTAGGATCTTCAGGTTTTCTACCAACTCCTGCTATGCTTGGAGGTGCCCCTTGTTATCCTTTGAATGCTGGAGTGTGATAGCAGTGGAAGTCGCTAAAAAAAATTTCTTGAATTTAGAAGACGCCAAAGAATTCAAGGGTTCTCCATGTCAGTAACACAGCTCAGGTTATAATACAATGTGCCCGTGAAACTGAACACACAGAAGCAACAAAGCACATGCTTCTCTGGGAGCTTTGTTAGACAGACATTAATATCGGGCTTGTCTTTCCAATACTGCATAAATACTCAGGCCGCACAGAACAATTCTACAGCTTCTGTTGCTTTCAGAGAGTCACTCTGATACAAAATACAGTACAATGTTTCCAGGTTCTGCAGAGCAGCACTTAAAATTGGTCTGATGATGGATGACCTGTGCCATAAAGTAGTCTTAAGGAGCATCCAGATCATTATACTGTGTGCACAGTGCAGTGATAGATTTAATCTGACACATGCTAAACTTTATGCACCCTATAGGAATCTTATGCTCCTCGCAGTGCTGTTAGATCCATTTAGGCCTCTGTTTTTATATATATACTCTGTCATTTATGTCTCTTTTTTATATATAATTACTATTTTTATCCTGTGATTACTTTCTCTACTTTTTAACTGAATGCACCCCACGTTCAGTGGTGGGATTCAAAATTTTTTACTACGGGTTCTCTGGTCGTGGCTTGGTGGGCGTGATGTGCTTTGGTGGGCATGACAGGGGAAGGTTACTGTAAAATCCCCATTCCCTCCCCAACCTCACTAACCTGCTTTCCAGCTCCATTCTCCTGTTCAGGGCAACAAAAGAAGACCCAGCCGATCAGCTAGGACTTGGGAGGCAGAGAATAAATGGGGGCAGGGCCAGTCAGAGGTGGTATTTGCCGGTTCTCCGAACGACTCAAAATTTCCTCTTACCGATTCTCCAGAACTGGTCAGAACCTGCTGAATACCACCTCTGCCCATATTCATTGTGTTAGTCTTTCACTGTAATAAACTTTTTAAACTATAAAATAATCCAATTATATTTAATTTTTGTCATATTTAATTCTTTCTTTTTGGTGTTATTTTTGGCACCTCTGTTTTTATGGCTTAGGCACTAAAAATGCTTGAAATAGCTCAAAAGCTTCTGGATCTTTGAGAGGATCATTCCGTAATGCAGACTGTTAGTGGCTACAACATTCTGATGTCTTTGCGGAACAAAGTGGAACATTAGCATAGAGAGAATGGAAGGGAAAAAGTTGGAAGAGTTCATGGCTGACTGGCAAAAATTCATTGCAAAGTGTGTGTGTTTTTATCATTAGTGTTTTTACCCTGTGATTACTTTCTCTACTTTTTAACTGAATACACCCCACCTTTATTATGTTGGTCTTTCACTGTAATAAACTTTTTAAATTTTAAAATAATCCAATGACATTTAATTTTTGCCATGTTTAATTGAACCTAAAACACCCCTCTGCACTCCCACTGACTGTGAGGTACCTCATCACCTCGCATCCCACCGCACCGTTCCTGTTCTATCTTGCACCCTGCATACCCTCCACAACTCACACAGAGCCTGTGTACCTTTTCAGACCCACATGGTGCCTTTCAGGCACCTCCTTTCTCACTTGCCTTTCCAAATTTTCCCATCCACTTCTGTCACTCCTCCACCCAACAGGAGACACTTCCTTCCGGGCATATGACTTACAGCTTCCTGCCGATTTTCCCAGGGACTTTTCTTGTGAGAAGCTGGCAGGAAGTTTCCTTGTGCGATTACCAGTTAACAATAATCAGAACTTCACAGATCGGCAATGCCAAGCTATGCAAGTGGCCTTTTTAAGGATAAAAACTGATCAGATTTATCACTGCAAGTTGAGGACTACTTGCACTGTACTCGGTAGCTGTCCCATTGCTTTTTCCAATCATCCCCCATCTGAAATCTCTGAAAATTAGTGAAATTAGCCATAGAGAAAGTATTCCCATGTGAGATTTTTTCCCCTTAGTGCTGAAATCAGTTAAGCAGGGGTTGCATGAAGTTCCCTCAATTAGATTGGCTAGGTGACCTAGAGAATTGTGGTGGACTTCTATGTTGCTTTTGTCTAGTTTCCTTCAATCTAACGGTGGAAGAAGGATCATTTTAAAGATGAAAATCTTTAGAAAGGGGTTGGTGAAACATTGGAACAGTAAAACATTCATCGGCATACAATACTGTGAAAAGAATGGGTGAGCATTCAGATGAACATTTTGCCCCCCATGGCTCTCCAGTCTTAAACAGGCCCTGCATTTTGGCTGCCTCAATGGAATTGTGTAGCAGGCAGAGAAAACCTTGGTCAGCCGGTCCTGTCTCATTCCGAGGAATCACTCCTGACCTATGGAATCCCAAAATGAGACTCAACTTTGAGGATCTGGTTCCTGCTTGCTACCTGTGCATAGAGAAAATTTCCCTGTTCTCCTGCACAGAGACGAGCAACGTGGAAGGCAAAAACTGGTCTGGATTTCTCTGAGGAATGGATTTCATGCCAGGCTCCATTTCCAAGGAGAGACAATTCCCAAATAGGAATGCCTATTGACAGTCACTTGATTGAAAGAAGGGTGGAAAGTACTATATAATTCTGTTGTTTTTCTTTTTTTTCAATTCCTTTCCTGTTTATATCTTATTTTCTATATTTGTTTTTGTTTTGTATGTTTTATTACAGTTAACATTTCTAATAAAAAGGGGAGGTGTGTCATTTGGCAGTTCAAATCTCACCAGGCTCAAGGTTGCCTCAGCCTTCCATCCTTCCAAGGTGGGTAAAATGAGGACCCAGATTGTTGGAGGCAATATGATGACTCTAAACTGCTTAGAGAGGGCTGTAAAGGACTCTAAAGTGGTATATAAGTCTAAGTGCTATTGCTATTTGTGTGCACCTGTTTTATGCCATCCTTTTTGCAACTGTGAAATGTTTCTTTGGAAGGTTTATCACTTCCTTTAACCAAATATAGGCAGTATCCTCTTCCTTCTAAGCCCCATTTTCCAGGCCCTGCCTTGTATGCAACTCTTTGCTTTGATCTAATGGTAACCCCCTGCAAGGGATTTGACAGAATCACATGGCATTTAGAGGATTTAAAATCTCCTCCTTCAAGATCAAAGCCGGCTAGTGGACACTTTCTGGTTTATCCCAGATTTAGCTGTTCTATTACCAGTAAAAGAATGAAGCTGGCAATCATTTAGATCTCAAGTATTTCATGAACTTTTAGGACCCAGCAAACGGCTTAATCTTGCAAAGCTAAGTAGACGCAACCTTCACCCTTCAAGCTTCCCTCAGTTTGCAAAAGCAGGTTTTGAGGAGTTATGCTTGCTTCCCCAGCCAAGACGAATAACTGATTGGAAGAGAACCACTTAGTGGCGTTTACAGAAATCGATCAAAAATCTTGCAAACAACGAGTGATTTTCAGCCTTATGTCGCTAGAGGGCGCTCCATGCAATGAGTAAAACCCGGTGACTAGAAAGCCGTCAATACAGCGGCAGCATCGATGGTTGATGAATAATGCTGACATCCAACGGGAGGGCGCGCGGCAGAGCCGAAAGGTGTTGAAACAATCGAGTCCTGGATTTCTAGAGAGGAGAACAGAGGAATCTCCTTTTCCGGCTGACCCATGGGAGGACCGTGGCGTGCAGAGCGGCGCTCCTGCTCTTCCCAGGATGGTAATAGCTGGAAGGTGACTTGAGGACAAGTGGAAGAGAGGCGGGGAGCAAGTAGGGCTGTTTGGTTTCCTCCACATTGTAGAAATTGAGAGGAAACGAGACTGAAACATGTCAGCTGTTGCAACATGTTCCTTCCCTCCCCAAATTTTGTTGCAGTGGTGCTGGTCGCTTTCAAAGTAGTGCCTAAGATTTTCTGTTGGTTGGGAGGTTTAAAAAGTCTCCTTCGATTTAGGGTTGACTCTTTGTGCTTTTTTATGACCTTGTTGTTTTCTTGGAAGCTGGGGAATTTCATGCACAACACTGGGGATTATATCTTGCAGATGCTTTCAGCCCTTTTTTTAATCGGTTGAAGTCCTCATCTATTGAAGCTCTGTCTTCCTCTAAAACGAGACTGAAAAGTTTGAGCGTAGCCACTTCTGGGAGATGTTTGCTGCTGAAATACACATGGACTTTTAACATACTTACCTTGGTAGGTGTGCCTATATTTGTCTCTGCGTGCATATCTGTATAGCTAGCCTCTGTATGTCCCGCTATATTTGAAAATAAGGGTTTGTAATGCTAAGAATTTGTGATTTGCTGAAGTCCAGAAGAGAATTTAATGCTTGTATGAATATTTGAACTTGAATCTTGCTGGTAAGTATATTTATTTGTGTGCATATCTGTATGGGGGTGCAGTGGTTAAAGATGCTGCGCTTTCCAGCTAAAGAGCTGACAGCTGGGGTTTGAGACCAGAGCTCCATGCAGCAGAGTGAGCTCCCATTACTTGCCCCAGCTCCTACCAACCTAGCAGTTTGAAAACATGGAAATACAAGTTGGTTAATAGGTACCACTCAGATGTCGTAATAGAGTTCTGTGTGCCTTTGGTGTAGAGGCATGCTAGCCACATGACCCCTGAAATTGTCTTTGGACAATGCTGGCTTCCTGGGCCGAGAAGCAAAAGAACAGAATAGTAGAGTTGGAAGGCACCTTGAAGGCCTTCTAGTCCAAGCAGGAGAGCCTATTCCATTCTAGACAAGTGGCTGTCCAGTCTCTTAAAAGCCTCTAGTGATAGAGCACCCACAACTTCTGGAGGCAAGTTGTTCCACTGAACCATTGTTCTCACTGTTAGGAAATCTCTCCTTAGCTCTAATTTGGTTCTCTCCTTGAGTAGTTTGTATCCATTGCTTCTTGTCTTTCCTTCTGGTGCTTTGGAAAATAAGTTGACCCCTTCCTCTTCACGGCAACCTCTCAAATACTGGAATACTGCTATCATGACACCCTTAGTCCTTCTTGTCTGATAAAGAATACATAAATCCAATTACTGCAATCATTCTTCATGTGCTTTAGCCTCCTAATAATCTTTGTTGCTCTTTTCTGCACGCTTTCCAGAGTCTACCTGGTTTTTATAATATGATGACCAAATTTGGATCCAGTGTTTGAAGTGAGGTGTGAAATAAGATTGGTTTGACATGATCTGTTTTTGACAAACCAGTGTTGGCTTCTGGTTATAACTTGACTTACTTCAAGGTATTAACAGATCTGATGCTTGATTATTTTTTCCAGTATCTTCCCAGGTATTGATGTTAGTCTGATTGGTCTGCAGTTTCCTGGATCTGTTTTTCCCTCCTCTTTTGAAGATGGGAACCACATCAGCTTTTTTCCTGTCTGGTAGTTCCCGATAATTCAGGATCTTTGAAAGATATGGTTTGGTGGCTCCGAGATCACATCTGCCAGCTCCTTCAGAAGTCTTTTATGGTTATGTTTTTGGTAGGTTGGACTGTATTATCTTTTTGTGTGAAGACAGATGGAAAAATGAATTGAGTAGCTCTGCTTTTTCTCTACTGCCTGTTACTTCCTTGCCATCTTCTCTTGTTAGTGGACCGATTGTTTCCTTGATTTTTTCTTATTGTTTTTTTTTTGTATATGTTGAAAGAAACTTTTAAAATTATTTTTTATATTTGCTGCAAGGCTTATTTCATTTTGAACCTTAGCTTTTCTGACTTCATCTTTGCAAGTTTGGGCTATTTGTTTGTATTCTGCCTTAGTTATATGTCCCTCTTTCCATTTTTTGTACTTATCCCTTTTGTCTTTCATTTTATCAGAGAGTTCTTTGTATAACCATGCTGGTTTCTTCTTGGACTTTTTGTTTTTCTTTTTACGTGGTATTGAGGTGGACTAGGCTTTTATTACCATATTTCTCAGAGTTTTGCAACCTTGTTGAGTTGTTTTCCCTTTTAAGAGTTTCATCTATGGAATCCTTCCCAAGCTCTCTCTAAGTTTGTTAAAATCAGCCCCTTTGAAATTTAAGACACTGGTTTGATATGTTCTATAGTTTGTGTTTGAATTGTATTAAATTTCAATATGACGTGGTCACTCTCCTCCAGAGTTGCAGCAACTTCAACTCCCTCTATCACTTATTCTGTGTTAGTAAGAATTAGGTCCAGTATAGCTGTCTCTCTTTGTCACCTAACTGAAGTCAGGCTAGTTAAAGTCCCCATTACTGTTTTGGTGTGTTTCCAACATACATTTATTAACTGGTTAGCAAAATGTTCACCTGTTTCTTCTGCTTGGTTGAGTGGCCTGTACTATACAGTTAAGACAATGGCGATGAGCACTGTGCCCTAGAGTCAGACATGACTGACAGGGAAATATTTAGCTGTGGCTAATCTGTATAATCTGTCCTCAGCATTCGCTCATATGTTTGAAAAAAAAAGTTTGTAATGCTAAGTGTTTGTGAGTTACTGAAATCCAAAAGGGAATTTAATGTTTGTGTGAATATTTGAACTTGGATCTAGTTAGTCTTCTGTGTGTCATAGTTAATGTTGGAGATTAAAGTAGCATTTTGGTATGTTTGCTTTTTCATTATAATGCATGATTTTGTCTCTTGCTGTTCTCACATGTTCTGCAGCGACTTTATAAACAACCATTAAACTGAGGGTTTATGTCCATTTTATAGACAAAGATGATGCCAGGAAGAGAATTCCAGACAAGTGAGAATCTAAACCAGCATCAAAAAAGAAAGAAAAAGCATTGAAAGTCTTTTCTGCCTCCTCCAGAAAACTACAAAATTCTTTGTCCTCAGACAAAGGAGAGAATAACAGGAAGAGAATTTTGAGCTGGAAAAAACTGAGTATGGGGAACTCAAGGAAACACCCCCGAAAAAGGTCAAAGGGGGATAATTTGCAAATTCAGAAAAAGGGAAATAATCTGGAAATCAGTGGGGAGGAAGGGGTCACTTGTATTGGACCATTGTATTACATTGGACAGGCAGTCATGCAAGCCTTGCCCTGTGAAGAAAGCATAGCCTGAATGAAAGCAACATCCAAGAAGGGATCCAAAATATTTTTGACCTTGAGAATCCAAAAATACTATTGGTGGAAAACCGCCATATATATGCAGATGTGGGAAATGCTCAGATTGCAGATCACACCTGATTGTACATGAGAGGAACTGCACTGAAGAAAAGCCCACCCTCTGTCCTAAGTGTGGCACAAGCTTTAGGAAACATGCTACCGTAGTGACAAAAGAGGCCTGAAATGGGGGAGAAATCATTTGGTTGTTCTGATTGTGGGAAAACGTTCAGTCGGAATTCTCACCTGGTGACACACCAGAGGACACACACAGGAGAGAAACCTTTTCAGTGTCCAGATTGTGGGAAAGGCTTCAGTCAAAATTCCCACCTGGTGACACACCAGAGAATTCACACAGGAGAGAAACCGTATGAGTGTTGGGATTGTGGGAAAAGTTTCAGTCGGAATTCCCACCTAGTGATACACCGGAAGACTCACACAAGGCAGAAAGTGTATGAGTGTCCAGATTGTGGGAAAGGTTTCAGTCAAAATTCCAACTTGGTGATACACCAGAGGACTCATACAGGAGAAAAACCATATGAGTGTCCCAATTGTGGGAAAAGTTTCAGTCGTAATACCAACCTTGTGAATCACTTGAGGACTCACGTAGGAGAAAAAGTTTATGACTGTCCTGACTGTGGAAAAAGTTTCAGTCATAATTCTATCCTGATGATACACCGGAGAACTCACACAGGAGAGAAAGTGTATGAGTGTCCTGAATGTGGGAAAGGTTTCAGTCATAATTCCATCTTGATGATACATCAGAGGACTCACACAGGGGATAAACCATATGAGTGTCCGGATTGTGGGAAAAGTTTCAGTCAGAATTCTGCCCTTGCAATACACCAGAGGATTCACACAGGAGAAAAACCCTATGAATGTCCAGATTGTGGGAAAAGTTTCAGTCATAATTCCAATCTTGTGAAACACCAGAGGACTCACAGAGGGGAGAAACCATATGAGTGTCCAGACTGTGGGAAAGGTTTCAGTCATAATTCCAACCTGATGACACACCAGAGGACTCACACGGGAGAGAAACCGTATGAATGTTCCGATTGCGGGAAAAGTTTCAGTCAGAATTCCAACCTTGTTAAACACCTGAGGACTCATAATCCGGAGAAACGGTATGAGTGTCCAGATTGTGGGAAATGTTTCTTTCGTAATTCCAACCTGATGATACACCAGAGGGCTCACACAGGAGAGAAACCCTTTGAATGTTCTGATTGTGGGAAAAGTTTTAGTAATAATTCCAACCTTGTAAAACACCAGAGAATTCACACTGGAGAGAAACCCTATGAGTGTCCAGATTGTGGGAAAAGTTTCAGTCAGAATTCCAACCTGATGATACATCAGAGGACTCACACAGGGGAGAAACCGTATGAATGTCAGGACTGTGGAAAATGTTTCAGTTGGTATTCTGGACTGGTGATACACCAGAGGACTCACACAGGGGAGAAGCCATATGAATGTCCTGATTGTGGGAAAGGTTTCAGTACTAGGACTAACCTTATAAATCATGCAGGCTTACACACAGGTGAGAAACCTTTCAAGTGCCCAGAATGTGGAAAGTGCTTCTCGCAAACTTCTACCCTTATTAAACATAAGAAAATCCACTTGACCTATCAGATGATGAGTAAAGAGAAGGTTTGAATTTCTTTTCTGATCTGCCTTTGCAAGTTCACCTGAGAAATTATTTAATTTCTGGTTTGATTCTGTTTAGGCAAACATGTCTCAGTATTAGGCATGAGGAAGGAAAGAAAAGATATGAAAACGGATAATATTAGCTTGATCAAGATTAACTACTTTTGTCTGGCTATCAGGAAAATCTAATGGATATTCCCTTTTGCAAAAATAGAATAATTACTACCAAAAGGCTTTTGGGAATGTTTTTGCGTGTTGAACAACAGAGATAATAGAAAAGCAATACATAGTTTTTAGGAATCTGCTTCAGATCCTGAAAAAATATATTAGGAGATAGGAATACTCTGATTTACTTACCAATTGTAGCTCCTCAAATATGAAGTGACAGGAGAAGAGAAGTAAAGAGGGTTCAGAGTTTAAGTTTCCTAATGTTTTCAGAAATTCAGGACAAGAAGAATCGCTGTTCAGATTGTGAATAGTGAAGCACAAAATGGAGAATATTTGAGGGAGGTTTGGGGCAGTGAGAAGAGCACAAAAAATTCACATGTAAAGATTGTTGAACTTGATATGCAAATGCTGTTGGAATATAGTTAGTCTTCAACTTACGACCACAGCTGAGCCCAAAATTTACATTGCCAAGTGAGAAATTTGTTAAATGAATTTTCCCTATTGTTCGACTTTTCTTTCCATATTTGGTAAGTGAATCATGCAGTTGTTAAATTAGTTGTTAAATTGGTGACCTGGTTGTTAAGTGAATCTGATTTTTCCATTGACTTTGCTTGTCAGAAGGTTAACAGATAATAGATAATCAGAGTTGGAAGGGACCTTGTAGGTCATCTAGTCCAACCCCCTGCTCAAGCAGGAGACCCTACACCATTTCTGACAGATGGGAGTCCAATCTCTTCTTGAAAGTCTCAAGTGATGGTGCTGCTACAACTTCCAAGGGCAAGCTGTTCCAAGGTTGCAAAAGGTGATCACATGACCCCAGGACACTGCAACTATCATAAATGTGAGACAGTTGTCAAGCATCTGAATGTAAATCATGACCATGGGGATGTTGCAATGATCATAACTGTGAAAAACAGTAATGCGGTTGTAACTTTGAATGGTCACTAATTGTTGTATGTAATGGACTGCCTGTATAATGTTGCCATATTTCTGTGGGGCAGTATTTAGAAATAGTCTTATGATGGATGACCTGCACCATAAAACATTCTTAAGGAGCCTCCAGCTCATCCTGTAATTTGCTCTGTAGAGTGATAGATTCAGTTTGCCACTTGCTAATCTTCATGCAGCCTCCAGGAATCTTATGCCTTTCTGCCCATTTAGTTCCTGTCAGGGGACTGTGCAGCAGGTGTCCAAATGAAGTCAGAGACGTTGACATGAACTTGCAGTTCTGTGTATAAATATATTTTACAACTGTATATATGGCAAAGTAGATTACAGATTAACAGAGCTGACAGGGATCTTGTAGGTCATCTAGTCCAACCCCACTTCCCAAGCAGGAGACCCTACACCATTTCTGACAAATGGCAGTCCAGTCTCTTCTTGAAAGCCTCCAGTGATGAAGGTCCCACAACATCCAAAGGCAAACCAAGTTCCATTGGTTGATTGTTGTCACTGTCAGAAAATCTGTCCTTATTTCTAGGTTGAATCTCTCCTTGTTCAGTTTCCATCCTTCCTTGTTTGGCCTTCAGGTGCCTTGGAAAATAGCTTGACCCCTTCCTCTCTGTGATAGCCCCTCAAATATTGGAAAACTGCTATCATGTCTCCCCTGGTCCTTCTCTTCACTAGACTAGCCAAGCCCAGTTCCCGCAACCGTTCATCGTATGTTTTAGCCTCCAGTCCCCTAATCATCCTGATTGCTCTTCTCTGTACTTTTTCGAGAGTCTCAACATCTTTTTTATAATGTGACCAAAACAGGATGCAATATTCTAGGTGTGGTCTTCCTAAGGCTTTATAGAGTGGTATTAGAACTTCACTTGATCTTGATTGTATCATTAAGCAAACAAGCATCATGAGGTAAATCACAGAACAGCATACAAAGCCCACAGAAGAAAAAGGTGGGAAAACAAGGAAACTCCCCCTCTACCCTCACAGTAGCCAATCACACAGCAGGATGTGTGTTCTGGCTCACTGCACAACCTCTCCCCCAGCTACTAAATTTAAATACTATTTAACAGTTTCATTTAGACTCCTGTTTTTATATATACTGTCTTTTATGTCTTTGCTTTTTAGTATAATTACTATTATTATACTTTGATGTCTGTACTTTTCAGCTGAATACACCCCATGTTCATTATGCTGGTCTTTGTAATAAAGTTTTTAAACCTTAAAATAATTAAATTCTATTTAATTCTTGTCAGAGTGTAATTCTCACACAGTGAAACTGATAGAAAGAAATAGTGGAATTTCCAACAAATAACTCCTTTACAACAGAACAAATTTACAAACAGAACAAGATTAATCAGACCCCCATAAAACCTACAGACACTATCATCCATCGACCAATCCATGTCTGTCTGTCTGTCTGTCTCTATCACTCTATCTTCTTCTACTTTTCTTTCTTTTATATCTATCTTCTTCTATCTTATTTATTATTCATTATTATATTTTATCCATCCTCATTCATCCATCCATCCATATCCATCCATCCTCCATATATCCTCCATGCCCTCTCTATCTCTATCTATATATATCGATTGATATATATATATATATATTTGTTTTCGTAGATTTTCACGGGTAAAGGTATGTAGGTCTTGGTGTATTTGGGTCTTGAACGAAGAGAACGAGAACGAGAACGAAGCTGAAGACACCAGCCTGAAGATGACGGATGAGATTTCGTCGAAACGTTGCCAAGGTATTCTCAATCTTACACAGGACAAGACCCGAATACACCAAGACCTACATACCTTTACCCGTGAAAATCTACGAAAACATATATATATATATATATATATATTAAAAGTATGTTCCAGCATAACTCTGGAACACCTCGAGCAATTTCAGCCAAACATGGTACACAGATGACTTACCCACTGGACACAAATACTGTGGGGGTAAGACATGCCTAGCGCCCCTCGGGCGGGTGGGTGTGGCTTAAAGTGGTTTCTGCCCTGGTAACGGCTTCACAGGGCTCCCTCTTGTGGAGGAATAGAAGAATTGCATGACAGTACAACAGCATGAGTCCTGACTACAGGATTTTCCAGTCTTAATACAGGATTGGGATAAATAAATACCTGGACAACACTGGGTTATCAGCTAGTATATCACAAACACAAGTAAAATTCTGCAACAGGCAATCCAGAGGAGCTGGTTCCCAGGGCCCAGGCCAGAAGTCACCACTCCATTTCCTCAGAATATAAGTTTGAAGCTAAACAAGGTCCTTTTTCTGGAGAATAATGGGAACTCAATTGCAAAGATGTTGGTCTTGAAAGGCTGCAGCCACAGGAACAGATGTGTGGGTAGATTTTGTGAGAAGTAAGAAGAACCAGTTTGGTGCAGTGGTGAAGGCTGCAAGTTACAGTCAGTTGCAATCTTGCCATAGGTATGAAACCACCTGGGCATCCCGGGCCAGTTCCTCTCTCAGCCTACGAAGCAGGAAAGTGGGGGAGATCACTTGGAAAATCTTTGTCAAGGAAACTGCAGAGAAACCAGTCCAGGCAGTTGCCAGGTGTGAAGTCTATCTTGAAGGTGCCTAAAACAAACATTGGATGTAAGAAATATAGCGGATCAAAACTGCAAAGAAGTTCCAGTTCAGGGTCATGTCAGGCATGAAGGTAACTTCCAGGAGCTGTGGAATACTGAGATGCCAACTGAGAGTGAAAAATATGTCTGTGAACGGAGATAGGGGGTAGGGGAGATTAAAATGAACCTCTTTCTTGGCCCAGGATGCTACCCAGTGCAGGAAGTTAGCACCCATCCCTCTCCTAGAGGAATGAAATATTCTAGGAAATATTATAAGAGCAGAATATTATACCTTCGTGGATGAGAAAAGGAGAAACATGCTCATGGAAAACAGCCCCCAACTTTGTTAATAGCCCCAGAAAGACTGGGCCATCCTATCCAGGGGAGAGTTTCTACCGGTTCTGTCCGGTTCTATAGAACCGGATATTATGATTCTGCACAGTTCAGAGAACCGGCAAATTGCGCCCCTGGCTGGCCCCGCCCCTCTCCATCCGCCCAGACCCTCCTTGCCCACACAAACAGCTGACGGACGGCGGGGTGGAGAGCTGGTCCTGGAAGCCCTGATGCCACCAGAATCACTGCCATTGCGTTCCTTGGGCACCATTGCCACCATCGCCATTGCCGTCTCGCTGCTGCTTCATCCCCCCACCAGGTATGGCAAGCTCTGGGCTCAACAGCTTGCGTTTCCTCCCCCTGCTATGCTTCCCCCTTGGGGAAGTGAGGCTGGGAAGGCTGCTTGCACCGAGGGAAATATGGGGGGGGGAGGCGCACTTCACAAATGTGGCGGCAGTGGCACTGGAATCCCCTTCTCTTCATTTGTAAAATGCACGGTTTAAAGGTGCCGCGCAGCGCGAGGCTGCTTGCGAGGGAAATATGGGGGGGGGAGGCGCACTTCACAAATATGACAATGGTGCTGGAATTCCCTTCTCATTCGTAAAATGCGCAAAGTTTAAAGGTGCTGTGCAGTGCAAGGCTGCTTACAGTGAGGGAAATATGGGGGGAGGCACATTTCACAGATGTGATGACAATGGCACTGGAATCCCCTTCTCATTTGTAAAATGCGTGAAGTTTAACGGTGCCGCGCAGCGCGAGGCTGCTTGCGAGGGAAATATGGGGGGGAGGACGCACTTCACAAATGTGATGACAATGGCGCTGGAATCCCCTTCTCATTTGTAAAATGTACGAAGTTTAAAGGTGCCACGCAGCGGAGCCTGCTCATGGCAAGGGAAATATGGGGGGGGGGAACGCGCTGTGCAGCACCTTTAAACTTAGCGCGCTTCACAAATGGTGTCTCCTCATTTGTGAAGCGCGCTAAATTTGGTGCTAAGTTTGGTGCTGTGTGAGGCTACTCAAGGCAAGACGAGAGGAATATGGGGGGGGGGCGCGACTTTTCTCCCGAGACACTGACTGACACTGCTGCTCTTGCCATGGAGGAGAGAGATGAGAAACAGAGAGGGAGGGAGAAAGAAAGAGAAAACTATACTCCTGTAAGTATTCCAGAAGCAACATGCTCCCTTCCAGTTTCCACAGCCCCAACCAATCTCCCGCGCAACAGGAACAGAAATTTCATCCATGCAAAAGCTGCATGACAGGAACAGGAAATTAAATCTTCAAGTTCATGTATACTGTTTTTAGCCATCATTGAGCCTCAACAAACCAATGTTCTTTCCCACCACCCACCCCTTTGGGATAATTGTGTTATTAATCACATGCCTCACCTTCAAAACATGCTATGAATCTGTTAAAGAGGGCATAATGAATGACATTACCAGGATTTTTAAAAGATAAAGAAAATCAAGAATTTTAAAAGGTAAAGCGTCCACACACACACACACACCTCCCCAACTCTCTCTGTGTGTGTCTCTCACAAATTAGGCCATGCCCACAGAACCGGTTGTTAAGAAATTTGAATCCCACCCCAATCCTATCTACAAGACAAAAGGCTCCAGGGTGATAGGATTAGCCCTCACTCAAGATCCAAACCAGGACAAAGCCATTAAGCCATAATAGGAATTGCCGAACACTCTTTCAGAACACAATCCATTACCTCATCACCCAGCAAGATTCAACCAAGCCTGGGACACAGACAGCCTACAAGGTTAGCTTGGCACCTCTCCCCATAACCCCCTAGGAGGCTGACAAGTGACAACCAATAGGATATATTTCTTGCAAGGCCTAAGAGAGGGTAGAAATATATCTCACTGTCCACTCCATGTGGTCATCTACCCAGAATCACCCGTGCTTGGTGGTTCTGCTTCACCATTAAACCATCCTTCCAAACAGCCTCCATGTTTCCAGTGTCTTTCTTCCCACCTGGAACTAAATCCAGATGGACATTTTCTCCAACACTAGGAAGTGCTTACTATGCTACCTTGAGTTCCCAAAAGAAAAAAAAATCAAGACAATATATATGTTGAGGTTGTTTTCATTCAGATTCTATTAAGTGTTGTACCTTATGATTCTTGATCCTTGACAAATGTATCTTTTCTTTTATATACACTGAGAGCATTTGCACCAAAATAAATTCCTTGTGTGTCCAATGACACTTGGCCAGTAAAGAATTTACTTATTTTATTTATTTTATTTTGTCAATTGCTTACAAGATAATAGGTATAAGTATAAACATACTTATGAAACATGAAATGGATACATATAACAAAAATAAAAAGAATCAATAGGACAGGGACGGTAGGCATGTTGGTGCACTTATGCACGCCCCCTACAGACCTCTTAGGAAAGGGGTGAGGTCAATAGTAGACAGTCTAAGGTTAAAGTTTTTAAAGTTTTCTATTCTATGTCTATTCTCTATGCAACAGAGATTAGAGCCAACATCTGAACTGGGATCTTCCGACTCTAGTTGGGCCAACATCTCCATCGTATTCCTCCCCCCTCCCCCAACGACAAGTAACGTTTTCCCTTGATTTTTTTGTTCTTGTTTCAGTTGAAATAGCATCGTGGCGCAATCATTCAAAAACCTTGCAAACGACAGATGCCTGTAATTCGGCCTTATGTCGCTAGATGGCGAGCGCTCTATTAAATGCGTAACACCCGGCGACTAGAAAGCTGGTCAATACAGGACAGCGGCATCGATGGTGGCTGAGTAACCGCATCCAACGGGAGGGGGAGCGACGGAGCCGAAAGATGTTGAAACAATAGAGTCCTGGATTTCTAGAGAGGATGTGAAAGAGAGGATAAGAACAGAGGAATCTCCTCTTCCGGCTGACCCATCGGAGGATGGAGGCGTGGAGGGCGCCTCTCCTGCTCTTCCAAGGATTTTAGCTGCTGGAAGGTGAGTTGAGGACAGGTGGGAGGGGAAGCCGCGTGCAAGTAGGGCTGTTTGGTTTCCTCCACGATGCAGAAGCAGAGAAGAAACCAGGTTGAAACATGTCAGGTGCTGCTGCTTGTTCCTTCCCTCCCCAAATTTTGTTCCAGTGGTGCTTGTCATTATGAAAGTGCTGCTTGCAATTTTCTGCTGGTTGGGAGATTTAAAAGGTCGACTTCAGTTTAGGATTGATGCTTTGTGATTTTTATGGACATGTTGTTTCTTGGGAACTGGGGAGTTTCATGCACAAAAGCGGGGTTTATATCTTGCAGGTGCTTTGGGCACCATTCATCAATTGAAGCTTTCTGACAGTGAGAACAATCAACCAATGGAACACCTTGCCCTCGGAAATTGTGGGAGCGCCATCACTTGAGACTTTCAAGAAGAGATTGGACTGCCATTTGTCAGAAATGGTGTAGGGTCTCCCGCTTGGGCGGGGGTTGGATTAGATGACCTACAAGGTCCCTTCTAACTCTGATTATCTGTTATCTGAAGCCCCGCATCTGTTGAAGCCGTCCCATCCTCTAAAATTAGACCCAAGCATTTGAGCGTACCCACTTCTCGGACATTTTTGAGGCTGAAATACAAATGGACTTTTAACAGACATATTCATAGGCGTATCAATCTATATTTGTCTCTATGTGCATATCTGTATAATGGGTTATTTTCAAATATATCAGGAAATGTTGAGGCTACATTTTCCTGATATATTTGAAAATAACCCATTTGCTATAGTAACCAATATAATATATAATAACAATAACAAACCAAATTTGTTATTTGTTATTTTCATAAAATGAAATAACCAAATAACTAAAGAATGAGGTCCAGAAGAGAACTTCATGTTTCTGTGGATATTTGAACTTGGATCTCACTAATCTTTTATATGTCAAATGAATCATAATCAAGATTAGAAGTTAATTTAGCATTTTGGCACGTTTGCTTTTTCATTGTAATGCATTTTTTTCCTTCTTGCTGTTTTCACATCTTCTGCAACCATTTTACAAACCTAACCTTTTAACCCAGCCTTTTATGTCAATCTTGTAGACCGAAAAGATGCCAGGAAGAGAATTCCGGACAAGTGAGAATCCCAAGCAGCATTAAAAAGAAAGCAAATCCAGCCAGCAGTGAAAGTGTTTTCCGCCTCTGCCAGAAAACTACAAAAGTCTCCTCCTTCTGCAGGCAGGTGAAAGACAAAAGAGAGAATTTGAAAAGAGTTTTGAGTTGGAAAAAAATGTAATATGTAGAACTCAAGCAAATACTCCAGAAATGGTCAAGGAAGATTATTTTCAAAATCAGAAAAAGGTGAAGTAATCTGGAAATCAGTGCAGGAGGAAGGGGTTACTTGATAGTCACACTAGATAGGCAGGCAATCAAGCTTCACCCTATGAAGCAAGTAGCTTGAATGAAAGCACTAACTTGAGAATCCAAAAATATACTTGGTGGAAAAATCCCACAATGTGCATATTGTAGGAAAAAACACAGATTGCAGAGCACAGCTGATTATGTATGAGAGGACACACACTGAAGAAAAGCCCACCCACTCCCCTCAATGTGGCAAATAGCTTTAGGAACTGTGATACACAAGAGGACTCACATGGGGGAGAAACCATATGAGTGTCTAGATTGTGGGAAAACTTTCAGTCGGAATTCTTACCTGGTGATACACCAGAGGACTCACACAGGGGAGAAACCATATGAGTGTCCGGATTGTGGAAAAGGGTTCAGTCGGAATTCCAACCTGACAATACATCAGAGGACTCACACAGGAGAGAAACCATATGCGTGTTCAGACTGTGGCAAAAGTTTCAGTCAGAATTCCAATCTGGTGATACACCAGAGGATGCACACAGGACAGAAACCGTATGAGTGTCCAGATTGTGGGAAAGGTTTCAGTCAGAATTCTGACTTGGTAATACATCAGAGGACACACACAGGAGAAAGACCATATGAGTGTCCAGATTGTGGAAAAAGTTTCATTCAGAATTCTGACTTAGTGATACATAAGAGGACGCACACGGGGGAGAAACCTTATGAGTGTCCTGATTGTGGGAAAGGTTTTAGTCGGAATTATGCACTGGTATTACATCAGAGAACTCATACTGGGGAGAAACCATATGAGTGTCCAGGTTGTGGGAAATCTTTCAGTCGGAATTCTAATCTTGTGACACACCAAAGAACTCATACTGGGGAGAAACCTTATGATTGTCTGGATTGTGGAAAAAGTTTCAGTAGGAATTCCCACCTTGTGCTACACCAGAGGAGTCACACAGGAGAGAAACCATATGAGTGTCTGGATTGTGGAAAAAGTTTCAGTCGGAATTCTGGCCTGGTGATACACCAGAGAACTCACACTGGGGAGAAACCTTATGAGTGTCCGGATTGTGGGAAAACTTTCAACTGTAGTTCCCACCTGGTGATACACCAGAGGACTCACACAGGAGAAAAACCGTTTGAGTGTCCCGAATGTGGGAAAACTTTCAGTCGGAATTCTGAGGTGGTGATACATCAGAGGACTCACACAGGAGAGAAACCATATGAGTGTCCGGATTGTGGGAAATGTTTCAGTCAGAATTCCCATCTGGTAGTGCACCATAGGACTCACACAGGAGAAAAACCATATGAGTGTCCAGAATGTGGGAAAGGTTTCAGTACTAGATCTAAACTTATAAATCATTTAGGTTTACATACAGGGGAGAAACCTTTCAGATGCCCAGAGTGTGGACGGTGTTTCACGCATTATTCATCCCTTAAGGCACACAAGAAAATCCACATGAGGCAGACACTGATGAGTGTAGAAAAGCCTTGATTTTCATTTCTGATTTTCTGTTGGGAATCTAAATCAACTATTTAATTTTTGGCCTTATTCTCTTTAGTGAATCATGTCTCAGTATTGGACATACGGGAGGAGAGAAAAATGGAAAATTTTACTTTCGTGAAGGCTAACTACCTGTATCTGACTATCAGCAGAGTGTAGTGGATAATCAGTTTTTCAGAAACACTGCAATTGCCACACAAAAGCGTCTGTGTTGATTTTTTGTTTTGCATATTGATCGTCATAGATCATAGAAATGCCGCAGGCAGAATTTCAGCTTTCTATCTGGATGTCTTCCAGATTTCAGCCCCAGAGTTTTCTAGCTAGTAGAGACTTTGCAGAATGGTATGGAATGATAGTCAAGATTGCTATTAGGCCCTAGTAATCTACATATCATAAATAATATACTACTGTATATCATAATAAGAGCACCCAGATTTATTTAGAGTTTGTGGATTGTAAAGATGAAGAAAATGAAAGGAGACGTAGAGAGGGTTCGGGATTCATCTTTTCCTAACACCTCCAATAATCAGTTCAACTTTAATCCCTGTTCAGATTTGCTCTAAAATTGGGGCTCTGATTTTTCAAAAATTCCCTACTAGTAAAGAGAGAAAAAGTACTTGGGAGTAAGCATTTAGCTATGCAGTTGAATGATCCTGATGTTGCTGAATTTAAAGGACACCAAAGAATTCAAGGTTGTTTCTTTTCGTGTCTCCTTTTTGTGGATAAAAAACGTTCCGCCTGTCAGTTGTGTCTGACGCTAGAAAACAGTGGTGATCTCCAATTTATGACTGAAGAGCTAGCATTGTCCAAAGACACTTCTATTATCATGTGGCTGGCAAAACTATACGCCGAAGGCGCACAGAATATTGTTTCCTTCCCACTGAAGTGGTATCTATTTATCTACTTGCATTTACATCTTTTCTAACTGCTAGGTTGGCAGGACCTGGCGCAAGTAAAGGGAGCTCACTCTTTCACTCAGTACTTAAGCCTCGAATTGCCGACCTTCCAGTTGGCAAGCCCAACGTTTTAATCTTTTGGCCACCACACTCCCCCTTTTGTGAATGCACAGAAACAACAGCACATGTTTCTCCAGTGACTTTATTACAGGTTTGTACCAGGCTCATCTTGCCATTACTGCATAAATATTCAGGATTCACAAGACATTTCTATCCCTCCCTGCTGTTTTCAGATAGTAACCTTGGTGCACATGTAAAGCTTCCAAAGTTCTGTGGAGCAGTACTTAAAATTTGTCAGATGATGGATGATCTGTGGTACAAACTAGTTTTAATGAGCATCCAGGTCCTCATATGGCCGTGATGGCGAACCTATGGCATGCATGCCACAGGTGGCTCACAGCCATTTGTACCGGCACGCGAGCCTCAGACAAACTTACCTCACTGCACATGCGCACGCCTCACAGCTGATTTTTGGCTGCTTTGAAGCCTTTTTCGGCCTCCCAGGCTTGAGGAAAGCCTCTGCAGCCTGAAAAACTGGCCCATTTCATCACTTCCTGTATTTCTGGAAATACTGGAAGTGATGAAATGGGCCTATTTTTCAGGCTGCAGAGGCTTCCTTCAAGCCTGGGAGGCCGAAAAAGGCCTCAAACAGGCTGAAAATCATCTGAGAGGTGCAGTGTAGGTAAGGGGGCGGGGGATTGTGCGTGTATGCATAGGGGGTGGGGTGTGTGCGTTGCCTTCTGGGTGCTGGCACGCGAGCGCATGTGCGCAAGTGCAAGCACAATTTTTGGTACAGGAGCGCAAAAAGGTTAGCCACCACTGTCATGGCATTTTCTGTAGAGCACTGCTATCAAACTTGCAGCGTCACATTGCTGTCACGTGGCATTTTGTGACGTTTTCCCCATTTGCGGAGCTGGAGTGGGCATGGCCTGCACATGACACATCTGGCCTGCAGGCTGCCAGGTTGCCAGCCCTGTGAGTGATACATTTAATCTGCCACATGTTAACCTTTGTGCTGCCTACATCCATCTCAGTCTCCTAGCTTTCTTTTTAGTTCCATTTAGTTCTGTGAGCTGCGGTGGCACAGTGGTTAGAATGCAGTACTGCAGGCTACTTCTGCTGACTCCCGGCTACCTGCAGTTTGGCAGTTCGAATCTCACCAGGTTCAAGGTTGACTCAGCCTTCCATCCTTCTGAGGTTGGTAAAATGAGAACCCAGATTGTTGGGGGAAATCTGCTGACTCTGCAAACTGCTTAAGAGAGGGCTGTAAAGCACTGTAAAGCGGTATATAAGTGCTATTGCTATTTAAACTTCTGTTTTTATATATACTTCCTTTTTTATATCTTTTAGCTGTTTATAATAATCATTATTCTTCAATTATTTTCTTTATAAAAAGAAAACTAAATGTACCTAATGAACCTTATGCTGGTCTTTCACCGTAATAAAGATTTGATAATGTTATATATATGACAGTTCTTTTCCTAGTAGGTCATATTTCATATGATACCTTTGCAGGACGACATCCAACACACCAGGAGTAGCCCAGGTACGCAGAGGAACCAAGGGGTTTGTTTGTTCTGAGCCTCAAGCTCCAGGTGGCTTCAGATTTAAACATGCAGTGTTAAAACTTTAAAATAATCAAATTATATTTAATTCTCCTTTCTCTTTTTTTGGTGCCACTTTTTGGTCACACCCATTATGAAGTCGCATATTTTTATGCTTAAGAGCTGAAAATGCTTGAAATAGTTCAAAAGCTATTCTGAATATTTGAGAGAACCTTTTCATTAATCAAACTCTTAATGGTTATGGCATTCTGCTGTCTTTGGGGAATAAAATAGGATGTTGGTGCAGAGGAAACAGAAGAAGCTGGAAGAGTTCGTGGCTGGCTGACTATTGCAAGAATTCATTGCACAGAGTGTTTATTGTGATTACCCTTCTATGAAGGCCCTTCCTTCCTTCCTTCCTTCCTTCCTTCCTTCCTTCCTTCCTTCCTTCCTTCCTTCCTTCCTTCCTTCCTTCCTTCTTCCTTCCAAAATGCCAGAAGGCAGGGAAGAAGGGCAATGGGTATGAATGGCCCAATAAGAAGCCCAAGACCATTGGTTGAAATGGGCATCCATAGAAACCAAATAAATAAAAAAAAAATATTTTTTAAGAATTGACTGCAGAGCACAAATAAAGGAATAGAAATTGAATTCTATTCTGCAAAGATTCAGAGTGGACACATTGAACCTGACATGAAGGGAATAATGGAATATCCAGCAAGTAGCCCCTATACAATACAAAAGTAGATTAATTAAGACTCCATAAAACCAACTAACCATATATAACAAAAGCAACAGACAATCTAAAAGCCAGAGGGAACCGTTTTCCCAGGATGAGGCCAGAAGCCGCCAGTCCCCAATCGGAAAACCACTCTGTTTCCAATTATACATAAATCCTGCCTCTACTTGTTCCTCTTTTATCAGTGTATAGTGTTTCTTACGCTTGTTCAAGACCCGTTTTAGTACTGTAAAATAATTTAACCAGTGTGGCAAATGGCCAGGAGCATGGGACGAGATGCCAGCCAGTGCAGAGAAGAGCAACGAGAATGATTAGAGGACTGGAAGCTAAAACATGAACACTTTCAGGAACTAGGTATGTCCACTCTATGAAAGAGAAAGACTAGGGTTGATACAATAGCAGTCTTCCAACCTCTGGGGCAGTCATGAGGAAAAGGGAGTCAACCTATTCTTTAAGGCACTTGAAGGCAGAATAAAAAGTAACGATAGAAACTTGTAAAGGAGAGATCCAACCTAGAACTAACTAGACATTTCCTGACAGAACAATCAGTGGAACGACTTGCCTCCAGAAGTTGCTTCATCACTAAAGGGTTTTTAAAAAGAGACTGGACAGCCACTTTTCTGAAATGGTATAGGTTTGCTGCTTGAGCAGCAGGTTGGACTAGAACAGGGGTCGCCAACCTTTTGGACCTCAGGGACCACCAAACTCATAATTTTAAATCCCACAGACCAGAGACCCTGAGAAAATCCCCAAAAAAGTCTGCAGGAAAATTCTCCACCCCATTTTCCTACCGATTGATCATTCTTTATTTGGAATTGCAGGATACTGTCTCCAGTTCTGTTCTCAGGGGGAGAGAGAGAGAGAGAGAGACTTTTGGCTTCATGCAAGGAAGCAGCAAAGAACAGAGGTGCCTGACATGGGGTGAGTGGTGGCAAGCTCCCCCCCTTCCGCCCTTTCCCCCCTCCCCTCACTACCTCGTGTTGTTCGCAATGCAAGCGCCGGCAGCCTTGTGTTCCCGCAGGCCATGTGGGCGACACAGCCTTGTGTTCCCACGCAGCCTGGATTAATTGCTTTGTGGGTGACATTTCTCTGCGGACCACCAAAATTTTCTCACAAACCACTAGTGGTCCCAGGCCCACTGGTTGGTGACCACTGTCTTAGCGCAATGCTTCAGTTATTCAGAGGTAGCTTTTCATCTAGACATTCAGTTGATAAACTTATATTTTGGCAGGGGGTAAGAGTAAGAGCTCTTTTTTCCTTGGTCACTCTTCATGGAGGGGGGGAGTCTTCCAGCAGCAGTTCGATTGGACTTCCTTCTAGAGGAGCATCGCCCAAGAGCAGACATGGGCAGCTTTCTTTAACCTGGGAGATAAAGCCCACCCTCCCCATCTCCTGGTGAGCCATAGGAGGTCTTTCAATGAAGCAGTGACATCAGTGGGCAAAATTTTCACTTAAAAATTGAAAATTGCGTTTGGGAAGTAGGGTTGGGATTTGGAACACCAGAAATGGGTTCTTTGGGGTCCCAGAGGCTTAGCACCCATATGACTACTTACATATCCTTTGCCATGGGTGCAGAGGTGGTATTCAGCCAGTTCTGACCAGTTCTGGAGAACTGGTAGTGGAAATTTTGAGTAGTTCGGAGAACCGGCAAATCCCACCTCTGACTGGCCCCGCCAACCCCATCTGTTCTCTGCCTCCCGAGTCCCAGCTGATCGGCTGGATCTTTTGTTGCCCCGCACAGGAGAAAGGAGCTGGAAAGCAGGTTAGTGGGGTGGAGAGGGAATGGGGATTTTGTAGTACCCTTCCCTTGCCATGCCCACCAAGCCACACCCACAGAACCAGTAGTAAAAAAAATTGAATACCATCACTTCATGGGTGTTATTGGTACAACCTCAGGATACTTTGGGGGCTAGGAAGCTATATTTTTGAGGTTGTTAAGAAGAGATTGGACAATCCTCTGTCTGAAATGGTAAGTTGTTGGGTTTTTTTTTCTTGAGCAGGGAGTTGGACTAGAAGACCTCCGAGGTCCTTTCTGACTCCGTTATTTGATTTACCAGGGGAAACATGATAGCAGTCTTCCAATATTTGAGGGGCTGCCACAGAAAGGAAGGGGTCAACCTGTTTTCCAAGGCACCTGAAGGCCAGACAAGGAATAATGGATGGAAACTGAACAAGGACAGATTTAACCTGGAAATAAGGAGAAACTTTCTGACAGTGAAAACAATCAACCAATGGAACAGCTTTGCCTTCAGAAGTTGTGGGAGAGTCATCACTTGAGACTTTCAAGAAGAGATTGGACTGCCATTTGTCAGAAATGGTGTAGGGTCTCCTGCTTGGGCAGGTGGTTGGACTAGATGACCTACAAGGTCCCTTCCAACTCTGATTATCTGTATCTGTACCTATTGCCTGCCATTTACCTTATAGGTTGGTGGCTCTACTTCAAATCCTATTGTAATCTCTATATGGCAAGGAGAACATCAACCACGAAAAAAAAAACCCAGTTGAGATGAACAAGTCCCGATAGAAAGCTTTAGCGATTCTTAGGCTTGATAAGAGATAAAAGAAAGGCTACCATCAAGAAATCATTTCAAAGCTTGTGTGAACAGCTTCAGGCCACAATCGAATGTTTGTTTACACAGGAACTCAGATGAGTGTTGTTAGGAATCTGTATAGCAATTAGTTGGTTTGGCAATATATAAACTAACAATGTATGTAGCTTTAAGACAAAATCACTGTGTTGGTTTGTGATATATTGCGATTGGCTGATTGTATTGCAGATTGCCATAAGAGGGAGCTAGAGATCATGGTTTGCTCTCTCTGACATTCTGTTGCTATCTAAAGTTCTCTGTTGTATGTATGCTGTGCTTATACTTTGATATCTTTGTTTACTGTAAATGACAAAGGCAACCGGTAAGAAGACTTTGTAATTGGATATTATTTGGACTGTTAAATGTATATGACCTGGCTGAATAATTATTCATAACTACTCTCATAAACATTTCCATGTGCATATCCTTGTTATTCAAGGGTTGTTCTGTACATATCATAACAAGTGTGTGCAGAAACAGTTTCTGCTACATTCACTGCTAAAGCTCTACGGTAGAAGCTTGGGGAAGGTTGAAGGAAGGCCATGTTGAATTATTAGCTGCTCAAGGCCAGAATTTTTACATTTTGCCCATCATAATCAGGTAAGAATAGAATGGAATGGAATGGAATGGAATGGAATGGAATAGAATAGAATAGAATAGAATAGAATAGAATAGAATAGAATAGAATAGAACAGAATTCTTTATTGGCAAAATGTGATTAGTCACACAAGGAATTTGTTTCTGGTACGTAAGCTCTCAATGTACATACAACAAGAGTGATATCATTAACATAGTAGTCATTGTAAAATACATAATCAGGTAATATTATACATGTTCTTCCTGCGTCAACTCAGCAAGCTCAGATTGCTCAAGGAGCTGCTGATTCAGTTCTACACAGGAATTATTGAGTCATTTGTACATCTATAACTGTCTGGTTTGGCACAGCAACCAAACAAGAGAGGTACAGACTTAAGTTGTTGGTTTGAGCTCTGAGCTTGGCGATTTGGCTGCAAAGGTTTCATCTCCATTTGAGGAGACATCTTCAGTGAGCTTTGGATTGTCTTTGTCTGGGGAAGCACTGGCCTTTAAATACTGTTGGAAGAAATATCCTTCTGGGTTCAGTTCCAAGTGGGGAAAAAGACACTGGAAACATGGAGGCTGTTTGGAAAGATGGCCCTCTGTTGGGATTTGAATTTGAGCTTGTGTTCTGATTGGTTGTCAGACTCCCAGGGGACCATGCAGAGGCAACTCTGTAGGCTGTCCTGAGTCCCAGGCTTGTTTGACCCTTGCTGGATGATGATGTAAGAAAAGGGCTTTGGGCAATTCCTATTATGGCTCCACCTGGAGGAGGTAGAACTTCGTTATGTAGAATAGACTGGCTCAGGCCTTAATGGCCCATTAACAAAAGTGGGAGGGCTGAGTTTCTGCCTCTGAGTTTCTACTTCTCTTTTAAGGGAAATATTCTGCCTTTTTAGTATATCCTAAAAATATTTCATTTTTCTAGGAGGGGGGTGGGTTATAACTTCCAACAATACCTTTCTAAGTCCTGGTCTGATTTTGGGTTGTGTGATTGGCTGGCTACAGTTGCATCACAGTTGTGTGATGTAAATTGGCACTGGTGTTGTTGTTCAAATGTCTTGTGAGGACGTCATGGTCTGGTTTCAGGTTGATTTGATCAGCTGTGTGTGGGATGTGGTCTGATTTCTTGTGATCTGTCGAGTTATAACTTTGTTTGCAACGTCACTGTTTGTTTTGGTCCCTAAATGCTTGAGTGAAGCATTGTTTAAGTGAATCTGGCTTCCCCATTGATTATACTTGCCAGAAGATCGCAAAAGGGGATCTTGCAGGGTAAAGTGAAAAATCTGTTGAATGTGTCCCATTTTACAACTTTTCTTGCCACATTTGTTAAGCGAATCCGTGCAGTTCCTAAATCAGTAACAGGTTGTTAAGTGAATGTAGGTTTCCCATTGCCTTTGCTTGTCAGAATGTCGCAAAATGACTCCTGAACACTGCAACCGTCATAAATATGAGTCAGTTGCCAAGTGGCTGCATTTTGATCACGCGTCCATGGGGGAAGCTGCAGTGGTCCTAAGTTGTGAAGAACGGTCATGTCACTGTTTTCAGTGTGAACGGTCACTAAGTGAACTGTTTAAGTTGAGGACTACCTGTGGAGTAAGGTAGCACCCATCCCTCTCCTAGAAAAATGAAATATTTTAGGAAATATTAAAAAGAATATTTCCCCTAAAAGGGAAGTAGAAACTCAAGAGAGGCAGAAGCTCATCCCCCACCTTTGTTAATGGGTGAGCCATTAAGGCCTGGGCCAGAGTATTCTACATAACAAAGGCCTCTACCCATCTCACCACCTAGCCTGAGAAGATTGCATCAGTCAGCACTCAGGTGAAGCCATGTGGTCCAGACAAAGCCTACAAAGTTAGCTAAGACCCCCGCCCCTGGGACTCTGACAGACAATGGGATACACTTCTTACACAGGAACAGGAAACACTAAGGTGGGGCCCAACAGAGGGTATATAACTAAGGATCTCTCAGCATCTTCTTGCCCCTTTTTTCTTTCCCTTCACCCAACATCTTGAAGCATGTGATCATCCTTTTCGCTTTGGAGCTCCAAGCCATGTGGTCCTGTCCACCATTAAACCATCTTTCCAAACAGCCTCCATGTTTCCACTGTCTTTTTCCCACTTGGAACTAAAACCAGAAGGATATTTCTTCCAACACCTATCCTCGGGACAATATTCTTTTGCTGCCCTTTATAAGCAGGCTAGATAATATCCCAGGCTCCCTACCCTTCATCCATCCATCCATCCGCTCCAACAGCTGATTAGTTGGGTCTGCCCTTGCCAGGCTCCTGGCAGGGCTTCGGTCACATGATAGGAAGCGGAAAGCAAGGGAAAAGCCGCCTTTAAAACCTAGAGAGAACGGAGAAGGAGAGATTCTTCCCAGGTCTGTTGGAATCGGCGCGTGCGTGTGTTGGACGCCTTAATCCGGATTAGCGGCTCCTTAAAAGTGCTTAAAAGGGCCTTTACGTGCCCCCAGCTTTTTAAAATTCACCGCTCTTCTTCCTGATGATGGGTAGTCCTTTGTAGGGATCACCCTGATGCAGTTGGCGTGGGATGGGTGGAACTTCACCCAGTTATAAAAGTTTGTTTGTTTTCTCCCCCAAAATGCACGGGGTGTTGAAAAAGAGAGGGGGGAAAAAGCACATTCGACTGGGGAAAGAGAAGAAACGCCCGACTAGTGAGATTGCTCAAGAGGTAAAACAGATCGGGAGGGAGAAGGAAGACTGCAGCATCCAGAATTTAGAATAGAATAACAGAGTTGGAAGGGACCTTGGAGCTCTTCTAGTCCAACCCCTGCTCAGGCAGGAAACACTATACCACTTCAGACAAATGGTTGCCCAATCTCTTCTTTAAAACTTCCAGTGTTGGAGTACCTACAACTTCCATCCTTCCGAGGTGGGTAAAATGAGGACCCAAATTGTTGGGGGCAATATGCTGACTCTGTAAACCGCTTAGAGAGGGCTGTAAAACATAAGTCTAAGTGCTATTGCTATTGCTGTTTACAACTTCTGGAAGCAAATTGTTCCACTGATTATTTGTTCTAACTGTCAGGAAAATTCTCCTTAGTTCTAGGTTGCTTCCCTCCTTGGTCAGTTTCCACCCATGGCTTCTTGTCCTGCCCTCAGGTGCTTTGGAGAATAGCTTGACTCCCTCTTCTTTGTGGCAACCCCGGAGATATTGGAACACTGCTATCATGTCACCCTAAATTTCCTGCTGGATTAGAGGCAGTGTCTACACTAAACCTATCCATAACCCCATTGCTGCTTTGTCCATCCCACCCCCTTGAATTTAACCTTTAAATTCTACCTTCTTTCTTTTTATAGTGTTATTTTGAAACCACCCACCCACAATTTGTTGCATTAGTACTGTGCAGCTACTGAGTAGGGTTGCATAGCACCAATGTCTGGGTGCAAATCCTCTTGATCTGAGCAAGGGTAGCTTTTGAGTAAATATGGCTGCGTCCAGATAATGTGGGGGTCTTTTGTGTTAAAAGGACAGGGGATGATTCAGTACAGACCAAACCATCATATTTAAAAGAGTTTCAGTTTGATTCTAATTGTACTGAAGTTGAAATACATTTTAAATTTTCACCATTTTTATCCTGCCCTCTTATTGTTTAAAGTTTGGTTCCAACAGGCCGTCAGAGGCCAGAAGTGATGCAGAACCTTATTAGATATGAGATCAACTGTGAGGGTTTGTGTGACTTTTCAGAGAAAAAAACAAGCCTGCTTTTTAAAAAAAAAGAAGGAGGAGTTTAAAGATGTTTCTAAAATGTGTGTATTTTGCCCATCCTGGCTTAGGGTGCTGGGAGAGGTTAGCTTAGGTCTGAAAATATTGGAGCCCAAAAGGAACTTCCAGATCAGTGTTTCTCAACCTTGGCAATTTTAAATATTACCTTCTAGCAGGACCTAGGCAGGACACCTTCTCAGCAGTGCCCTCTATATTTTGGAACAACCTTCTTTAAAATCCAGCAATGTTCTCAACCTTGGCAATTTTAAGCTGTGTGGGCTTCAACTCCCAGAATTCCCCAGACAGCCGTAAGTGTTAACGTGTAACTCTTCCAAATTTGAAAACCTATTTGAAATTTGGCAAGTACTGAGGGTTGAACACTGCTTGATAATGTATGGTCTAAAAAGCCAGCTTGTGCAACTAGGGGGCGTGCATAAGCGCACCAACGTGCCTACTGTCCCTGTCCTACTGTTTATTTTTATTTTTCTTATATGTATCCATTTCATGTATTCATAACTATGTTTATACTTATACATATTATCTTATAATCGCTTGACAAAATAAATAAATAAAATAAAAACTTTAGCCTTGGAGAATAGAGTAGGCAGAAAAAATACTTGACTGCTCAAATTCTCCTCAGGTGCCGTCAGCCAGGCAATGCTGGCTAGTGGCTCCCGGGGGTAGGGCCTTCTCTGTGGGGGCACCCACCCTTTGGAACCTGCTGCCCCTGGAGCTCCGGGTGGCCCCTGACCTCCGATCTTTCCGCCGTGGCCTAAAACTTGTCTGTTCCAACTAGCCTACCCGGACTGATGGGGGCGGGGGGCGGATCTTTTTAGTGGTTGTTTTAAATTTAGTTAATTTATGAGATTTCTGATTTAATTACTTTTTAATATTTATATTGTGTCATTTTTAGTATTGTAAGCCGCCCTGAGTCCTTAGGGAGATAGGGCGGCATATAAATCTCATAACTAACTAACTAACTAACTAAGTATAGATTATTTCCCCCAAATAAACAATTTAAAAATGTCATTATTTTGACTCTCTATTTTCCCCCACAACAGGAGCAAATGGTTTTCTGAGGCAAACCTCAAATGTTGGATTTGGAGTTGATAATGGAAGAAGATTCTAGCAGCATCATTGTTCTAGGTGAGGGCTCTTTCTCCTCAAGATTTGTGAATCAACACAAAGTGAATCGGGTTCTTCCCTGACTTCCAGGAGGACATGATTTGGAAATATTTCACAGACGTTTTTCCAGCCTCACTTGGAGGTCAATATAGATTGTGTGAAAATGAATCCAGGCAGCCACTTCTGGGGAGCAGGTGTCTTGATGCTTTAAAGAAAGAGATGGAGCTGCAGCGCAGAATCCATGACCAATGTGCATTGCTAGCTGAGGAACGCCATTGCTGTCTTGCTTCCCTTCAGCTCCATGGAGACACAATGAAGACAGGGCAGCCTTTGGGGGCACCGTTTGGCCCCATATTTCTAGAAAGATCGATTTCTCCCTCAGGGTTTCCATTTCATGCCAGTTTTTCCTTAGTGACTGCTTTGCTAGCCAAATTTGGGAGGACTGGGGGGAAAGAGGAAATGAGGTTTGCTGTGGGTGGTTTCAGTTACTAGCTGAAAATGGATGATTGTGATAAATCAGGATATATAAAGATAGTTTTCAATTTACAGCCGATTGCTTAGCGACTGTTTGAAGTTATGATGGTCCTATATTGAGGATACTTAACAACCTACATTCGAAGTTATATCATTTGGGCTGAGTTTGATCCTGTTTCCGAGGATGAAGTGGACAGGATTATGCGACTCTTGAGTTCCACCACATGTTTATTGGACCCGTGCCCTTCCTGGATGGTGTATGCCACCAGGGAGGTCACGCGTCTCCAGGCAGTTGTCAACGCTTCGTTAAAGGAGGGCTCTTTCCCCACCGCCTTGAAAGAGGCGGTGGTGAGACCCCTCCTGAAGAAGCCTGCCCTGGACCCAGCCGTATTAAACAACTTTCGTCCGGTCTCCAACCTTCGTTTTTTAGCGAAGGTTGTTGAGAGTGTGGTGGCTCAACAGTTTCTGCTTTTCCTGGATGAAGCGGACTATCTAGATACCTATCAATCGGGCTTCCGGCCCGGGTTCAGTACAGAGACGGCATTGGTCGCACTGGTGGATGATCTCTGAGGCGGGACAGAGGCTTTTCCTCTGTCATGGTCCTATTAGATCTCTCGGTGGCTTTCGATACCATCGACTATGGTATCTTATTGTGGCGCCTTGAGGGGTTGGGAGTGGGGGGCAATGTTCTGCAGTGGTTCTCCTCCTACCTCTCGGGCTTCACAATCGGTGTTGGCAGGGGGCAGAGGTCGGCCCCAAGGGCTCTCACGTGTGGGGTCCCACAGGGATCGGTCCTCTCGCCCCTTCTGTTCAACATCTATATGAAGCCGCTGGGCGAGATCATCCGAGGTTTTAGTGAGGTATCATCAGTATGCTGATGATACCCAGTTATACATCTCCACCCCAAACCAAATCAGTGATGCCCTCTCTGTGATGTCCTGTTGTTTGGATGCGGTACGGATCTGGATGGGCAGGAACAGACTACAGCTCAATCTGGCCAAGACTGAGTGGCTGTGCGTACAGGCATCTCGCTCCAGTGAGTATATTCCACCTTTGGCCATAGGGGGAGAGGTGTTACCCCCTGTGGATAGGGCGCGGAATCTGGGAGTTCTCCTGGACTCACGGCTCAGTTTGGATGAGCAGGTGGGAGCCGTGGCCAGGGGGGGCTTTGCCCAGGTTCAGGTGGTTCGCCAGCTCCGCCCTTACCTGGATCGAGATGCCCTTTGCACGGTCACTCATGCACTTGTTACATCCCGACTCGACTACTGCAGCGCTCTCTATGTAGGACTGCCCTTGCATACCATCTGGAGGCTGCAGCTGGTGCAGAATGCAGCCGCGCGGGTTGTGATGGGAGTCTCCCGATACTCCCATGTTACGCCCCTCCTGCGTGAGCTGCATTGGTTGCCGGTTGCCCTCCGGGTGCGATTCAAGGTTTTGACATTAACATTCAAAGTCCTTCATGGCATGGGTCCGGGGTACTTGTGGGAACGTCTCCTGCCGATATCAAATACCGGTCGCCCTGTGCGAGCACATAGGTTGGGATTCCTCGGTTGCCGCACGACAATGTCGGCTTGCGGTGACCCGGGAAGGGCCTATTCTGCATCAGCCCCGCCTTATGGAACCAGCTACCCGTTGAGCTCCGGCTGGCTCGATCTCTCCTCTTTCCGGCGATCTAAAAACCTGGTTGTTTTACAGGCTGGCTGGGCTGATCTCCTAGGGAGAGGGTGGGTTTTAAATTCGATTTTAATTAGGTTTTATACTTGTATTTTGGCTTGTTTAGTTTAATTTCTTTTTAACTAATTTATTGTTCTGTGTTTTTATCTGTGAGCCGCACCGAGTCCTTTCTGGAGAGTGGCGGCATACAAGTCAGAACAAATAAATAAATAAACAGGCCCGCATTTATGATCTGTTTGCAGCGTCCTGTGACTTTTGCCCCAAATTCGCACTTCTGATTTTCAGTGAAATTGTGCCCCCAGTGAACCATTGGTTTGCTTAATGATTGCAGATTCATTTAATGGCCACAATGCTTTGCTTTTAAAAGCCGCCACATAATTCGTAAAACCAAGTCGGTCACATGACCAATCTGTTTGTCAACTCATAAAACATTCCTATGCCTGTTTTAGTAGCTACCATAAAAAAAGGGTGGGGGAGGAAGGAAATCTGGAAGAGCAGTTTGAAAGCAAAAGTATATTCCAACTCCTATCTTTAAAAGATTGTAACTAAAATACCAGAGTTTTTGCCCGGGAATATATTTAATTGGAGAACGTGAATGATGACACCCAGCCTGTAAACGTGCTCAATTGGAGAATCTGGTTTATGAGACACCCAGGGGGGAGGGGGAAAACAAGGTCACAGGAGACTGTGAAATTACGTATGCCAGAGTTGGCTTCACACAGGGCAGTGTCAGTATGTCACCTCTAATGAATCCTTTGAAGTTTTTTGAAGTTTGGCTCGAGAATCATGATTTAATTAGAGTGATTGCTGAAATCCTGACAGCAGTATTCCGTAGTAGCCTCTTAAAACCTGTGGTCAGATCGACCCTGAGGCCCCTACCTCATGAGCCCCCAGACCTTGCAGTCATAGGAGGCCAAACCCATTATGAGGTGCAGCGAATCCTTGATTCGAGGTGGGACAGGAGATAACTCCAATACTTAATCAAGTGGAAGGGCTACCCATTATCAGAGGCATCTTGGATAAAGAGTAGGAACGTCCAGTCCGATTGCCTTATAGCAAGATTCCATGCAGAAAATCCAACCAAGGGGGGCTTCGCAACCCTAAATTCTATATCTGCACTCAATTTGTTTTGCTTTATATAGGCCACCTTCAAGAAGTGAGAGGAGCCGAATGTCAACTCATAAAACATTCCTATGCCTGTTTTAGTAGTTGCCATGGTGGGGGGGGGGAGGAAGGAGATCTGGAAGAGCAGTTGAAAGCAAAAGTACATTCCAACTCTTATCTTTAAAAGATTGTAACTAAAATACCAGAGTTTTTGCCCACGAATATATTTAATTGGAGAACATGAATGATGGCACCCAGCCTGTGAATGTGCTCAGTTGGAGAATCTGGTTTAGGAGGCACCCAGGGGGGAAGCGGTGAAACAGGGTCACAGGTGAATGTGAATTACGTATGCCAGAGCTGATTTCATACAGGGCAGTGCAGGTATGTTGCCTCTAATAAATCCTTTGAAGTTTTTTGAAGGTTAGCTTGAGAATCATGATTTAATTAGAGCGATTGCTGGAATCCTGACACTGTTGTTACAACTATCATGGCTTATGTTTGTGATGGGCATAGAGCAATAGCACTTAAACTTGTATACCGCTTTATAGTGCTTTACAGCCCTCTGTCATGCCCCTGGTGGAGACTGACTCCGAGGAAGAGGAGGAACAGCCAACAGGGAGTGGGAGTGTGGCTCCAGAGGTGGTGGAGGAGGCTGGGGAAGGGCAGAGGCCGGCTGAGCAATCAGAGGAGGATCCAGACCCATCTCCTATCCATCCCAGAGCACGCAGGGAGGAGAGGATCAGGGAAAAGCATGGTCTACTCAGAAGGAGAGGGCCATGATCCTCCTCGGGGCTTACAGCTGGGAGCTATGTATATAAGTTTGTAACTGCATAGTCAGAATTGCTGAAGTCAAAGTTAGTATTTCCTTTGAAGGAGGTTTCTATTTCTTGGCGTTCTTCCCAAGGACTTTCCCTGGTTATCTGCTTGGAACGTACGATTACTTATCTTGGTTTGCTTCAGAACTCTCACCGAGACGGTTTGTTTTTGTTTTCCTTTTGCCTCATTAGTTACTTTTGGGACTTTAAACTGTGACTAATAAAACAGTTTAGTTGAAGGCATTTCCGGACTGTAATTCATGTTTTGGGTTATTTTGAGGGACTACGGGTCATCATACCCTCTCTAAGTGGTTTACAGAGCCAGCCTATTTGCCCCCCAACAGTTTGGGTTCTCATTTTACCCACCTTGGAAGGATGGAAGGCTAAGTCAACCTTGAGCCTGGTGGGATTCGATCTGCCAAATTACAGTAGGAGTAGCTTGCAGTACTGCACTCTATAAGCACTGCACCACCAAGGCTCCTTTATATGCTGCTTTAGGGTTATAAAAGTTGAGGACTACCTGTGCCCTTAGGGCTTTTTTTTTGAGGGATGGGATTGGCTTTTAAGCTGTTTTCTGGGATGTAAAATTGTATAGGTAGTCCTCGACTTACGGCTGCCATTGAACCCAAAATTTCTGCTTACTAAGTGAAAAATTTGTTAAGTGAGTTTTGCCCCATTTTACGACCTTTCTTGCCATGTTTGTTAAGTGAATCATTGCAGTTGTTAAATTACTAACACCGTTGTTAAGTGAATCTGGCTTCCCCAGTGAATTCGCTTGTCGGAAGGTCGCAAAAGGGGATCACATGACCTCAGGATGCTGCAACGATCATAAATATGAGCCAGTTACCAAGCATTTGAATCTTGATTGCGTGACCATGGGGAATGCTGCAACGGTCATAAAGTGTGAAAAATAGTCATAAGTCACTTTTTTCAGTGCCGTTGTAAACTTTGAAGAGTCACTAAATGAACTGTTCTTCACCTCTTTTGAAGTTTGGTCATGTCACAAGCTTTTGGCCATTTTTAAAAAGTTGAATATACGGGCAAAAGGCACAGGCAGTTTTAGAAAGTAATAGGTTTCCTTGCGTGCGTCATGTCCTCCTTTAACAACTCTCAGTTTAGAATTACTTTTGTTAAAAAGAAAACTTTCATTTTCTGGATAGCAGCTTTTATTGGTACAGGTATTCCTTGACTTAATGACCACAACTGAGCCCAAAATTTATGTTGCTGAGCGAGACTATTGTTGAGTGAGTTTTGCCTCATTTTCGACCTTTCTTGCCAGAGTTGTTAAGTGAATCCCTGCAATCAATAAGTGTGACGACCCGGGGTGTGGCACAAAGGCAACCCAGTCAGATAAGGAATAAGAGTCCCTTTACTATCTCCAACTTTGCCCCCAATGTCTAGGTTACCTTCTGGCTGGAAAAAAACTCTCCCAGGAACAGCCTTTGACTGCAGAAAATTAAGTCGAAAACATGAGCAACACAAACTGTAACTTATAAATCCAAACAAACCAAACTGCAGTGATCAGTTTGGCAGGACAGAAGTAAGGCTTGAAGGCATGAAAAAACTCACATGGTTGGGAAGACACCAGGAACACAGATAAGCCATGACAACATAGGATAAAGTCACGTTTGCTCCCAACAGCTTGCTGCACAGAGCTTGCCTTTTTTATACACTTGTGATCCCAGCTGCAGCTAATTAAGGGAATCAGGGCCCTTTCCTCCCCCGTAAGCCACACAACCCACGTTGCTCTCTTCTCCGTTCCTCCCTGAGTGCCCTAGGATGAAGAGGGGGTGGGCTGGGTCTTCCTCTGAACTCCCTCTCCCTTGTTCTACCTCTCCCCTGCTCTGCCCAGCCGGACTTAGCCCTTCCCCAGCCTCCTCCACAACCTATGGAGCCACACTCCCACTCCCTGTCAGCTGTTCATCTTCCTCCTTGGATTCAGACTCTGACAGAGGCATGACAATAAGTTTGTAACATGGTTGTTAGTGAATAGCTCCCCCATTGACTTTGCTTGTCAGAAGGTCGCAAAATGGGATCTCATGACCCTGGGACACTGCAACCGTCATAAATATGAATCAGTTGCTCAGTGTCCAAATTTTGATCAGGTGACCATGGGGATACTGCAACAGTTGTAAATGTGAAGAACAGTAAACAAGTCACTTTTTAAAGTGTTGTTGTAACTTTGGATGGTCACTAAAACGTTTGTAAGGGTTACCTGTATTAGCCCCAGGCCTACCTAAAGACTGACACCCCAATTGTCTCTTCCAGAAGGTGATGACGATGAAAGAATCTACACGGGAGAGGATCCCCATTACTGCCCCATGTATGGCAAAGGTTTTGGCGATCCGTCGGGCCTCATAAGGGAGCGTGAGAGACCCAAGGCAACCGAGAAATGCTACAAGTGTGCGGACTGTGGGAAAGGCTTCAAGAAACGATCGGCCCTCCTCACCCATGACCGGACTCACACGGGAGAAAAACCCTACAAATGCTTGGAGTGTGGGAACAGCTTCAGTAACAAATCCAGCCTGACCAGACACAAGAGGAAACACACTGGAGAAAAGCCATTTGGTTGCTTAAACTGTGGGAAATGTTTCAGCCAGAGCTCGAGTTTAATCAGGCATATGAGGAATCACACCGGCCTGAGGCCCTACATATGCTCAGATTGCGGCAAAAGCTTCAAGCAGAGCTCCAGTCTTCTAGTCCATGGGAGAACTCACACGGGCGAGACCCCGTATAGTTGTTCCATCTGTGGGAAACGCTTTTCCCAGAGCTCAAATCTTGTGAAACACGAGAGGATCCACACGGGGGAAAAGCCTTACCGATGCTCAGACTGTGGGAACACCTTCAGTAACAAGTCTAGCCTTACTAGGCATAAGAGAAACCACACGGGGCAGAAGCCCTACAAATGTTCCCAGTGCGGGAAAAAATTCAAGCAAAGTTCAGGCCTTCTTAAACATGAGAGAATCCATACACAACCCGGCTTCTCGAAATATTCTCATCCTAGCTTGGATCCGGATTCCAAGCTGCCTGTATGTGAGAGAGACCATGTTGCAGAGACCATATGAAATGGCTTGCATTCTATAAGCCAGGTTTTATTTGACACCAATAACAGAGGATGGGGTTCAAGCAAGAATAGAGCTGTATTTGAATAGTAATGGGAAAGTGTTGGTTGATAGATAAACAAACCCAGTTTGTGACTGTGGCCTCAGCTATACAGCCAAACCCTTTTGTCTTGCGGCTTTGCGAACAGAGGCCAAAGTGGAAGATGTTTGAGACGGGGTGATGGAGTTTTCAGAGTTTGACCGTTTTTATCCATGAAATAATTTCTATGTCAGGATTCTGGCAGTTACCCCCATTTAAATCATGAGTCTCGAGCCAAACTTCCAAAACTTCAAAAGGATTTATTGAGAGTTAACATATCCGGCACTGCCTGGGTGTAGCCGACTCTTGAGACACATAATTCATTGTCACCCTTGACCCTGGTTTCCCCCACCCCACCCCCTGGGTGTATCATAATTCATATTCTCCAATGGGACACATCCATAGCCAAGAGTCATCAATCATGCTCTCCAGTTAGAATTTTGTGCAGCAGAAACTTCAGTCACCTAGTTACTATCTTTGAAAACTATTTATGAAATGCAGTTTTGGGTTTGCAAGCTGCTGCACTGTTGGCCACTCTAAAAAAGACCAGAGAAATATTTTATGAGTTGGCATTCCATGGGGAAAGAGACATCTTGAAGAGACAGTTTAGTTGAATATTAATCAAAATGCCACATTGTATAGGGAAGGAAAAGATTAAAATCTGCCTCAAAACCTGCCCTTAAATGGCAGACTCAGGTTGGATGTTGTCAGCCCTACTAGAGAAATCAGAGGAAGAAACAGACACGATGTAGACCTAACACTACATTTATTAGAGTAGCTGTAATAACATGTACTATGTTGTATATGAATGTACTTCCCCATCTCCTCTTTGTCTTCTTGAGAATTTGACGGGGTGGTGGTGGTGGTGGTTGCCCATCTGAGACATTTTTGTAAAATTCTCTCTTTGGGCTTAAGCCACGTTTATCTATTTACAGGTAGTCCTCGACTTATGACCACAATTGAGCCCATTTCTGTTGTGAAGTGATACATTTGTTAAGTGAATTTTGCCCCTTTTTTATGATCTACCTTGCCAGAGTCTTTCAGTGAATCACTGCAGTTGTTCAGTTAGTAACATGTTTGTTAAGCAAGTCTGCTTTTCCCCATTGACTTTGCTTGTCAGAAGGTCACAAAAGGAGATCACATGATCTCCAGACACTGTGATTGTTATAAACATGAATCAATTGCCAAGGGTCTGGATTTCGATCACGTGACCATGAGGACGCTGCAACGGTCGTAAGTATGAAAAACGGTCAAAAGTCTCTTGTTTCGGTGCCATTGTGACTTTGAACTGTCACTAAACAAACTCTTGTAAGTAGGGGACTACCTGTATTGCCTTGGTAACAGAGCTTCCCTTTCTCCATCAAGACGATGCTCTATAGATATACTGTACTGACTTTTGGAGAACAAAGTTGTAGGTGACATATACAATCTATCCTGTATCTCCTGAATTAGCCTCTTGTGGAGGTGAAATATGTTATCCCATTAAAGGTGCTAGAATTTAAATCCAATTGCCAGACCGGTTGCTTGCGATTTCGGAATTTGCCAGGGATCGGGAGTGGGGAAATGATTTGATTTGATTTGATTTTGTTGTACTTATATGCCACCCTTCTCCCTGAGGACTCAGGGCGGCTCACAACATTAAAATACGAATACAAATAAGTTAAATAAAATACTATTAGACATTAAGCCCAATAAATTTTAAAACCCACAAACTAATCTAAAAACAGTTAAAAAACCCACCCCACTCCACTTCAGTCCAGGCCGGATTGCTGAAAAAATCAGGTCTTCAGGTCGCGGCGGAAGGAACGGAGGTCCGGGGCTAATCGGAGCCTCAAAGGAAGCTGGTTCCACAGGGTGGGTGCTACCACAGAGAAGGCCCTACCCCTGGGGGTCACCAGCCAACACTGTCTGGCCGACAGCACCCCAAGGAGGCCCTGTCTGTGGGAGCGTACAGGGCGAAGGGATGTCGATGCTGGCAGGAGACGTTCCCGCAAGTACCCCAGACCCCGGAATGGATGTTGGAGGGGACAAAATTATATTTTTCTGTCACTTATCTCTGGGCAGCTTTGCCTTTTCTATTGATAAGGAAAGATTCCCTATCCTGGATATTTCCTTTTTCCATTTTAGGATTAATTTGAGCAGATTTCTCATATATTCATAAATGTTCAGAAGAGAATCACAGAGTTGCAAGGGACCTTGGAGGTCTGCTAGACCCGTGATGGCAAACCTATGGCATGCATGCTACAGGTGGCACGCAGAGCCGTTTGTGTGGGCACGCGAGCCCCAGCCAAACTTACCTGCACTGTGCACGCGCGCGCCTCCCAGCTAATTTTCGGCCCGTTGGAGGCCATTTTCGCCCTCCCGGAGGCCTGAGGGAAGCCTCTGCAGCCTCGGGAGGTCAAAAAATGGGCCTTCCGGAAGTGCTGAAATGGGCCCGTTTTCAGTCTCCTGAGGCCCTCTGGAGGCTGAAAACAGGCACTTCTGGTATTTCCAGAAGGCCCGCTTTTTGGCCTCCCGAAGCTGCAGAGACTACCCTTGAGCCTCCGGGAGGGTGAAAATGGCCTCCAACGGACCGAAAATCAGCTGGGAGGCATGTGCATGCGCAGTGCAGGTAAGGGGGTGGGACGGGGTGTTGTGCGTGCATGTGCAGTGGTGGGGCGTGCTTTCGACACATCACAACAAAAAGGTTCGCCATCACTGTTACAGGCTAACCCCCCCTGCTCTAGGGAAACCCTAGACCAGGGATGTCAAACTCGTGTCGTCATGCCAATTGTCACATGACATATCACAACTTTTTTTCCCTTTGCTAAACCAGGTGTGGGCGTGGCCAACACGTGACGCATCCAGCCTGCAGGCCGGGAATTTGACAGCCCTGCCCTAGCCTAGGCCATTTCAGACAAAACCTCCAGCTCGCCTTGCCAACCTCCCTCCCACAGCTCAGACAGCCGGGTCACAGGGAGAGCCGGATGATCTAATCTTCTCTCAACCTGTCACTGAAGCTGAAGTTATTCCTGTTCCCCATATGTTCACCGACCTGGTCAACAAACAATGGGCCCTATCTGCTTCCTATCCTCCTCCGACTGGGTAGGACAAAAGGTTCTATAACCTGGCCCCTGAGTTTTCTAGCTCATTAAACACTCCTGAGGTAGATGACCCCATTAGAGCGGCCACGGCCGCCTCCTCCTTTACAAGGTCCTCCCTCAGATGGCTTTGCCATCTGCGAGAAATAATCCCAGCTTCCAATACCGAGCATCAGGATGTCGCCAAGATAATTGCGAGTTTCGGCAGAAATAAGTTTTCCTCTAGCTTCCCAAGTCTCTGCTACGCGTGGCTTCATTGGCAGGCAGATCGAGGCACAAATGGAAGCTTGCCTCTGCGCCTATATCCAGGGAGAAACTATTTGGCAAGGCCCTCGATCCTCTCCTTATTGAAACAAAATTGAAGAAGAGGATTCTCCCCTCTCTGTTTAGGAGGTCGGACTCCCGACCTTCTTAGCCATTTCGTAGAGGCCCCTCTCATCCCTCTTACCCGGGACACTACTATTCCAGATTTCAGAGGACTCCACCACAGAGTCAGGGGCAACGGTTGGACCCTTCCGACTTTGCCGGTAGAAACAGACGAGGGGGGCAGAACAGGAGACAGTTCAGGGGAACTAGTGGCAGGAACTTCCGTCGTTCCAAATGATGAGTGGGACCTAGCGCCCATAGGGGGCCGCTTAAGGTTCTTTGCTGACCAGTGGGATTCCTCCACCTCCGATGCCTGGGTGAGGAATACCATCAGGTTTGGCTTGGCTCTTGAGTTCCGCAGCTTCTGAAGGCAAGACAAGCGTTCCACTGATTAATGGTTCTAACTGTCAGGAAATTCCTCCTTAGTTCTAGGTTGGATCAATGTGATTAGAACAAATACTGAACCTGACAGAACTAGAATTTCCATTCCAGCCACAGATGAATAGTTTCTCCTTAAAAACATGAGCTTAGAACTATCAGCATCTGATTTATTCCTGTAGTAAAGCAGCCGTGCCATCCTTCTCTGCTTACTGAGTTTTGCTGCCTGTTGCATTTCCATGTTAATCATAGAGAATGCATTTCCTCTGTGGCTAGCATGAAAACTAAGGGACAGACGGAGCATGGGAGGAGTCATCTTTCCTCAGCCATCTCACTTGTTTTCCTGGAAGGAATTCCTGATCCTTATGGATGAGCAGGTTAATTTTTAAATAAAAAGCTACCACAGAGAGAGTTGACTATGTCCTTACTCATCTTAGCTGCCTTGAACAAGGACACTAGTGGTCATTTCCTGACATGCCTATGAGCAGGGGTTCCCAAACCTGGCAACTTTAGGACTTGTGGACTTCAACTCCCAGAATTCTCCAGTCAGCTATGCTGGCTGGAGAATTCTGGGAGTTGAAGTCCACAAGTCTTAAAGTTGCCAGGTTTGGAGATCTGCCTAGGAGATTCATTAGTTAAAATTTGCTTCATAAGCCACAGGAAGCGAAGGCCCAAGGCTGGATCTTTCTTTTGTTTCAATATACAGGTGAAACTCGAAAAATTAGAATATAGTGCAAAAGTTCATTTATTTCAGTAATGCAACTTAAAAGGTGAAACTAATATATGAGGTAGACTCGTTACATGCAAAGCAAGATAGTTCAAGCTGTGATTTGTCATAATTGTGATGATTATGGCTTACAGCTCATGAAAACCCCAAATCCACAATCTCAGAAAATCAGAATATTACATGCAATCAATAAAACAAGGATTGTACATAGAACAATATCGGACCTCTGAAAAGTATAAGCATGCATATGTACTCAGTACTTGGTTTGGGCCCCTTTTGCAGCAAATACTGCCTCAATGCGGCATGGCATGGAAGCTATCAGCCTGTGGCACTGCTGAGGTGTTATGGAAGACCAGGATGCTTCAATAGTGGCCTTCAGCTCTTCTGCATTGTTGAGTCTCATGTCTCTCATCTTTGGCAATGCCCCATAGATTGTCTGTGGGGTCAGGTCAGTGGAGTTTGCTGGCCAATCAAGCACAGTAATCCCACGGTCATTGAACCAGGTTTTGGTGCTTTTGGCAGTGTGGGCAAGTGCCAAGTCCTGCTGGAAAATGAAGTCAGCATCCCCATAAAGCTCATCTGCGGAAGGAAGCATGAAGTGCTCCAAAATCTCCTGGTAGACAGCTGCGTTGACCCTGGACTTAATGAAGCACAGTGGACCAACACCAGCAGATGACATGGCTCCTCAAATCAACACAGACTGTGGAAACTTCACAGTGGACTTCAAGCATCTTGCAGTGTGTGCCTCTTCATTATTCTTCCAGACTCTGGGTCCTTAGTTTCCAAATGAGATGCAAAAGTTGCTCTCATCAGAAAAGAGGACTTTGGACCACTGAGCAACAGACCAGGTCTGTTTTTCTTTAGCCCAGGTAAGACACTTCTGACCTTTGTTGTTCAGGAGCGGCTTGACAAGAGGAATACGACATTTGAAGCCCATGTCCAGGTTCCGTCTGTGTGTGGTAGCTCTTGATGCACTGACTCCAGCCTCAGTCCACTCCTTGTGAAAGTCCCCAACACTTTTGAATGGCCTTTTCCTGACAATGCTCTCCAGGCTGCGGTCATCCCTGCTGCTTGTGCACCTTTTTCTTCCACACTTTTCCCTTCCACATAACTTTCTATTAATGTGCTTTGATATAGCACTTTGGAAACATCCAACTTCTTTTGCAATTACCTTTTGAGGCTTTCTCTCCTTATGGAGGATGTCAATGATAGTTTTCTGCACAACTGTCAAGTCATCAGTCTTTCCCATGATTGTGATTCCTACTGAACCAGACTGAGAGACCATTTAAAGGCTCAGGAACCCTTTGCAGGTGTTATGGCTTAATTAGCTGATTAGAGTGGGACACTTTGAGCATAGAATATTGCACCTTTTCACAATATTCTGATTTTCTGAGATTGTGGATTTGGGGTTTTCATGAGCTGTAAGCCATAATCATCACAACTATGACAAATCACGGCTTGAACTATCTTGCTTTGCATGTAATGAGTCTATCTCATATATTAGTTTCACCTTTTAAGTTGCATTACTGAAATAAATGAACTTTTGTACGATATTCTAATTTTTCGAGTTTCACCTGTATATTTGAGGGCAATGTAACTTATGTTTCTCAAATATTCTCAGAGAATGCAAATGAATCTAGATATGTTTAGGGTCAAATTGGTTAAGTTCTTTCTGCTATTACTCTTAAGACGTCCTCCTATCTACCGTAATTCTGCATCCTTATTTTCTTTGCCTAAAGCTCAGTTTTCTGAGTAACTTTATTGCTGTTTTCTTAGGACTACTATTTGATCTGCAAAAAATGGATAATCAAGCCAGGTGCAATAGCCCTTAATTTTTTAATGTCTGGGGTCATAATGCATTAGAGATTTGTCATTGGGTGTTGGGGTTCTAAGTTCAGGTTATGCCCCGGTGTAGCTTTTGCAATCTGCAAGGCAGCCTGGATTGCCCATCTATGAAATGGTCTACCTTGCAGGGTTGGTGTGAGGCCTAACATAAATAAAAGTGTGCAAGCTGCAAGTTATGTGTGGTTCTTTTTCTTGCCATAGTATTTTGCTTCTTTTCTGTAATCCCAAAAGTGCTTTTTCCAAAAGGCATCTGGACTTCCTTGTTTGTTTGTTTTTTCTTTGAAAACATTTCGCTTCTCATTCAGAACCCAAGAAGCTTCTTGGAAGAGAAATGAAACATTTTCAAGGAAAAAAAAAACCAAGGAATTCTTTGGTTGCCTTTTGAAAAACGCATCTTTGAGACAACCATGACCTGAAAATCTTCGTAGCTATCTTTTCTGTGCCTTTAGGATTTTCCTGCAGCTGCTATGTGGAGCCATCTCTTTTATTTTTTGGATTTTCCCATGTAACCTTGAGTTGATTCCTGACAACTAGATGGAAGACCTAACATTTTGGGTTGCAATTGCTTCTTATTGTTGCTTCTTGGCTCCTGGTTTCTTACCTCGTGTCTTTAACCATTTAACCGCTGTGGGTGGTATGTGTCTTCCTCAATCTCAGGTTGTCTACTAAAAACCTGGGAGTTTTGAGGGTTCTGCACAATATCTTTATCTGTGCCTAGCACTGCCTTCTTGTTAAGGTTCCAAGTAATAAGTCCTGTTCAATAAGAACTCCAAGGCAGGCTTACTCCTCAAAGAACATTTTATTGGAAGGTATCAAATTGGCATTTTCTTGATGAAAAAAACGGCTCTAAATGCCCGGCGGTTTTACAACCAATTAAAAGTAAAACTTTGTCACTTCCCCCCAGAGTCACCAACCACATGGACCAATCAGCATACAGCCCAGTTGCTAGGTGACCTCTCCACCTTTCAAACACCTGCATCAACGTCCTTGATTCCCAGGGGAAGGAATTTTATTTTGGCTACAGCTATCTCTACACACCCCCTCCTTGCCCCCTTTGCCCCAGGTTGTGTCAGCCCTGAAGCTGTGAGAAGAAGAAACTCTCTAGAGAAAACCTAAAAAAGAAAATGGCCACAGTTCAGCCAACTTCAGGGTTGACACTTCTTCTTCCCCAGAGAGCTCAGATTATGTCCCTGGGATCTGTTTGAGCCACTCGTCCAGCTTAGGTGTCACAGCCCTGAGTGTGTTTCTACCACCGTTGTAATTACTCGGGCCTTTGTTTTCCACATTCCTTCAGGCCTTGGTACTTCTCCAGCTTACCACGCTCCTTCCTGATGTTGCTGTTCACTTGACATGGCTATATACACAAATAACATATGTACATACATACCCATTCATACATTTCATTCCTGGATTAACCCACTATCTCAATTCTCCCACTACTTATTTACTTACTTACTTGCTTACTTACTTACTTTATTTATTTATTTATGACATTTATTTGTCGCCCACCTTGTATCCAACGTCTCTGGGTGGCTTACAGGACAGGTAGTCCTTGACTTACAACATTCATTTAGTGTCTCTTCAAAGTGACGACAACACTGAAAAAAGTGACTTATGACTGTTTTTCACATAATCATGGCAGCATCCCCAAGGCCACATGATCAAAATTCAGATGCTTGCCAAGTGGTTCACATTTATGATGGTTGCAGTGTCCTGTGGTCATGTGATCAGCTTTTGTGACTTTCTGACATGGTTGTTGTTAGTAACAACTACCATGTTACTAACAAATGCAATGATTCACTTAACTGTGGCAAGACAAGTCCTAAAGTCGTAAACTCACTTAAATGTTTCACTTAGCAACATAAATTTTGAGCTCATTTGTGGTCATAACTCAAGGACTACCTGTATTCATTCATTCACATTCCCTGCCTTTATTATTTTTACACATAAATCAAGACTGGCAAACATACCCAAGATACTTTCTTCCTATTTTCCCCATTATAAGAACCCTCTGTGTTGAGTTGGGTTGAGAGAGAGTGACAGACCCAAGGTCATCCAGTTGGCTTTCGTAGCTAAGATGTGACTAGAACTCATGGTCTGTTCTTTAGCTTGAAGCTTTAATCACTAAACTAAACTGGTTTAGATGTTACTCTATGGCAGAGGTCTCCAAACTTGGCAAGCTTGAAGCTTTAATCACTAAACTAAACTGGTTTAGATGTTACTCTATGGCAGAGGTCTCCAAACTTGGCAACTTTAAGACCTGTGGACTTCAACTTCCAGAATTTTGAGAGTTGAAGTTCACAAGTCTTAAAGTTGCCAAGTTTGGAGACCCCTGTTCTATGAGGTGCACTGGAGTTTTTCAACCTTGGCCACTTTAAGATGTGTGGACTTCATCTGGATTTCTGGGACCTGAAGTCCACCCATGTTAAGGTGGCCAAGGTTGAGAAATACTGGTAGATAATTACTGTGGTGGTTTGTTCCAGCTCTCTTAGGAACTCCCCAGAAACCTTTAGTACATTAGTGGAACCTAGATATAGAATCACATTGGAAAGGCAAGCTATGAGAATGTGTGTTTGTTCTTTGGGCTGGCTCCTGGCAACATTTTCCAAACTCGGTTTGCCCATATCTCCTTCCAAGGGCTGAGAGAGAGGGACTGTCCCAAGCTCATCCAGCTGGCTTCATATCTCCTAAGGCAGAAATAGAACTCATGATGTTCTACTCAGAAGTAGAACTCAAGATGATGATTCTTGACTCTTGATGAATGTATCTTTTCTTTTATGTACACTGAAAGCATTTGCACCCAGACAAACTCCTTGTGTTTTTAATCACACTTGGCCAATAAAGAATTCTATTCTATTCTATTCTATTCTATTCTATTCTATTCTATTCTATTCTATTCTATTCTATTCTATTCTATGATGTCCTGGTTACTAATCCAACACCAGTGATTTTCAATTTTTAAAAATTAAGTAAATCTAATTCAATCTACAGGTGAAACTCGAAAAATTAGAATATCATGCAAAAGTTCATTTATTTCAGTAATGCAACTTAAAAGGTGAAACTAATATAAGAGATAGACTCATTACATGCAAAGCAAGATAGTTCAAGCCGTGATTTGTCATAATTGTGATGATTATGGCTTACAGCTCGTGAAAACCCCAAATCCACAATCTCACAAAATTAGAATATTACATGCAATCAATAAAACAAGGATTGTACATAGAACAATATCGGACCTCTGAAAAGTATAAGCATGCATATGTACTCAGTACTTGGTTTGGGCCCCTTTTGCAGCAAATACTGCCTCAATGCGGCATGGCATGGAAGCTATCAGCCTGTGGCACTGCTGAGGTGTTATGGAAGACCAGGATGCTTCAATAGTGGCCTTCAGCTCTTCTGCATTGTTGGGTCTCATGTCTCTCATCTTTCTCTTGGCAATGCCCCATAGATTGTCTATGGGGTCAGGTCAGTGGAGTTTGCTGGCCAATCAAGCACAGTAATCCCACGGTCATTGAACCAGGTTTTGGTGCTTTTGGCAGTGTGGGCAAGTGCCAAGTCCTGCTGGAAAATGAAGTCAGCATCCCCATAAAGCTCGTCTGCGGAAGGAAGCAGGAAGTGCTCCAAAATCTCCTGGTAGACAGCTGCATTGACCCTGGACTTAATGAAGCACAGTGGACCAACACCAGAAGATGACATGGCTCCCCAAATCAACACAGACTGTGGAAACTTCACACTGGACTTCAAGCATCTTGCATTATGTGCCTCTCCATTCTTCCTCCAGACTCTGGGTCCTTGGTTTCCAAATGAGATGCAAAAGTTGCTCTCATCAGAAAAAAGGACTTTGGGCCACTGAGCAACAGACCAGGTCTGTTTTTCTTTAGCCCAGGTAAGACGCTTCTGATGTTGTTTGTTGTTCAGGAGTGGCTTGACAAGAGGAATACGACATTTGAAGCCCATGTCCAGGATCCGTCTGTGTGTGGTGGCTCTTGATGCACTGATTCCAGCCTCAGTCCACTCCTTGTGAAAGTCCCTAACACTTTTGAATGGCCTTTTCCTGACAATCCTCTCCAGGCTGCGGTCATCCTTGCTGCTTGTGCACCTTTTTCTTCCACACTTTTCCCTTCCACATAACTTTCTATTAATGTGCTTTGATACAGCACTTTGGGAACATCCAACTTCTTTTGCAATTACCTTTTGAGGCATTCCCTCCTTATGGAGGATGTCAATGATGGTTTTCTGCACAACTGTCAAGTCATCAGTCTTTCCCATGATTGTGATTCCTACTGAACCAGAGTGAGAGACCATTTAAAGGCTCAGGAACCCTTTGCAGGTGTTATGGCTTAATTAGCTGATTAGAGTGGGACACTTTGAGCCTAGAATATTGCACCTTTTCACAATATTCTAATTTTCTGAGATTGTGGATTTGGGGTTTTCATGAGCTGTAAGCCATAATCATCACAACTATGACAAATCACGGCTTGAACTATCTTGCTTTGCATGTAATGAGTCTATCTCATATATTAGTTTCACCTTTTAAGTTGCATTACTGAAATAAATGAACTTTTGCATGATATTCTAATTTTTCGAGTTTCACCTGTATTTTTGCCGGCATTGCAAAAATCCAGAGATTAAAAAAAGCCAAACACTCATTGGAAAGGCAAGATTTATTGTTTTCTATTTCCTGTTTAAATACAGTGTTGGTACTAAAAATAAATTTATTTGAAAAAAGGAAGGGAAAAACAGACAACTATACTTTTAACTACAAGCTCCTAATTAAAATTCCAATACTGGCTTCTAGTAATACATTAAACAAATTTTCAGCTGATTGCTTTCTGATACAACCCAATTAATGATCACGACTTTTTGTTATTTTCCCCAATTATTCCATCATTGCTTAGCCAGGTTAATTCTATTCCCAAATCCTAACAACCCCAATGCCTAACATTTCATCAAATATACTTTTTGACATAATCTCATTTTAAATTCAAGTCTAGGTTATCCAAATTCTTTAGATTGTAAATCCTGAACCCTCTGCACTAGCAGTGCAATTGTAAGAATTATGTCTCAAAGTTGTTTTGAAACTCAGTTTATATTTCATAATTCTAATAATTTGTTTCTTCTTGATCTACTTAAATCGATGCACAAATCACATAGGTTCCATCATACAGGTAGTTCTTGACTTACAACATTCGCTTAATGACTATCTGAAGTCACAACAGCACTGAAAAAAATGATTTATAAACTGTCCTTGCACTGATGACCATTGCAACATCCCCAGTCACATGATAAAAAAGGGTACTTGGAAACCAGTATGTTTTTACAAAGTTTGCAGTGTCCAGGGGCTCATGTACTAATAGCAAACCTATCAGCCATGCCCCTTTTTCAGGGTACACTATTTGCATTATCCTTCCTACCCATCTTCCCAATGCTCATGGAGCATCTCCAGCCCTTATTGGTCTCTCTTTTTTGGGAGAGTGTGAGCTCCATTTATTTTAATTTTTTGCAAGTCTGCAAACCTCAGCCTTTCAGGCTTGCAGATGGCTTTCTTCTGTGCCAGAAAGCCGACATCTGGGATGTAAAAAACCTGCCATAGTTAAGCTAATGGAAACAGAGATAACCTAAGGCAGGGGTGTCAAACTCAAGGCCTACAGGTCAGATCCAGCCCGTGGGGTGCTTAGATCTGGCCTGCAAGTGTTCTGACCAAGGCTTCCTGAGACCGTAATTAAACACACACTTAGTCCAAACAACTCTCTTTTTATTTCAATGCTGGCATTCCCAGTCCGTAATGAGTCCCAAACAATTTCTCGAGATAAGCACCCACCTTTATCTCCTTTGAATTGCTGCCAACAACTAAAGTGCCAAATTAACTGTAAAAAGCCCAATGAAGTACAAAGTCCATACAGAGCTTCAAGGTTTAATCCGAACAGAGTGAAAAACGTTGCTTCCTGCAAAGGTTCCTGTCCCTTTGCACTTCCTTTATATCTTATGGGAGGGGCAATCACCTCCAAGCCTTACTCCTGAGTCGCCCTTTCTGTCTTAACTGCTCTTGCCTTCTGGCAGCTCTGCGCACCGCACACTGGGAACAGGCTCCCCTTGTTCCTCTGCCTTGCTGCTGTCAGATTCTGGTGGCTCCGAAGTCAGCACATACCTCCCAGATGGCCCTGGCCCCATCTTTGTATCGGACGCAGGACCCTCATCCGAGTCCTCCCCAGACTCCTGGACTGGCCCATGTTCTTCCCCACTGTCCAATTCTGCTGCTGTCTCCACAGGCTGCTGGTAGACCACAACAGCAGGCCCGTCCTGGAAACAACAAAGGACTAGCCTGTGGTGCTTCTGCCAGCAAATACGGAGCTTGGGAGGCCCGTGCACAGCCCTTCCAGGGTTCTTTTTTGGCCGTGACGACCTCCTGCAGCCCTCTGGCAGCAAAAACAAAGGTCAAGGAGAGGGCTGGCAGAGGGCTTCAGGAGACCATCATGACCGAAAACAGAGTCTCAATAGTCCTGTCAAACCCCAAACCTGGGGTTTGCCACAGAGACTGGGTGGACTGCACGCAGCACACCCGGGCTCCGTTTTCATTGGTAGAGGCCTGCAGGAGGCCATTGTGGCCAAAAACCAAGCCTCAACAAGTGATGTCAAACTGGCCATGCCCACCCCAGCCATGCCCCCCTGTCCCCTCGCTAAGGTAAAACACAACCCTGATGCGACCCTCAATTAAATTGAGTTTGACACCTCTTGACCTACCGTCAATATTTTCTTCCTCATGGCTTCAACTCTATGAATTGTTCCATCTATTTTATTTTAGGCCGAAAAGATGGTTAGATTCAAAGGAAGATGGTTCTTTCGAAAAACTTGTGTCATACCTATGTGGACTTCTTGCCTGTTGGCAACCCTTGGGGAGATCCACCCCATATTCATGCTACACCACCTGGTTATGGCCCACCACAATGATCGCATCAATCCTGGCTAAATCCTTTCCCACGGCTGGCCCATGCACGTGGTTTCTCTCGTGTTTCAAGAGGGAGGCTTTGTGACTGAACTTTTTCCCGCAATCCAAGCACTCAAAGGGCTTCTCCCCTGTGTGGCTTCTCTGATGATTAATCAGGTTGGATCGCTGACTGAAGCTCCTCCCACATTCTGCGCATTTGTACGGTTTCTCCCCCGTGTGAGTTCTTTGGTGGCCGACCAGGAATTCTCTCCGGCTAAAGCTTTTCCCACACTCCAAACACATGTAGGGCTTTTCCCCTGTGTGAATCCTCTCATGGATACGGAGAACTGAGTTGCAACTAAAAAATTAAGCACGAGTATCGAGCTAGTCTGGAAATAAGGAGGAATTTCCTGATAATAAGAATGATTAATCAATGGAACAGCTTGCCTCCTGGAACTATGGGTGCTCCAGCACTGGAGGTCTCCAAGAAAAGATTAGACAACTATTTGTTTGAGATGGTATAAAGACTCCTGCCTTGGCAGGAAGTTGGAGTAGACCTCCAAGGTCCCTTCTGTACACTTCCTATGATTCTATGATCTGCGACTCAAATCTTACCAGACAAGTGGATCTGATGATCTGCCCTTTGTTCAGGTGCCTCCTTTCCTATTTCCAACAAAGGCTGTTTTATTTTGATGGTCTAAAAAAAGAACACAAGACTTGAAAATTTAAGAATATTTAATAGAAAACTTACAGATTTAGCAATGTGTTACAATATTATAGTTGATGTATATACATACTACACAATAATGTAAACATCTTAGTTTAGTTTACTTTAAAAAATGTGGGAGGATGACATCTTTTTGACTTCTTTAATCCCCCCATCAGTGGGATTGGATTTGGGTGGTGTTAGAGATAACCAAAGAGAAGATGATGGATGGGATGGATGAAGTGTTCTGTGTCTATACAAGATATGCAATGAGAAATAAGCTACCAAGAGAAGTTCACATCAGATTTACTAAGAAAACTATTAAAACCCAGATACTGCAGGTGGGAAGAGAGAAAACATTAAAGTACAAAGATAAAGAAATTGTGGTACTGAAACAGGTACCAAGAAGAGTAAGAGAGATGAGAAGAGAATACTTATTCTTGACTAAAGAGTTACTTAAAAGAGGAGTAAACTACAGATGGTTGATACCAGAAGGTCTCTTGTTCACCTGGCAGGAACAAAGACACAGAATTGATACAGCTGAAAAAGCAGAGCTATTCTATTTAGAGTACCTCAGAGGAAAGGAGGAAGATACAAGAAAAGAAGAGTCACTAATTGAATTTCAAGAGGAGTGTATAGCAGCAATTGAAAAAGAAAAATAAGAAGGTGCAGTAGGTGGTGCACCTAGAGAGCAATGAGAAATAAGATCTACTAGAGCAACAAAACCCTCTTACAAAGTTTAATATGGATGAAAGAAAATTGATTACGATTAATATAAATGGACTTAATTTAGCTACTAAAAGAAGAAAAGTATTTCACAAATTAGAGAAACTAAAGTTTAATATAATCTGCCTACAAGAAGTACATATCAAAAAACAGCATGAATATATATTGAAACAAAAAAAATTAGGGAAATTATTCACGTCATTGACACAATGTAAAAAAAGAGGTGTGGTTCTATATATTAGAGATACAATTCCGGCAGAACCAATTTACACAGATGATGATGGAAGGATTTTGATGGTGGAAATAATGGACAATAATGTAAAGACACTCTTAATTCCAATTTACACTCCAAATGACAATCAAGAAGAATTTTACAGGAAACTACATATGAAAATAATTGAACTGGATTATATCAATATGTGTATGATGGGGGATTTTAATGGAATAATTAACGAGCAATTGGACTATAAAACACAGAAACCAACCAAGAAAATTAGAAAGACATTACCAAAATCCTTTTTTTGAATGATAGAGGAAACAAATTTAAAAGATGCATGGAGAGAGAGAAAAGTGGAAAATAAGCAATACACTTTTTATTCAAATAGACATGCATCATGGTCTAGAATTGATATGATATGGATGTCAGCAGAATTACTTTCTAACATACAAGAAATTGAAATAGAAACAAGCACTTGGGCAGACCATAATCCAATGACAGTTACCTGGAAAGGACAAAAGAGGAGATCTAGATGGACTTTAAATAATGCAATATTAAAGGAAAAAGACTTTAAACAGAAAATTGAGAGAGAATTGGTTTTCTTTTTTAAAGAAAATAAAAAAGAGGATACATCTTTACAGAATCTCTGGGACACGATGAAGGCCTACACAAGAGGTTTGATAATAGAATATACAAAGAAAAGAAATGTAACACAGAAAAAGACTTTTAAAATACTGGAAGATGACTATAAGAGACTGGAAAAATTACAGAAATTTCTGCAAAAAAAGATATTAAAATTAAAATGGACATAACTAAACATAAAATAGGATTAATGGAAAAAGAAGAATTAGCATAAAAAATTAAAAATGCTAAACAGAACTACTTCAAAGATGCAAACAAGCCAGGCAGATGGTTAGCTTATAAACTGAGAAAGGAAAGAGAATCAAGAAGGATTAATCAATTAATAGATGAAGAAGGACATGTTTGCTATGGAAGTGAGGAGAAGAAAAAAATTACACAAGATTATTACGGAAACTGTATTATCAAGAGAATATTCAAGAAGAAAAAATTAAGCAATATTTACAGAAAGCAAAACTGCCACAGATACCTAAAGACATTGAAACAATGTTAGAAGGGAATATAACGATGATGGAATTAACGGAAGCCTTAAAAAAATGTTGGAAAAGCACCAGGTCCAGACGGATTGCCAGCGGAATTTTATAAGACCTTTCAGGAAATATTGAATCTTCAATTATTAGAAGTTATGAATGAAGTTATGTCAAAGAAGAGAATACCCAAAACATAGTCAGAAGCATATATTACACTTATACCGAAGGAAGACACAGATCGACAGCAAGTCAAAAACTATAGACCTATTTCCCAATTAAATTCAGACTATAAAATTTTTGCTTCAATTTTGGCAGAAAGATTGAAAAGATATTTAAATAATTTCATTCATGTTGAACAAAATGGATTTCTGCCAAAAAGACAAATTAAAGATAATATGAGAATAATTCTGGATACTTTGGAATATTATGAGGCACATCCTGAAAAGCAAATGGCTTTGATGTTTTTAGATGCTCAAAAAGCTTTCAATAATGTGAGTTGGCGATTTATGTTTTTGCAATTGGTATAAATGGGCTTTGGTAAAAAAATTATTCAAGCCATTGAAACGATATACCATAAACAAATTGCAAAGGTTATGATAAATGGAGAATTAACAGAGTCAATAGATATAAGAAAAGGGACTAGACAAGGTTGTCCACTGTCACCTCTGCTGTTTGTGTTAACATTGGAAGTGTTGAATAGGAATATTAGAGAAGAAAAAGAAATAAAAGGAATGAAAATCAAAAAGGAAGAGTATAAATTGCAAGCTTTTGCAGATGACCTGGTATTTATATTAGAGGATCCATTGGAAACAGCACCTAAATTAATAAAAAAAGAGAGAAGAATATGGAAAAATGAGTTTGAAAATAAACAAGGATAAAACAAAGATATTAACAAAGAACATGTTAGCAAGATGAAAGAATTTTTTAAAGACTTAAATAAAATTGTGTTGAAATACATGGTGATGATTAGGCTGAGGGAGTAAGAAAGTGAGAACAAAACCTAAACTGTTACAAGATGCAAGAAGAATAAGAGGAGGGTTTGCTTGCCCAATTGGGAATTATATTACAGGCGACAAATTTGATGTGGGTAAGGAATGGATAACATTAATAAGGAACAGTAGATTATTGACTTTAGAAGGACATGACCTGCTGTTGGGGATGGCATGCTTTCCTCTGGTATAAGGAACTAAAACACAGGGTATTTTAGAAGACATTATATTCGAGGCATGTTTTTTAAACTGGGAGAAGATAAAAAGCAATATTACAAAAATTCCATTATGGATATCTACTATTGAAGCTTTTTCTTATCCAATAATATATAAAAAGGAACAAACAGTTAGATATGGTGAGATATTGAATGAAAAGGATGAGCTTAAATCTATGCAAGCGTTGGAAGAACAAGGTATAAAAATGAATTGGTTTTCATATTTGCAAATACAATCTAGATTTGATGAAGATATTAAATTAAAAAGTATTTATGATAAGTTGACTGATTTAGATAAAATTTTGAAGGTACTGATGAAAATGTAATTTAAAAACTTTATGGACATTTATTAGAATTTAAATTGGAGGAGAAAAGTTAAAGAAATGATGATGATTGCTTGGGGAAAAATTTTGGATATGGGATTGATTTAGAGAAATGGCAAAATTATGGTCTCAAAATTATAAAATGACAATGTCAACTGCTTATAAAGAAAATTTGTATAAGATGTTTTACAGGTGGCACTTACCCCCAACAAGAATTGCAAGAATGTTTAAGAATAAATCAGATAAATGTTGGAAATGTCATCAGATACCTGCTCATATTACCATATGTGGTGGACGTGTTCGGATGCAAAAAGATATTGGACTAAAATCCACACATGGTTGGAAAAAATGATAAAACAACATATAGACTTTAAACCAGAGATATTTTATTGGGAATTATACCGAAATGTACAATAAAGAATTGAAATATTTGATTGTAAATGTTTTGACAGGCTAGGATTGTGTTTGCTAAGAATTGGAAAAATGAAAAAATACCTATGCAGGAGGAAGTTATTAAGAAAATTATGGACTGTGCTGAAATGAGTAAATTGACATTTGAAATTAGAGAACAAGAAGATAAACAATTTTACATGATATGGGATTTGTTTTATCAGTGGTTGGATAAAAAGACATGGTAATGTAATACATTAGGAAATCTTATAATAGAAATTTAATAGACTGATATAAAGTACAATACAAATATATATAACCATTGGATGAAAGTGTAATATAAATTTTATAACAAAATTTAGAATATCTCGTATAAATGATGGAATAAATAGTTTAGTCATCAATGATTAATAACTGATAAATATATAAGCATATGTTAGATTGACAATGTGAGAATTTATATAAATTATGAGTGATGACTATGAAAGGATAGCACAAAAGATTTGTAACCAACTGACACACTGTATGTACATAAAATGGAAGATGGTTTTATGTTTTTTATGTTTTGTCTGTATATGTTTGTCTTAAAAAACAAAAATCCTTTTGAAAAAAAATACTGGTGTTAATCCCTGCTTATCTGAGAATTGATTGTTGTTAAGGAGGCATTTAGGTCACTTCGTTTTTGTCCCACCAATCTTGACAGGGTAAGTCGGTGAACATAAGCTGAGAGCAAGCCCCACTCCCGTGTTGGCGAACCTATGCCACGCGTGCCGGAAGTGCCACGCAGAGCCATTTGCCCCAGCAAGCGAGAGGTCACCCAGAAGAGCCCCACTGTGCATGTGCGTGCATATCATTGCCCAGCAGCAGATTGTCGGGTATCTGGTGCGCATGCGCAGGGGGCGGAGGGGGGTGCGCAGGAGACGCACACGCATGCGCAGGGATGCACACCACGTGAGGGAAATCGCACATGCATGCGAAGATGCGCGGCCCATGAGGGGGAATCATGTGCATGAGGGGGGATTGTGTGCTCATGCGCAGACATGTGACACACAAGGGGGGGTCATGCATGCATGCACAGGGGGCAAGGCCCCCCCCAGCATGGATTGCCTTCTGGGTGCTGGCATGCAAGTGCATGCAAGCGTGCGCAAGCGCAGTTATCACCACAGGAGCTGAAAAAGGTTAGCCACCACTGCCCCACTCCCTTCTAGCACTAAAATGAAAAATTTTAATGAATGAAAAGTCTGCAAGAAAACAACCAAGCACAGAGAGCACCAAGAATTCTACAGTTGAACCCTGAGCTACAAATATTACCTTCTATTAGTACCACCTGGTTGATCAAAATGAAACTACTCACCTGCTCTTCTTGCATTTCAGATGCTTCTTTCCAGAGCAAGAAATCTTCTGCTAGGGCCACCGCTTGGAGACAAGTCTTTGGGTTGTCTTCCCTAACCCAGTTTTGCATCTCTGGTGGCAGAATTGTCAGGAACTGTTCCAGAATCACCAGCTCTACAATCCGCTCCTTTGTGTGACTCTCAGGCTTCATCCATCGATGGCCGAGATCCTGAAGGTATCCAAATGCTTCTTGCGGCCCCTCAGCCTCCTCATAGCGAAACTGTCTGAATCGCTGGCATAGACTCTCCAAACTGACCTTGTCTTTCTCCAGTACTTCCTCTCCAGCTTTCAGAGGAAAATCCAAGCTTTGGATGGCATGAGCTTTCCTGCTAAAGTCTGTCAGGACTTCCGATGCAACTATTCCTCTATACTCTGGGTTGGCATGAGACATGGCTTCTAACAACGTGATAGAAGAATTATGGTCAGCCCACTCTTCGGATCCAGGCAGTTGAGGTTGGCTTTCTTTGGAACGAGTTCCTTTCTGGGTATTATGCCATGGAACTTCTGAATCCAACTGCTCAACTGGCTCTCCTTTAATCTGCAGGGGATCCACGTTGGATGGAAATTTTCCAACACTGTCCTCATGGAGAACCTCTCTTCCTCCTTCCTCCATTTTCTCTTTGCTTGCTTGCTCAGAACTTGTGGATGCCTGCATCTTTATTCCTGGTGAGAGAATTGGTCCTGGAAACAGGATAATAGGAGAGGAGTTAAGGACAAAATTCAAGCAGAGGTGGTATTCAGCAGGTTCTGAGTAGTTCTGGAGAACCAGTGGCGGAATTTTGAGTAGTTGGAGAACCGGCAAATACCACCTCTGACTGGCCCGCCCATCTATTCTCCACTCTGAGTCCCAGATGATTGGCTGGGTCTTCTTTTGTTGCCCTGCACAGGAGAATGGAGCTGGAAAGCAGGTTAGTGGGGTGGGGTGGGAATTTTGCAGTAATCTTCCCCCAGGAGTGCGGAGAGAATGGGGATTTTACAGTATCTTTCCCAGAGTTGGTGTTCAGCAGGTTCTGACCAGTTCTGGAGAACATTGCTTGAAATTTTGAGTAGTTTTGGAGAACCAGCAAATACCACCTCTGACTGGTTTACAGTATCCTTCCCTTGCCACGCACCAAGCCACGCCCACAGAACCAGTAGTAAAAAAAAATTGAATCCCACCACTGAATTCAAGGTGTTTTGTTTTGTTTTGGAACACACTTGAATAGTTTTGGAAAAAGAGAGAAAACTGATAGGTGCTGTCACTAGCAGTCAGTCCTCCTCCATCCGTCCCCCACCCCATCAAGATTTCCTCTTCCTCAGTGGTGGGATTCAATTTTTTTTACTGGTTCTGTGGGCGTGGCTTGGTGGGCATGGCAGGCAGCTACTATAAAATCTCCAGTCAGAGGTGGTATTTGCTGGTTTTCCGAACTACTCAAATTCATACATTCTCAGAACTGAACAACCTGCTGAATACCCACTTCTGCTCTTCCCTGATATGCAAAGGAGTCAATATTATTTTCCTGCAGAGTCTCAAAATAATAACAGGGGAAAAAATAGCACATTATCAATTGGAAGGGACCTTGGAGGTCTTTTAGTCCAACCCAAGCTCAAGCAGGAGACCCTATACCAGACATCTAAGAAATTATATGCTATACCAGTAGTCCTCGACTTACAACAGTTCATTTAGTAACCGTTCAAAGTTACGACAACACTGAAAAAGTGACTTATGACCATTTTTCACCGCATTACAACATCCACCATGGTCAGGTTACCTATAAACGCTTGAAAACTGGTTCATTTTTATGTTCTGACCCAAACCCTTTTCCAATAAAACAAACACGAACCAAAGGGAACACAAACCTTTTAATGAATCTTACGAATCCCCAGTTAAAAGGCTGCTGCAAACTAATTAACTTTGATAAGCACAAACCTCTAAAACTGTGCAAGGCTGCCAAGAATAACAGATAAGAAATATTTTACAACACAAAAGTCTTCAAATACCAACTTAAAATACTGCAATGTCCACGAGGCCGAGTTTCAAAACGTTTTTGCTTCCTGCAAAGAACGTCCGATTCACAGCTGGCTTTTATCTTGTTGAAGGAGGGGGCCATTACCTTGCAGCCTTACTCCCGAGTCGCCTGTGCTGCTGCAGCTGCTCTTTCCTGCGAGCAACTCTGCACACATGCGCACTTGGCACAGGCGACTCGGGAACCTCCTCATCGCTGCTGCCAGCCCCCACAATCTCTGAAGGCAGCAGTCCACTCTCTAATGGTCCTGGCCCCTCATCTGTGTCCTCGCTCTCCTCAGACATCCGCACCTGCTGCTGGCTAACCACAACGATTTATAATGGTTGAAGTGTCCCAGGGAGTTGCGTTTTGTGACCTTCTGACAAACAAAGTCAATGGGGGAAACCAGATTCACTTAACAACCGTGTTACTAATTTAACAACTGCAGTGGTTCCCTTAATAAAGGTGGCAAAAAATTGTAAAATGGGGGCAAAACCCACTTCACAAATTGATCACTTAGCAACAAAAAATGCCGCCCTCAGTTGTGGTCGTAAGTCAAGGACTACCTGTACATCTACGGTGAGAACATATATGCTCTACACCTGAGAAAGATAGCAGGAGCAGCTGCCTTTTTCACCTTGGGGTGAGGTGGAGAAACAACCTGTTGGGAAAATTACCTCATGATGTAATATGAATAGTTGACCTTTGTTTTCTAAAAGTCAACTTGAAGAACAGAAAAACAAAGCAAAGCAAAGATAAGAAAACAGCAGTTCCTCTACTTTTATCACAGGTAGCCCGAAAGCAACATAACCAGCTTGGTCAGTTTTTCACAGGGTAAGACTTAGTAACTTGACCCAAAGGTGCTTTTTTGGGAGGCAACTGGACTTTCTTGTTTTTCTTTTTCTTTTGAAGACATTTCGCTTCTCATCCAAGAAGCTTCTTCAGCTCTGACAGGATAGTGGAGAATGGAAGGATATATATTTATTTATACTAGTAACTTGACCTGCCTGTCTCTGCTTGTTCCAAAACTTCGACTTGTATGTAGAAAAAGGTGCTAGTCCAGCCTGGTGCAGAACTGGATCTCTGAAGCAGAGGAAAAACAGGCTCTTCCTTGAATGTTAGCTCAAAGAAAGAAGGGGAAGGCGGCCATGGTGGTTTTCATTTTCTTTTTTATCTTAGCCCTAAAACAAAACTTCTGTCTGTTAAGCTGCAGAACAACAAAACTAGGCTCTTTTTTCTGTCCGCCCCTCCTCCCCACATCTCCAAAGTATACTTATAGGTTTGCAACTCCGTAAAATCCCACCATCTAAAATACTGTGCATGCAATACTAAATAAATGAGTTTTTGGGTGATTATTTCCCCCCTATTGTTATCAAAAGATGAACACGCATTTGCATGAACAGTGATGGCATTACAGAAATTATTGTGTGGCAAGCGCTGTTATATATTTACCGTAGGCATAATAACATACCTGGGTGGGAGATTTGATTGGTAATTGAAGGTATGTGTGTGTGGCGGAAATGCTACTGCTTTGAACTGGACTGGGTAATAGGGAGGAAAACAAACCACCAGAAAAGTAATGTCAAAGTGTTGTAAATTATTAACAACATGGTGGGTTCATTTAGTCACCTGAAGCTGAGCTGGACTGGAAGGTGTCTGGACTGTTTATCCTTCTGAAGACTGGTTCTTCCACCTTTTTTTTCCATATTCTTTTTTTCATATTCTTAACAAGCAGATAACAGATAATCAGAGTTGGAAGGGACCTTGTAGGTCATCTAGTCCAACCCCCTGCCCAAGCAGGAGACCCTACACCATTTCTGACAGATGGGAGTCCAATCTCTTCTTGAAAGTCTCAAGTGATGGCGCTCCCACAACTCCCGAGACAGATTTGCAAGACAGGTTAAGTTTAGAGATTGAAATGGAACGAAGTGACCCAGTGGGGTTCAGGATCGATGGCAGGGAATCTGAATCCGCATTCCACTTAACGACTGCCACAATTTGTGATTGTACTTCCAGACTCAATTATGGTCACACGTCAAGGATGACCTCTGTAGTTGCAAAATCATTATAGCTGGTTTAAGGACCAGATAACAGATAATCAGAGTTGGAAGGGACCTTATAGGTCATCTAGTCCAACCCTGAGTCCTTCGGGAGATAGGGCAGCATAGAAATCCAATAAATAATAATAATAAATAATAATAATAAGCCACCCACCCCCGCCCAAGCAGGAGACCCTACACCATTTCTGACAAATGGCAATCCAAGATAGAGTTGATGTTGTTAGGGATCCTTTTTTTAACCCTAAACATGGATGGCTCCTTCTTCATCCTCTTCTTCATCTCCTGCTTGAGCAGGGGGTTGGACTATAAGACCTCCAAGGTCCCTTCCAGCTCTATTCTGATTGATTGATTGATTTCCCAAGGAATCAGTCTCCCTGACTCTAATACTATGCCACCTGCAGTAGTGCAGCTCACTACTTGCTCGCCTAAAAAAATAGAAAGCCCGTTGAGTTCAGCGAGGCTTACCAAACAGGTATAGGATCGCAATACTAGTCTTACCTGGAAATAAGTCCAAGAGAACTCAAGGGCAGGCTGGCTTCTCAAGAGCCCCAAAGGTCGCGCGATCCCGGGGAATTGCTTCGCCCCCTCAGGGCTGGCGTCGTTGCAGAGATGAGGAGGGGGCCGGGCTCGCGTCCAAAGAAAACAAACAACCGCCTCGCGTTCCCAACAAACCCCATTGGAAAGGGAGGGTCAGGAGGTCCTCGCGTCCCTTTCGCTCTAGACGCGCCGCTGGAAAGAGAGAGAGAGAGAGGTTGCCTGGAGGACGCGCCACTCAGTTCTGGATGGGTGCGGGAAGGCGGTGGCTTCGGGAGGTGGGCGCCTCTAGCCTTGCCAGCTGCTCTATCCCTGCCTTCGCGGAGCCTCCTCTTCCTTGTCCTGCTTTCTGGGCCCGTCCCACTTTCCCTCGCTCTCACCTTTGCGGCGGCAAAAAAACCCTTTCCCGCCGGCGTTTTGCACGCCCGCGCCACGTTCCAAATTTCACTAGTGCGATCTGCATGGGAAGGCAGCGCTCGCGTCTTGTGCTCTCCATCAGTGGGGAGGAAGTCTCTTTCTCCCCGTCCCTCTCTCTTTCACACACACTCCACCTCCATCTTTCCCCCTCTCTCCCACGCTCCCCCTCTCCCCCCTCTCCCTCCCCCCTCACTCACAAACACACTCCACCTCTATCTTTCCCTCTCTCTCCCATGCTCGCTCTCTCTCTCTCCCTCCCCCTCCCTCCCTCTGTCTCTCACGCACACTCCACCTCCATCTTTCCCTCTCTCCCCCACGCTCCCACCTGTGAGGTTTTGTGGAGATGGCTGCGAGTAATGGATGGAGATCGCAAGTTGCTAGAGAGACCAAGACATTGGTGTAATTCGGGATTGCTAACGTCTTGTGAGAGGAATCTTTGAGTCTTAGCGGACAACCAGCCACTGAGCCAGCAGTGTGCAGCGTCAGCCAAAAAAGCTAATGCAATCAGATAACAGATAATCAGAGTTGGAAGAGACCTTGTAGGTCATCTAGTCTAACCCCCCCTGCCCAAGCTGGAGACCCTACACCAGTGGTTCTTAACCTTTTTGAAAGAATCGCCCCCTTGAGCCATTGAGGAAGTTGTCATCGCCCCCTCCCCCAACATAACCGCCCCCCCTGCCACCTCTTAGCATCCCCAAGAGGGGCGCTAAGAGGCGGCAGGGGGGCGGCACGTCGAATGAGGCCGTAACGTGCCACTGCTTCCGCATTGGAGGCGCCGGCTCCGGAGCAGTGCTAGTCAATGGGTGAACCTGTAGGGCTGGCCGGCACCTCGAACGCCCCCCTGTCGCCTCTTAGCACCCCTCTGCCGGCCCCCTTGGGGACGCTAAGAAGTGGCAGGGGGGTGTTCGAGGCACTGGCCCTGCAGGCTCACCCCATTGACTGTTGTACTGCACCTGAACCGGCACCTGTCCATCCATCCATCCAAAAGGTCTGTCTGTTTGCCTGCCTGCCTTCCTGCCTACCTACCTACCTGTCTGTCTTTTTGTCTACCTATCTATCTACCAATATAGATATCTCTCTCGCTCCCAATATATCTTGCTCCATTGCCCCCATATCGCCCCCCTTCTGTTCCTTTGCCCCCACATTGCCCCTTTTTGTTCCATCGCCCCCCTGAAAAACAAAATTGCCCCTTGGGGGGCGATATCGCCCAGGTTAAGAACCACTGCCCTACACCATTTCTGACAGATGGGAGTCCAATCTCTTCTTGAAAGTTTCAAGTGATGGTGCTCCCACAACTTCAGAGGGCAAAGTTGTTCCATTGGTTGATTGTTCTCACTGTCAGAAAGTTTCTCCTTATTTCCAGGTTGAATCTCTCCTTGGTCAGTTTCCATCCATTATTCCTTGTCTGGCCTTCGGGTGCTTTGGAAAATAGCTTGACCCCTTCCTCTCTGTGGCAGCCCCTCAAATATTAGAAGACTGCTATCATGTCTCCCCTTGGTCCTTCTCTTTACTAGACTAGCCAAGCCCAGTTCCTGTAACCATTCTTCATATGTTTTAGCCTCCAGTCCCCTAATCATCCTGGTTGCTGTTCTCTATACCTTTTCTAGAGTCTCAACATCTTTTTTATATTGTGGTAACCAAAACTGGATGCAGTAGTCTAGGTGTGGTCCTACTAAGGCTTTATAGAGTGGTATTAGTACCTCACTTCTAAGTTGCATTAACAGAGGGATACAATCAAGATCAAGTGAGGTACTGATACCTCACTGCAATGATTCATTTAACAACTGTGACAAGAAAGGTCCTAAAATGGGGGGGGGACAACGATGCCACTTAACTGTATCGCTTTGCAACAGAAATTTTGAGCTCAATTATGGTCGTAAGTTGAGGACTACCTGTATTGAGCACTGAGAGAAGCCTCTCTACTTGCTTTGTCTCCACAATATTTCACTTTGTAACTGAAGTTAGGGATACAGTACTAGCCAAAGCCGATAATTACTAAAATGTAAAGTTCAGTTTTGTTTTACTTTTAAAACAAATGATGTTAGTTTGTTAATTTTCTCCCTTAAGGTGATCTTTTACTTCTTGCCCCAGCTGATGCTTTATGTTAACAGATTGTAGTTAGAGATATAAAACTGAAGATAACGCAGGCAAATTTTTGATCTGCATCTGGATACCTGGTTCTGGATACTGTTTTAAATCAATAACTAATCGGGATAATCCATATAGATGCGACTTTACACTAATCTGTGATCTTTTGCAAAAGGCAGTTTATCCATTGTCCTCTGTTAGTGATGCTTCTTGCTAATTCTACAGAGATGCTTTGTTTGGTGAAAAACCTATATATTTTTTTAACTGTTGAATTCTGGCTGGTCACACTTTAGTTGCTTGCATCAAACTGATTCATCTAAATTTGAATCTAAAGTTTAATATAACCTTTCCCAATCTGGTGCCCACCAGATTGCATGTGCAGCTGGGTATGGATTCTGGGAACAATAAACCAATACATTTGGATGGTTTTATTTATATAAATCACATTTATTGCACAATAAATATAACTCCCAAGAATACCGGAATGCTCATGGCCCCTCCCTTAACCACTCACAAGGCTTTCGGCCTCAATTAAGTTTAATTCTAAATATTACATTTAAATATTACCCATCCTCAAATGGGAAGCTGGCAAACTACAAAGTGAAGCATCAGCCTTTACGTGATACTTATTTCTAAAGGAACTTACATAAGCCTGGTAATTACATCCTAATGTTTTGTTAGGAACTGTGCCTACCAGGCTGAGAAATCTTGATCTGGAAGGAAACCAAACTGGAGATAGTTCTGTTTGTTTTATTGACTCTAATGGTAACTATGTATGTCAGTCTTTCTCAACCTTAGCAACTTTTAAGTTGTGTGGAATTTAAGTCCCAGAATTCTTTAGCCAGCCATGCTGGCTGGGAAATTCTGGGAGTTGAAGTCTTCTTTGCCAGGATTGCCACGGTTGAGAAAGATTTATTTACTTATTAAATGTATGCTGCTCTTCTCACTGTCAAGTGACTCCTGAAAAAGATTGTTATGTGGTCGCTAGGATTTGAAAGTGACTGAATGGCACATCATCAGTGAGAATGTGAAGGGGCAGCATTTCTGAAGCAGCACGTCTATGGCAAGAGGGTCCTCCTAGACAAGACTGTTCCAACCTTGGTGGCTTTAAGTTGTGTAGAATTCAATTCCCCAGAATTCCATAGTCAGCCATGCTGGCTGAGGAATCTTGAGAGTTAAAGTCCACATATCTTAAAGTCACCAAGGTTGAGACTTTTAAGTAGCTATGGGTGGATAGATACCAAGGCTAAGGAAGATTTGTGCTCAATTGCAGCCTTACCTGGAGCAGGGGATCCTTGTCATATGTCTATGGAGATTCTCAGTCATCCAGGTCATGGTTGTCCCAAAGGTGCATTTTTTTCCCAAGAGGCAACTGATCTTTCTGGTTTTTCTTGGAAGATGTTTCACTTCTCATCCAAGAAGATTCTTCAGCTCTGACTTCCTTCCATTTCCCACCATCCAGTCAGAGCTGAAGAAGCTTCTTGGATGAGAAGTGAAATGTCTTCCAAGAAAAACCAGAAAGACCAGTTGCCTCTTGAAAAAAAAGGCACCTTTGGGAGGCTGGTCATAGTAATTTCTGCTCTTACCTCTGTTTGGTTTATTATTGCAATACCCTCTATCTGGGGCTGCATCTAAAGGCCACTCAGAAATGCATTTGCTGCAAATTGTAGAGGTGGCCCACTCAACCAGTCCAATATGCATCTTCCATGGATAATCTTTTAATGTTACCCAAATGGTGATGAAATAGATTGAGGCTGCAGGCAATATTTCTTTAATAAAAAATAATATCTGTAACTCAGGGTTGAACTGTGGAATGCTAGGTGCTCTCAGAGCTTGGTTGTTTGCTTGTAGATTTTTTTGTTTGTTATCCAACTAGGTAACATCAGTGTGAGTGAACTTTCACTTGGATAATGTTTACCTAGTTCGGTAATGAAACACCTGCAATCAAATAACCAGGCTTGGAGGGTACTTAGAACACCACAATATAGGTAGTCCTTATCTTATAATCATTTGTTTAGCAACCATTCAAAGTTACAACTGCACTTTAAAAAGTGCCTCATGACCAGTCTTCATATTTAGGATTGTTACGGCCAGTGTGGGATTCCAATTTTTTTACTACCAGTTCTGTGGGTGTGGCTTGGTGGGGTTGGCGTGGCTTGGTGGGCGTGGCAGGGGAAGGATACTGCAAAATCCCCATTCCCTCCCCACCCCACTAACCTGCTTTCCAGCTCCGTTCTCCTGTGCAGGGCAACCAAAGAAGACCCAGGTGATCAGCTGGGATTCGGGAGGCAGAGAATAGATGGGGGCAGGACCAGTCAGAGGTGGTATTTGCTGGTTCTCCGAACTACTCAAAATTTCTGCTACCAGTTCTCTAGAACTGGCCAGAACCTGCTGAATACCACCTCTGGTTATGGCACCCCCCACAGTAAAGTGATCAAAATTGGCAACTGGCATGTATTTACAATTGATGGGTTTCAAAGACCAGTCATTGTGCAGAGTGCCAAGATGTCTGACTGCCTGGGCAGCGTTTATTCTTTTTATACCATTTTTACAAGCAAGGAAGAGTAGCATAGATACAGTATTTGGATTGGAGAATAGATCCCACATGGGTGAAACCCCTCAACCACATTGGTATAACCCCTCAACCAATCCTTAAGGTTAGTGGTGATGTTAGTAAATGAGATCACCTATAGACCTGGAAAATCAGGGACTTTCCAACCCAACAGATAGAGGATGAGATCATGGGATAGCAAAAGAGGCCCCCTCCACTAAGCTGCAGTGTGCTGCTAGTATCTAGTGTCATCCAGAGAATCTCAGTGGCTACCACATACAATGGTTATAATGTCCCAGAGTCGTGATTTGCAACCTTCCCAGCTAGCTTCTGGCAAGCAAAGTTATTTGGGGAAGCCAAATTCACTTAACATATTTACTTAACAACTGCAGTGAATTTCTTAACAGTTGTGGCAAAAAAGATTGTAAAATCAGGCATGACTCATTTAATAACTGCCTTGCTTAGCAATGGAAATTCTGGTCTCAATTGTGATCATTAGTGAAGGACTTGCTATATGTCTCTTTGCAAGGGCAGAGGATGGAGATCTTCCTCGTGAGGATTGGATTGGGATTCTCACAATCCACAGTTTCCTGATGATTGGATTAGCATTCTTACAATTTTAAATAGTGTTGGAAGAAAATATCCTTCTGGGTTCAGTTCCAAGTGGGGAAAAAGACACTGGAAACATGGAGGCTGTTTGGAAAGATGGTTTAATGGTGGACAGGATCACATGTCTGGGAGCTCTTGGGCAAATTTTTCAGAACGCATTACGGTCGTCAGTGGAGATTCCACTGTATTATTCTAAGTGCATGTTCTTAAAAATGTTAAATTAGGTCTGATGCAAAAACAGCATTTTGTTATTTTCCACATTCCTATTTCTATCCTACAAAAACTATGCATTGAATGTGTCAATTTCCATCTATCAGTTACTGCCTATCAGTTACCATCTATCAGCCATGGTGGTACAGTGGTTAGAATGTAGTACCGCAGGATATTTCTGCTGCCTGCTGCCTGCTTGCAATTTGGCATTTCAAATCTCACAAGGCTCAAAGTTGACTCAGCCTTCCATCCTTCTGAGGTAGGTAAAATGAGGACCCAGATTGTTGGGGGCAATATAGTCTTGTAAACTGCTTAGAGAGGGCTGGAAAGCCCTGTTGAAGTGGTATATGAGTCTAAGTGCTATTGCTATCAGTTACCATCATTGCAAAAGTCCACATTGCTTGCATACCCTACCCTGATATCCTAGGTTTTGTAGAGAAAACACGATGCATAGGAAAGTCAACACCAGCACCATAAATAACTGGCAGCAAACAAACTGTGTATATAACAATAATATACACCTGCCTACGATACTGCTGCATCCTAGGAGGTGCAGACTCAGAGGACGTTCCCTAAATTTTAAGGTGATTATCATACACCTTCCTAACGGTGCTTTTAAAAAGTTACACCTTCCACCTCCAAGCCCGTCGCAAGCTTTCCCATTCGGCGCCAGTTCACAGATAATCAGAGTTGGAAGGGACCTTGTAGGTCATCTAGTCCAACCCCCCACCCCGCCTAAGCAGGAGACCCTACACCATTTCTGACTAATTAAAGTCCAATCTCTTCTTGAAAGTCTCAAGTGATGACGCTCCCACAACTTCCGAGGGCAATGCTGTTTGTTGTGCTTTCATCCGCATCTCTGCAAAATCAAGGCTCAGATCCACGCCCCCCCAAAATTCCTGACTGCTCAGATCCAACCCCCCCACGCCAATTCCTGATTGCCCCGTGGGCGCTCTATCCTCCGCTTCCTTCCCATCCTTGTCTCTCTCTTTCTCTTTCCCCCGCTGAAATGGTTAAAGCAGCGGATCTCCCATTCCTAGAGAGGAGGGAACAGGAAATGCCGGCCGGGGCCCCTTTTAAAAGGGGAGGGGGCGCGGACTCTTCCTGTCCCGCCCCCTCTCCATTCTCCCAGCGGACAGCACAGTCTACGGCTGGCGGCGATTGCAGGTGGACGGTCCTCTTCTCGCCCGCCGGCCCGGCAGCGGCGAAGGAAAGGCAGCGCGTGAAGAGCCGAGAGGAAGACCCACCGGGCGGGTGGACTGCAGACGGGAACTGGGAAGGTCAGCGTCCCTGGGCCGGTTTTGCAAAGCGGAGAGGCGAAGCAGGGCTCCGGGGAAGGGAGGGGACGGACTCCATGGACGCGCGTCCATGTTGTTATCGGGTTGTTTCTTCTCATTTTTCCCCCCGGGGAACTCCGGGTCTTGCTCTGCTTCTCGAGGAAAAAGCGGGGTCCACCCGAAAGGAGGCGGGATCGGGCAGGCGAGAGTCAAATCCCCTCCCTCCCTTGCCTTCCGGGGGGAGGCGGGGGGAGGAGGCTTCAAGGGGTCGTCCTTGTTGTTTCCTAAGCGCTGGGACAGAGGTTTTCGACGAGCTTGGATTTCCTGGTAGTCTCCCATCCAGGCCTGGACTGATCGAGTTTGGCTTGGCCGACCAGCCGGTATTGAAGGGGGTGGGTCTTTGTTGCTGTCTGAGCCTGCTTGTTCTCTTGCAGACGTTTCAATCTAGGTCACATAATCAGTGCTAGTAAGGAATGGGAGTTTGCTGTCCGTTTATATTCTGGGGGCTTGCCTTGTCAGTGTTGGTGGGGGTGGGGTGGGCTTAGGGATTCTTTGGTTTGGGGCTGTTTGGCACCCTGAAAAATCAGCCTTCAATGGATACATAAGACATTAACAGCATCTATTAGACTGTGCAAAAGAGACAATGTCAGCATATAAATCCAATTAAATAAATAAATAAGAACAAAAAGACTCCAGCCCCTCTCCATCAATTAGCACCCAGATCAGCATAGATTAATTCCCAAGATTAACAACAGACCAACAGTCAAGGAAACAATACCCCAGTCAAGAAGCTGCCAAAGAGCCAATAGTAAAGAGCCCAACCAAAGAACCTCTAAGACAGGGGTCTTCAAACTTGACAGCTTTAAGACTTGTAGACTTCAACTCTCAGAATTCCTCCTCCAGTCATGTTAGCTCAGGAATTCTGGGAATTGAAGTCCACAAGTCTTAAACTTGCCAAGTTTGAAGACCCTTGCTCTAAGACCACCCACCCCACCAACACTGACAGGTCAAGCCATATTCCTTACTAGCACTGATGATGTTACCTTCCTTGGGTCATGAAACGTCTGCAAGAAAACAAGCAGGCTCAGAGAGTGACAAGGACCGCTCCTGTCAACCCTGAGCTACAAATATTCTCCTTGATTGGCAGCCAGGATTGCTGCCAACAGGAATACCTGGCTTCCTGTTAAAAGGATCGGAAAGGGGAAGAGGGAATGCTGATCAATAATGGCTGCATGTAGGTCAAAGGTTTGAGGACTGTGGCTTATTAAATCCTGCACGGGAGCGACATTTGGAACCCTGGTCCTGGGAAATGATTCCAGGGGGAATGTATCAAGTCAGATAACTGTGCTGGATGCAAGCGGAGGAACTGCTGGTATGGATAATTGGAACTGCTGCTCTGCCATAACAGTATCAGGATAATAGAATAACAGAGTTGCAAGGGACCTTGGAGGTCTTCTAGTCCAACCCCCTGCTTAGGCCATATGTACCATTTTAGATAAATGCTTAGGCCATATATACTATTTTAGATAAATGGTTGCCCAATCTTTTCTTAAAAACTTCCGGTGGATGCAGCATCCATAACTTCTGGAATCAATTTGTTTCACTGATTAATTGTCCTCACTGTTAGGAAGTTTCTCCTCAATTCCAGGTTGCTTCTCTCCTTGATTAGTTTCCCTCCATTGTTTCTTTTCTTGCCTTCTGGTGCTTTGGAGAATAGGTTGACCCCCCTCTTCTTTATGGCAGCCCCTGAGATAATCAGAACATTGCTATCATGTCACTCTTAGTCCTTTTCATTAAGCTAGTCCAGGGGTGGGCAAACTTTTTGACTCGAGGGCCACAATGGGTTCTTAAACTGGACCGGAGGGCTGGAACAAAAGCATGGATGGAGTGTTTGTGTGAACTAATATAAATTCAAAGTTAGATTACTTCACGTAGCCTTCTGGGAGAGCAAGAGAACCCTCCACTCTTTCGGTTCCGCGGGCCGGATAGAACAGCCGAATGGGCCAGATCCGGCCCCCGGGCCGTAGTTTGCCCACGGCTGAGCTACACTATAGGGCTAGTTTAAACTAGACTCAGTGGCTAGTAACCCTGATACTTGCAAATAACTTGCTACATTGGTTTCTGAAGAAAACAAGAATGAAAGTGTTGTTCTGCTTAGCCAATTCTGTTTGAAGTATCTGGTTAGCCAACAGGAATGTTGGCTGGATTGGCCTTTGATCTGTACTCTTCTTGGACCTCCCCCCCCCCATTGCCATTCGATGGTGTGTTTAGAATAGAATAGAATTCCTTATTGACAAGTGTGATTGGGCACACAAGGAATTTGTCTCCGGTGCATAAACTCACAGTGTACATACAAGCAACAAATGATAAATCATGATCATAATCATCATAAAATACATTCATCAGAAATCATAAGATACAAGACTTACTGGTAGGCATAGGACACTAAATAAGCAATCAACATAAATCATACTAGGAAAATAAATAAAACAATACAAATCGTAAGATACAAGCAACAAAGCTATAGCCATAGGAAGAAAAGGAAATAGGTAATAGGAAAGATGAGAAGTTTAATAGTAATATACCCCTACTAGGTGGTTTGACAATGTTGTGGGAATTAGTTGTTTAGCAGAGTCGTGGTATGGGGGAAAAACTCTTCTTGTGTCTAGTTGTTTTGGCATGCAATGTCCTATACATCATCTTGAGGGGAAAAGTTGGAACAGTTTATGTCCAGGATATGAGGGGTCTGTACATATTTATTCCAGATTCCCAGTCACTTCAAGCTGCTTGTCAATCAATCCTTGCAGCTTGCACACCATGTAATGTCCAAGAATGCATGTCTGCTTAGAAACAGCTGCTAAATATTGTGTGGTTTCTTATTGCATTTTTATTTCTTATCTGGGAGTAAGGAATTATAATTTCTACATGAATTCAAAATGTCTTTAAGGTCACAGTGGCAAGATTTAAATCTAACATAAAAGCTGAATTCTGCATCATAGGATAGTCTCTATTCTGAATACAGAAACCACAAACGCTACCCCTAAGTTTTTTGGGGATAAAAACTATATAAAAATAAATCTGGGTGGCTGTATGCACTATTGTATAAAGATACTAGGAGCAGCCTATTATGATAATATGTTCTCTTTTCTGTATTAGAAACATACAGTACTATTTAAATGGAAATAACTCCATTTAATAGATAGTGTCAGGATTCTGGCAGTTACCCCCCATTTAAATCATGAGTCTTGAGCCAAACTTCCAAAACTTAAAAAAGGATTTATTGAGAGTTAACATGCTGGCACTGCCTGGGTGTAGCCGACTCAGAGACACATAATTCATTGTCACCCTTGACCCTGGTTTTCCCTCCACCTCCTGGGTGTATCATAATTAATATTCTCCAATGGGACACATCCATAGCCAAGAGTCATCAATCATGCTCTCCAGTTAGAATTTTGCGCAGAAACTTCGGTCACCTAGTTAGTATCTTCGAAAACATTTATGGAGTGCAGTTTCGGTTTTGCAAGCTGCTGCACTGCTTCCCCCTTCCTTTTTGTTGACAACTCGAAAAAGACCAGAGAAATATTTTATGAGTTGACAGATAGCAATAAATGGATAGCAAACCCCAGTTAATGTATTAATGGATAGCAATTAATGGATTAATGGACAGCAATTTATTTATTTGTTTGTTTGTTTGTATTTATATCCGCCCCATCTCCGGGGGGATTCGGGGCGGCTTACACAGAAATATATATACAATAAATACAAAATTTATCAAATTAACTCTAATCCAATTATAATAAAATCAAATTAAAATACCCTTGAATTAAAATTCCCAACCCTGCTCAGTCCAGGCCGGCCTATGCAAACAGCCAAGTCCTGAGATCACGGTGGAAGGAGCGCAGGTCCGGGGCCAAATGCAGCTCCAGGGGTAGCTGATTCCAAAGGGTGGGCGCCCCCACAGGGAAGGCCCTCCCCCAGGGGACCGCCAACCGACACTGTCTGGCCAACAGCACCCCCAGGAGGGCCTGCCTGTGGGAGTGTACTGGGCGATTGGACCTCGATGCTTTAATTAATGGATTAATGGACAGCAATTAATGGATTAATGGACAGCAATGAATGTAATGATAGCAAATAGCAAATGGTGAACATATGTCCCTGGGGCACTGAAACTACCGTAAATAAATATGCTAACAGAAGTCTATTGTGATAATGAATATGTTGTCTTTTCTATATTAGAAATACACAGCACTATTGAAATGGAAATAACTACATTTAATAGATAGCAATAAATGGATAGCAAATCACAATTACTGGATGGCTAAATAGATGTCATTTGATTAATGTCCGATGCTTGCCGGCTGACTCATATTTATGATGGTTGCTGTGTCCCGGGGTCCTATGATCCCCTTTCGCAACCTCCTGACAAGCAAAGTCAATGGGGAAGCCAGATTCACTTAACAACCGTGTTACTAACTTAACAAGTTGCAGGGATTCACTTAAAATATGAGCCTCAGTGGCGCAGTGGTTAGAGTGCAGTACTGTAAGCTACTCCTACTGCAATTTGGCAGATCGAATCCCACCAGGCTCAAGGTTGACTCAGCCTTCCATCCTTCCGAGGTGCGTAAAATGAGGACCCAAATTGTTGGGGGCAATATGCTGACTCTATAAACTGCTTTGAGAGGGCTGTAGAGCACTATAAAGTGGTATATAAGTCTAAGTGCTATTGCTATTAACGGTGGCAAGAAGGATCGTAAAATCAGGCAAAATTCACTTAACAAATGTCTTGCTTTAGCAGCATCAATTTGGGGCTCAATTGTGGACATTGTCAGGGCTCTGGTACTTACCCCCATTTAAATCATGAGTCTCTAGCTGGATTTTCAAAGCTTAAAGAAGATTTATTAGGAGTAAACATGCTGGTGTTACCTAGCAGTAGCCGACTCTGAGACACATCATTCATTGTCTCCCTTGACCCTGGTTTCCCCCCCCCCACCTCCTGGGTGTATCATAATTCATATTCTCCAATGGGACACACCCATAGCCAAGAGTCATCAATCATGTTCTCCAGTTAGAATTTTGCTTGGCAGAAACTTCGGTCACCTAGAAACTATCTTTGAAAACATTTATGGAACGCAGTTTCGGTTTTGCAAGCTGCTGCACTGCTTCCCCCCTCCCTTTCTGCTGACAACTCTAAAAGACCAGAGAAATATTTTATGAGTTGAACAGATGTAAGTCAAGGACTACCTGCATTGGGGAGGGGGAAGCGTGCATCAAATCTGCAAGATGGCAAGCATGGCACTGCAATCCGAGCCCTGCCCATTTCTTTTTATTCTGCATCCAATGGCAATGCTCGTACAAAGGAGGCAGGGCTTGCCTCACAATGCTGTGCCTGCCATTTTGATCCCCCGTCTCTCAATGCCACAGCAATAGAGAATTCCTGCAGGGGCCAATTGCTAACTGGGAAATGTAGGAAAAGGAGACACTTTTGAGTTAGAAGAGCAGTTCGCATGTTCCTCGGTTGGTGAAGAAAAGCAGAAGATAAGTTGCCAAATGCCGACGTTCTTTTGAAATATAAGTTAATGTTTATATATAACCTTTGCCTGTCAGCCAAAGGTCTTCTGTGTTGCAAGCGTGGTAATACTTTTAAACCAGAGGTCCCCAAACTTGGCAACTTTAAGACTTGTGGACTTCAACTCCCAGAATTCTCCAGCCAGCATAGCTGGCTGGAGAATTCTGGGAGTTGAAGTCCATAAGTCTTAAAGTTGCCAATTTGGGGACCCCTGCTTTAAACCAGTGCTTTTCAACTTTGGCGACTTTAAGATGTGTGGACTTCAACTCCCAGAATTCCCCCACCGGGAGTTGAAGTCCACACATCTTTAAAATCACCAAGGTTGAGGAACCCTGGTTTAAACAATATATAAATAATAGCACCAGCACATCTTAGGCATTACTATGTTCTTAGGGATCTTTGGGTGGATTAAATGCCTTCATATTTGATTTTGCAATGGGAAAGCACAAGCACTAGGAATACAGGCAGTCCTCGACTTACAACAGTCCATTTAGTGACCGAAGGTACAACAGCACTGAAAACAGTGACGTATGACCATTTTTCACACTTATGACTATTGCAACATGGTTACGTGATTTGCATTCAGATGCTTGACAACTGGTACATATTTATGATGGTTTGTAGTGTTCAGGCATCATGTGATCTGCTTTTGCAACCTTCTGACAAGCAAAGTCAGTGGGGAAATTAGATTCTCTTAACAACCATGTTACTAATTTAAGAACTGTACAGATTCATTTAACAAACGTGGTAAGAAAAGTCCTGAAATAGGGACAAAACTCACTCCAAATTTCTAACTTAGCAACATAAATTCCGGGCTCAGTTGTATTCGTGAAGTTGAGGATTAACTGTAAAAGGAGAAATTGAGGGGAAAAAAAGATCTGTTAAGGAAAAAAATTTGCTTCCTACCATGTGATTGTAGGGAGGGTCTTTTGAGTTCCATCTAGCTAGCACATGAGTGTCAAAGTCAAGGCCCGTGGGCTGGATTTGCCCCATGGGATGCTTAGATCCGGGCAGCTGGGCCGTCCTGGAAACAGTGAAGGACTGGCCAGCGCTGCCTCCGCCAGCGAAAATGGAGCTTGGGAGGACCACAAGCACCATTTTCGCTGGCAGAGGGTTGCAGGAGGCCGTCGAAGCCGAAAATGGAGCTCGGGAGCCCATTTTCAGTGGCAGAGTGCTCGTGCCACCACTGGTACCCCGACATGAGTGACATTGAGCTGGTCACGTCCCCCCCTCCCACCGAGGTCAAACACAATCCTGATGAGGCCCACAATGACACTTCAGATCTAGCAGGATTGGGCAGAAAGTGACCTGCTTCACTTCATGGCATTCTCATTTTCCTTCTAGGCTTCTGACAGTGGAGGAAGAGAGAGCCGCTTCTACTAAGACGGACAAAATTCCGTCTCTGAGTCTGTGAAGATCCAGCTCCTCATGGAGGTCATCCCAGAAGAGGATGAAAATGCGAGCTTGCTGGGTAAGAGAATTTGGGGGGCAGCAGGACCAAGACACTTCGCTTCCTGAAACAGATAACAAAAGGGAATTTCTTGCTTATTCTATGTCCAGGCCACCTCTGGACTGGAGAACTAGATCTTACTTCAGTACAGCTAGCCTTTCACTTACAACAGTTCATTAAGTGGCCGTTCAAAGTTACGACGGCACTGAAAAAAGTGACAACCGCTTTTCACATGTACAACCATTGCAGCCATCCCTGTGGTCACGTGATCAAAATTCAGGCACTTGACAATTGCTCATGTTTATGACGATTGCAGTGTCCCAGGGTCATGTGATCACCTTTTACAACCTTCTGACAATGGGGAAGCCTGATTCAGTTGACAACCACATGACTGACTTAACAACTGCAGTGATTCACTTAACAACTGCAGCAAAGAAAAGTCATAGAATGCGGGAAATCTCACTTTGCAAAATGTCTCACTTGGCAACAGAAACTTTGGGCTCAGTTATGGTCGTAAGTCAAGGACCCGCCTGTATTGGTGATGGGAAAAGTACCCTTGGCTGCATTCAGCAAGCAGGCTAATTCAGAGGCCAAGCTGGGTATCTGGTTTTATCCTTTAAGAGAACTGTCAGAAAATGTCTGAAGATTCTTCTTCTTCTTGTGCCATATTCATCATCGGACATTGGCGATCATGTTGGCAATCCTACCGTGTTTCTCCAAAAATAAGACCTGGTCTTATACATTTTTGGGGGAGGCTCCAAAATAAGCACCAGGGCTTATTTTCAGGGGATGTATTATTTTTTATTCATGTACAGAAGGTGGTGAGTTTGGGGGCGGATGAGAGTGGGAGCCCTGCTACCGCTGGGCCAGTTCTCTCCATGCGCTCGCCGCCTCGTGTGCTGGCCATGCCTCCCCACAACCACCATCACCCCTCCATGCTAATGACGATCTTCACTAGGGCTTATTTTTGGGGTGTAGGGCTTATATTAGGTGCATACTTAAAAACCAGGATAGGACTTATTTTTGGGATAGGTCTTCTTTTCGTGGAAACACGGTATTTTATCAACAGCCGCACGAAAAAGTGCTGCTGAGTTTTGTCCAAACCAGCTCCTTAGATTTTGAAGCCATGATGTCCTTCTTCTGCCTGGACCTCATTTGCCTTCAATCTCTCCCTGGAGGATTAAGTGAAGCATGCCATATTTTTCTGGGTGTCACCTCACATGTCCAAAAAATTCTAACTTTCGCTTTTTTTATGGGTTTGATGATAGGCTTCCAGCAATAGCTGCTTTCCTTTGCCTAATATGGCAGGGCTGATCCTGCAATTCGGAGATAGCCAGTCTTTGCCTCACACCTTTGCCTGGTGTAAGCTCAGGGCGGAGCAAGGAATGGAAAGGAATATTAGCAACAAGATTATTGAGGCTGTGTTCGTGTGCATGTGTGTATTAAAAAAAGTTAAAAATAGTTGTGCACAACTGAAACCCTGTCCTTTTTTTTTGTTATACATGGGTTTTGAAAAAAGGTAGGCAGGGCTATGATCATGGCAGACTTTATTTTTTTTAACGTCCCTTGGATACTTGTGGTGATCAGGAAAATAAATCCAATGTAGAAAAGGGTGTACGGTAGGTTATAGGAATTTCCCAGGATGAATTCACACAAGAAATATAGAGTTAGTACTGTACATTCATGCAACCACAATTGAGTCCAAAATTAATGTAGTTAATGCAGTTGTTAAGTGAGCTTTGCCCCATTTTGACTTTTCTTGCCACAGTCATTAAGTGAATCAGTACAGGTCTTAAGTTAATAACACGGTTGTTAAGTGAATCTGATTCCCCTGTTGACTTGGCTTGTCAAAAGGTCACAAAAGGGGATCCCATGACCCCGGGACACTTCAACCATCATAAATACAAGCCGGTTGCCAAGCATCTGAATTTTGATCATGTGACCATGGGGAATGCTGCAATGGCCGTGAGTGTGAAAACGGTCATAAGTCACTTTTTTTAAGTGCCGTAACTTTGAATGGTCACTAAACGAATGGTTGCACGTCAAGGGCTACCTGTACCCCCACTGAGCCACTAACCCTTTCAAGGGTGTCTTGGATTGGGCAGCCTTTGGTCAGGGTGGCTGTGGAATTCTGGGAGTTGAAGTCCACCTAAAACAGGAGCCAGCAACCTGCGGCTCTGGAGCCGCATGTGGCTCTTTCATCCCTCTGCTGTGGCTCCCTGTTGCTGGTTGGCTCCACAATTGATAGGGCTTTTGGTTAGGACAGGTAGAGGAAAAAGGACGCCGCGCTAAGAGGAGACTATGGTTGTGGGAGCTGCCATAGAGTCTGGTCGGCTCCAGAATTGAATGGGGGGCTTCTGGTTAGGACCTTTGTGGCTGTTTAAGGTTGCCGACCCCTGATCTAAAAGTTGCTAAGATTGAGAACAGCTGCTCTAATGCTTGCTGGGTCAGCTGCTTCATGTGTAACACCTTGGATCCTTCACTGACTCGACAAAGGGTGTGGTGTGTGGGAAATAGGCCCAGGGGTGGGTGGGCTTCAAAAAATTTAGCAAAGAGTCCTCTGCCCAGATGCTGGGTGGGCGTGGCCATGGTAGGCATCCTAGTTGGCCTCCTGCACCATGGTGGCAGGGGGCATTTTTCTTGAGTCTCCAGGAGAGCAAAAACGGCCTCCCTGGGCTTCGGAGGCTCTCTGGAAGCCAGAAAAGAGCCCATTTCTGGCCTTCCCAAACTTCCAGGCATCCCATTTTTCGCCCTCCCTGAGCCTCCGTGCGTGCCCTGCACTTACTTGGCATCCAAAATGGGCCGCATGGGGACTCCTTGGAGGGGCGGGGTGGGCGGGGCCAGCCAGGAGTGGGATTTGGGGGTTCTCCAACCTGCACAGAACCTTTGCTAGGGGCTCTCTCGAACCCCTGTGAGCCCCCCACAGCCCACGCCTGGAAATAGCCACCGGGCAGAGAAACCAATGGCATATGGCACTTTTCATATTCCTGCGACCCATTGGCTGCTTTTTTATATTAATTAATTAATTGAAAGAGGCGGTGGTGGGGCCCCTTCTGAAGAAGCCTGCCCTGGACCCAGCCATGTTGAACAACTTCCGTCCGGTCTCCAACCTTCGCTTTTTAGCGAAGGTTGTTGAGAGAGTGGTGGCGCAGCAATTTCCGCTCTTCCTGGAGGAAGCGGACTACCTGGATCCGGACCAATCAGGCTTCCGGCCACGGAGTACAGCCTGAGAGCTCTTTGACCATGGTATCCTATTGCGGCGCTCAGGGGTTGGGAGTGGGGGGCACTGTTTTACAGTGGTTCTCCTCCTACCTCTCGGGACGTTCGCAATCAGTGTTGGCAGGGGGGCAGAGGTCGACCTCGAGGTCTCTCACTTGTGGGGTGCCTCAGGGGTCGGTCCTCTCGCCCCTCTTGTTCAACATATATATGAAGCTGCTGGGTGAGATCATCCGTGGCTTTGGGGTGAAGTATCATCAGTATGCTGATGATACACAGTTATACATCTCCACCCGAGGCCACGTCAGTGATGCCCTCTCCATGATGTCCTGGTGTCTGGATGCGGTACGGATCTGGATGGCAGGAAGATGCTTCGACTCAACCCAGCCAAGACAGAGTGGTTGTGCATACCAACATCTCGGACCAGTTCTGAGATTCCATCTTCTGTCATGGGGGAGGAGGTGTTGCCCCCCGTGGACAGGGCACGGAATCTGGGGGTCCTACTGGATCCGTGGCTGAAGTTGGAGGAGCAGGTGGGAGCTGTGGCCAGGGGGGCCTTTGCCCAGATCCGGCTGGTTCACCAGTTGCGCCCATACCCGGACCGAGATGCCCTGCGCATGATCACTCAGGCACTCGTTATCTCCTGACTCGACTACTGTAATGCTGTCTATTTAGGACTGCTGTTGCATACCACCCGGAGGCTCCAACTGGTGCAGAATGCGGCCACGTGGGTAGTGATGGGAGCTTCCCGGTACTCCCATATTACACCCCTCCTGTGCGACCTGCATTGGCTGCCGGTTGTTTTCCGGGTGAGATTCAAGGTTCTTGTATTAACATTCAAAGTCCTACATGGCATGGGTCTGGGGTATTTATGAGAACGACTCCTGCCGGCATCGAACACCAACTGCCCTGTACGAGTGCACAGACGGGGGCTCCCCGGGGTGCTGTCTGCGACCCAGTGTCACTTGGCGGTGACCCGGGGGAGGGCCTCTTCTGTGGCGGCTCCCACTTTATGGAGACAGCTTCCGCCAGAGCTCCGGTCGGCCCCCGATCTCCGCACCTTCCGCCATGATCTAAAGACCTGGTTATTTGCGCAGTCCAGGCTGTGCTGACGTCCTAGGGGCAGGGGCTTGGTGGTTGTTTCAACCGTGGGATTTTAATTTCGGATTTGACTTGTCTTGGTTTAATTTGTTTATAGGTAAATAATTTATTGTTGTGATTTTAGTTGTGAGCTGCCCCGAGTCCTTTTGGGAGAGGGGGCGGCATACAAGTCAAATAAATAAATAAATAATAAATAAATATTATTAATAATAATACACAAAAATGACTATACACAGCAAACGAGATAACCATGCTGGGTTTCATATCACAAATCACTAGTTGAACACTTCCCAAGTGTTTAGGACTATGTGATGTATCGGCGGATTATGCGAGCAGATCCCAGTAAGGTGGCCTTCTGCAGCTGACCAATGCCGCCGCCACCACCACCACCACCACCTCCTCTTCTTCCTCTTCTTCTCCTTTCTATTATTATTGTTGTTTTGTTGTTGTTGTTTTGTTGTTGTTATTATTATTATTTATTTATTCCTGCAGGCAACGGTGAAGTGGCCAAGCCTGAAGTGGCAACCTGTTGGATGGTGAGGCCTGACTATATGGAATTCAACGGGGATTTGCTGGAGGAAAACATGTATGAGTTTCCTGGGATCTCTATGGTCGAGGAGGGGAGCCATTCAGAAGCTGCAGTAGAAGCAGCGTCCTTTTGTGCAAAAGGCCCAGGCTGTGCCAGCAGCATCCCAGACTCCTTTAATGACCAGAAATCCACAGTTAGAGAGAAGCCCTACAAGTGCTCATTCTGTGGGGAAAGTTTCAAGCAGCGTTCCTACCTGGTCAAACACGAGAGGACCCACACAGGAGAAAAGCCCTACAAATGCTCGGTGTGTGGGAAAAGCTTCAGCCAGAGTTCCCACATCATCACACACGAGAGGACTCACACGGGAGAGAAGCCCTACCAGTGCTCGGACTGCGGGAAGAGCTTCAACCGCAAAGCCAACCTCCTGGCGCACGAGAGGACCCACACGGGGGAGAAACCCTACGCCTGTTCGGATTGCGGCAAGTGCTTCAGCCAGAGCTCGTGGCTGATGGCTCACAAAATCATCCACACGGGGGAGAAACCGTTCAAGTGTTTGGTCTGCGGGAAGCGTTTTAATAACCGTTCGAGTCTCATCAAACACAAGAGGTCCCACTCGGAAGAGAAGCCCTACATTTGCTCGGACTGTGGGAAGTCCTTCAAGGAGAGCTCTAAGCTTATTAAACACCAAAGGATTCACACGGGCGAGAAACCCTACAGGTGCCCGTTGTGTGGCAAAGGTTTCTGCTTCAAGTCCAGCCTGAGCCAACATGAGCGAACGCACACGGGAGAGAAACCCTACGCGTGCTGCGTCTGCGGGAAAACCTTCCGGCAGAAGTCGCATCTCATCAGGCACGAGAAGATGCACATGGGAGACAAATCCTACCCCTGTTGAGACTTGCCAAAAAGCCACCGGCTGGGGCTCCAGGTTAGCACAGGATATGTGTGTTCTCCCTGCCAGGGAGAGATCCCTGCTAAAATTCTGTCAGCCCCAGAAGAAAGAAGGAAAAGCAAACGAGGAATTGAAAGGACACTGATCTGGGACTTGAAACAAATTCGTTTAAGCCTGCTTTGTAAATCTTTTGCAATTTTCTTTTTTCTAATAAAAAGAAAACCAAAGTAGATCTCCCAACTTAAGTCTGTCCATCCTTGTTTCAAGCTTTTCAATCTGCACAGAGTTACCTTGAAGTAAGATGGACGGCCCATAACTTTTATATATAAATAAATAAAATACAGAGTCGACCTCCTTAGCAGTCCGTATTAGCAGGGGGCTACTTCCTCCTTCAAAGGAGGGCCTCTTGCAGAAATTGGAGGGAAAAGAGGCTGACCCAATGAAGGGAAAAGGAAAACAGGTAAAGGGGAACTGGTGTCCTAAATAACAACCATCCTGCATTTGCGTTTTGTGACTGTGGGGCTTCTATCATTTTGAAGGAAATTCACATCAGTCATTAAAATACAGGTCTCCAAACTTTGCAACTTTAAGACTTGTGGACTTCAACTTCAGTTATGCTGGCTGGAGAATTCTGGGAGTTGAAGTCCACAAGTCTTAAAATTGCCAAGTTTGGAGACCCCTGCATTAAAACATGATGGGTTCTTAAGTAATTGAACTATAAAGCCCCCTGCTGTAACCCAAAAAAGGCCACACAGAGGATCAAAAATATTTTCTACTAGAATAACATATAATTCTTGCAGCCATTAACATACACAATCCCAGTTTAGTATATTAGTAAGAAGTACAGGTTTTAGTAAAGTTTTAATAAAAGTATATCAGGGTGAAAAGGAATTAAAGCTTTCCACATTTCTTTCATTCTACAATAAATTATTTTCCTATTATTGTTCAGCTTTGCAGCACATAAGGAATGAGTCCATTTATTCCATGCATTTGCAGAAAAAGAGAACTTGGCAACCAAGAATGGAGTAAGATACCAGTAATAAAGCTGTCCCGGGTATGGCCTGGGGCTGTCCCGGGTATGGCCTGGAATACAGCAGGAAGCATAACCGGTCCTGGGTCAGCTGTTACGGGCGGAGGCCCTGGTCCCGTCCAAGGGCTGTTAAGGGCTCGTGGCAGGGGTGGGGTGGGGGTTGGGGGCCATTGGGGGCCCGGAGTGCGGGCCGGGGACCGCGATCCCTAGGGTGGTTGGAATCGGTGGGAGACGACGAGGCATAGGGCCAGGTCATGTGTTGGGAGCGCGCCCTCGCTATCTTCGAGCGGTGCCACGCTCCGACCCTATGACCTCCTCCCTGGGGGCAGGGGAATGGGGACCCCTGGGCTCAAGCTGGTGTATTTTAATGCCAGGTCCATGGCTAATAAGTCTTCCCTCCTCCGCGAGGTGATTGAGGAGGAGGCTGCGGACCTGGCTTGCATCACCGAGACCTGGTTGGGCCCAGAGGGAGGAGTCCCTCTGGTTGATTTATGCCCCCCAGGTTTCCGGATTTTGCACCGGGCACGGGCTCAGGGGAGGGGTGGTGGAGTGGCTGTGGTTATTCGGGAGACCCTGATTCCAAGGGAGGTCGCTGTTCCTGAGATAGGCGGAAGTGAAACCCTCCTGAGGTGGGGGCCTGGTGGTTGGGTGGTTTTGCTGCTGACATACCTTTCCCCCAGCTGTGTGGCAGCAACCCTGCCTGGGTTTCTCGGCTTCTCGGGGTGGCGGTGGATCTCCCGGGGCTTATGGTCCTGGGTGATTTTAATCTGCCTTCCCTTGGGGCGTCGGGTTTGGCCCAGGAATTCATGGACTCCATGGGGACCATGGGCCTGACCCAGTTAATTCAAGGCCCGACTCACGAGGGGGGAAACACTCTCGACCTGGTTTTTGTCTTGGAACAGTGGCGTAGTGATATAGGGCAGGCGAGTTGTACAACACTGCCCGTCCCATGGTCTGATCACTATCTCCTGCGGCTGGTCTTCCAACAGGCTGCTCCCCACTGCTGGGATGAGGAACCACTTAGATGGTTCCGCCCCAGATGCCTAATGGACCCTGAAAGGTTCCATGCGGAACTGGAGTTTCCCCCCATTTCCCTTGCCCACAACTCTGCTGAGGACCTGGCGGCTGCTTGGCAGCAGGCTGCTGAGGCTGCCCTCGACAGGGTTGTCCCCATGCGTCCCCTCACACGCCGTGGATCCCGGGTAGCTCCTTGGTATACTGAGGAGCTCCGGGAGATGAAGCGCCATCGGAGGGGTTTAGAGAGCAGGTGGAGGGCCACCCGCTCCCAAGCCGATCGAGCCCAGTTAAGAGCCCATATAAGGACTTACCTGATAGCTATGGGGGTGGCGAAGGTCTTATCTCTCCACCCTCATAGCGCCGCAGATAACCGCCCAGCCGCCCTGTTTAGGGCCACCCGCCCCTCTTACATCCGGGAGGTGGTGGACCCTCTCTGGGGAAGGGCTGAGGAATTTGGTCAATATCTGTCGGATAAGATCGCTGGATTCGGGCGGGTTGTGCTCCACCTTGCAGTGGTCTGAGGATCGTGGTGCAAATAGTCTGGCTGATGTGATCTGGGCTGAGTTCGACCCTGTTTCCGAGGATGAAGTGGACAGGATTATGTGGCGCCTGAGTTCCACCACATGTTTGTTGGACCCGTGCCCTTCCTGGCTGGCTTATGCCGCCAGGGAGGTCACCTGCGTTGGCTCGGGCAGTGGTCAACGCTTCGTAAAGGAGGGTGTCTTTCCTCCCTTGAAAGAGGCGGTGGTGAGGCCCTCCTGAAGAAGCCTGCCCTGGACCCGACCGTGTTAGACAACTTCCGTCCAGTCTCCAACCTTTGTTTTTGGCGAAGGTTGTTGAGAGTGTGGTGGCTCAGCAGTTTCCACTTTTCCTGGATGAAGCAGACTACCTAGATCCGTACCAATCGGGCTTCCGGCCTGGTTTCAGCAGGAGACGGCATTGGTCGCACTGATGGATGATCTCTGGAGGGCCCGGGACGGGTTTTCCTCTGTCCTGGTCCTATTAGACCTCTCAGCGGCTTTGATACCATCAACCATGGTATCCTTTTATGCCTCGAGGGGCTGGGAGTGGGGGCACTGTTCAGGTCGGCACAGGGTCATGGATGGACGGAAACAGTGCTTCCTCAACCCGCCAAGACTCTGAGTGACTGTGACATACGGCATCTCGGTCCAGTCAAGAGTGTCCATCGCTGACCATAGGGGAGTGGTGTTGCCCCTGTGGATAGGGCACGGAACTTGGGGGTCCTCCTGGATGCGTGGCTCCATTGGAGGAGCAGGTGGGGCCGCGCCAGGGGACCTTTGCCCAGGTCCGGCTGGTTCGCCAGCTTCGCCCGTTTCTGGACCGAGATGCCCTGCGTACAGTCACTCATGCCCTTATTACCTCACGCACTGACTACTGCAACGCTTCTATTTAGGACTGCCCTTGCACACCATCCGGAGGTTGCAGCTGGTGCAGAATGCTGCTGCACGGGTTGTGATGGGAGTTACCCGATTCTCCCATATTACCCCCCTCCTGCACGGCCTGCATTGGTTGCCGGTTGCGCTCCGGGTGAGGTTCAAGGTTTTGGCTTTAACATTCAAAGTCCTACACGACATGGGTCCACAATATTTAAGGGAGCGCCTCCTACCGATATCGGGGACCAACCGCCCTGTATGGGCACACAGGCAGGGGCTCCTCGGGGTCCTGTCGGCAAGCCAATGTCGGCTGGCGGTCCCCCGACGGCGAGCCTACTCTGTGGCGGCCCCCAACTTATGGAATCAACTGCCTCTGGACCTCCGCCTGGCCCCTGACCTCCGCACCTTCCGCCGCGATTTGAAGACCTGGCTATTTGACCAAGTTGGGCTGTGATTACCTTACCGGGGGCATGGGACAGTTTTAATTTTTAATTCAGTTTTATTGGACCTTATAGTGATTTAATTTCTTTTTAATTATTTATTGTATTTGTATGTTTTAACTGTGAGCCGCCCCGAGTCTTCGGAGATGGGGCAGCATATAAGTCCAATAAAATAAATAAAAATAAATAAAGTGTCTTACACCAAGTCACTCCAAGTAAATTGTTTTTAAGTTTGGAGTACAGGTAGTTCTCAACTTGTAACAATTGAGCCCAAAATTTCTTTTTCTAAGTGAAACATTTTTAAGTGAGAGTGAATTGAATTCTTTATTGTCATTGTACGTATATACACTGTATACATACAATGAAATTCACATAACACCCAGAGACCACTCAACATGCACACACGACAATCCCCAAACACCTCCCCACCCGCCAAAACTCCCTACCTCCTAAAAACACACAAGCATCCACACAATAGACCGAATAATACTGTCCAACAGCTCACTGATGGTGGTATTTAAATTAATTGTTAAGTGTAATTATAGCTCTGGGATAAAAACTATTCAGAAAATGTGTGGTCCGAGTTTTAATTGTTCTGTATCTTCTGCCAGAAGGCAACAGTTCATAAAGATTGTAAGCAGGATGGGAAGAGTCTCTGAGAATGTTGTGCAACTTCCTCAAACAGTGAGGTGTGAAGATGTCATCCAGGGCTGGTAGCTGAGTGTGTCCCATTTTATGTCTTTTCTTGCCACAGTTGTTAGTATGTCACTGCAGTTGGTAAATGAGTAACATGGCTGTTAAGTGAAACTGGTTCCCCCATTGACTTTGTGAGTCAATCGCCAAGCATCTGAATTCTGATCACGTGACCATGGGGATGCAACAGTCATCCAGTCAAGTGTGAAAAATGGTGATAAGTCTCCTAGCACAACTGCCAAGTAACTCTATTTTCCATCCTCCATTTCAAGAACAGTCTGATCGGCAGGCTGTTCCTCCTTCAGCCTTGGCAGGTTGCAGGACGGAAATAGGGAACTGACTCCAACTACAGGTAGTCCTCGACTTACAACAGTTTGTTTAGTGACCAAAGTTACAATGGGACTGATAAAAGTGACTTATCACCATTTCCCAGTTACCTTTCCAGCATCCCCATGATCAGGTGATCAAAATTCAGATCCTCGGCAACCAGTTTGTATTTATGACCGCTGCTGCATCCTAAGATCACATGACCACTTTTTGTGACCTCCTGACAAGCAAAGTCAAAAAGGGGGAGAAAGATTCCATGTAGCAACTGGCTTGCTAACTTAACAACTGCAGTGATTCACTTAACTGTGGCAATAAAATGGGGCAACCTAATGAATCAATGTTAATGTTTTAAGGCAGTGGTGGCTAACCTTTTTCAGCTCCCATGCCAATAATTGCGTGTGCACTCACGTGCGTGCGCTCGCATGCCAACACCCAGAGGGCAATGCGTGCTGGCCCTCCCACACCCCTGTACATGTGCGTGTGACCCCCCTCGCACCTCGTGCACCTGCACATGTGCATGTGATTCCCCCATGCGCCACACATCTCTGCACATGTGCATGAAATTCCCTCATGCGCCGTGCATCTGCGCATGTGCGCACAATCCCATCACACGCAGCGCATCCTTGCATATGTGCGCATGTCTCCACAACCCTCCACCCCCTGGCATGCACACCAGCTGTTGGGCGGCAGCACGCGTGCACATGCGCAGTGGGGCTCTTCCAGGCGACTTCTCGCATGCCGGGGGAAATGGCTGTGTGTGCCATTTCTGGCACGCGTGGTATAGGTTCGCCAACACGGTTTTAAGGGATTCATGCACCGGTCAGTAAAGGGACAATAGTTTTGAAAAATAAGTTCCAATCAGAGGCATCTGTGAAAAACACTGGGCTGAACGGTGCTTAGTCTGATCTGGGGGGGCTGTTCTTGCGTTCACTGCTGGACTTTAAAGAAGCAGTCACTGATATTCCATAAGCTGAGGAAAAAATTTCTAGCGAAGATGTGCTTATCAAGGGAAAATGAAACTGAGCCTTGGTGGCTCAGGCTGTAAATGCCTGCTCTTAAGATCCAGCTGTCTACAATTACTGTAGGCTCGAATCCCACCAGGCTCAAGGTTGACTCAGCCTTCCATCCTCTCGGGGTAGGTAAATTGAGGACCCAAGATTGTTGGGGGCAATTAGCTGACCTTGTAAAAATGCCGCTTAGTAATAAGCAGGCATATACAATGGAATGAAGGCTATTGCTGAGCACACTGGGTTGTATCCCAAAAATTGTAAGCCGCCCTGAGTCTTCGGAGAAGGGCGGCATATAAATGTAATTAAAAAAAATAAAAAATAAAAATAAAATAAACACGTGATTCAACCACAGAACTCTTTATTGTTGAAATAAAGGTAGCCCTCAACTTACAATTCATTTAGTGACTGTTCAAAGTTACAACAGCACTGAAAAAAAAAGTGACTTAGGATCATTTTTCACACTTATGACCAGGGATGGAATTCTACCAGTTCTACCTGGTTGTGCCGAAGTGGTAGCTCTGAAGATCAGCTAAGAGAGAACTGGTTCTCTCCAGCGAACTTCTGTTTGACTGTTTGGCCTACCCGCCCGCCTGGGCTCTAAACTGTCCTTATTTCCTGCCTTTTTTTTTTACCTCAGCTGCTTTGCGTGGTACAGCTGAGGTTGAAAAAGCAGGAAAGGTGATTTTTAAGCGTAGCGTGTTTTTGGCGCGCACGCAACACAGCAGAGTTTAAAAACAGGAAAAAAGTCAATCTGGAAATGCTGCACATGCGTGCAGCAAAACGTGCGCTCACCGAACCGGTTATTATACCGGTTGAATCCCACCCCTGCTTATGACCGTTCCAGCATCCCCATGGTAGTTCGTAAGAAATCGATAGTACTTCTTTTGTTCGTGGACTCCCCTTGGTACTTGTTTTAGCACAATTACTTCACTGCTATCATTTCAAACTCGGTATAAGTATCTCTTCTCTATCTCAATGGAGTTGGGAATTTCCTTTCTTGGGTTTCGAACAGAGGCAGGCCTGACAGAAACATCTGCAAGAAAACCATCAAGCTCAGCAGCCAAGACTGAATTGCAGTGGCATCCTGACCTCCTTCCTACTTACATTCCCAAGACTTGGACCCAAAACCATTATCTGAGAAAGGCACTGCTGGTGTACAGGTAGTCCTTGGTTTACAACCACAATTGAGCCCAAAATTTCTGTTTTTAAGTGAGACACTTGTTCACTTTACAACCTTTCCTGGCACATCTGTTAAGTGAATCGCTGCAGTTGTTAAGTTAGTAACACGGGGGTTAAGAGAATCGGAATTCCTCACTGACTTTGCTTATCAGAAGGTCGCAAAAGGGGATCACATGACCGCGGGATACTGCAACCATCATAAATATGAGTCAGTTGCCAAGCCTCTGAATTTTGATTAGGAAAGGATTTGGAAAACTGGAATAAAATGCAAATTTCATTATTAGGCAGAATAGCAACGATTAAAATGAATATCTTACCTAAAATTCTCTGTTTCAAACAATTCCGATATTATTAGATAATTTTTTTTATGGAACTGGATAAAATTGTGATGAAATTTATATGGGCAGGGAAAAAAGCAAGAATAAAAAAAACGTATTTACAAGATAATAAAAGCAGGGGTGGCTTTGGGCTCCCTGACTGGGAGATCTATTATAAAGCGACTATATTGGTGTGGATAAGAGACTGGATTAAACTGGGAAACAAAAGAATCTTAACTTTAGAAGGCCATGACTTGCAGGCAGGATGGCATTCATTTTTGTGGAATCCGACCAATAAAAAACATTCATATTTTACCAGACACATAGTGTGTAAATCTCTGATCAAAACTTGGACTGATATTAGAAAGAAATACTATATCAAAATTCCAAGATGGATCTCAACGATGGAGGCAACATTTCACCCCAATACAATAGACATGAACAAAAAACTTAAATATCTTAGATAGTGAGGGAAGATTAAAAACGATACAGGAATTAGAAGCCCAAGGAATAACGGTTGATAATTGGTCCTATTTCCAAATTAAAATGAGATACAACAAAGATGTAAAGGACTATGGAATTGAAACGAAAGATACACAATTAGATAAACTACTTTTGGGCCCAGAGAAAAATTTGATATCCAAATTATATAATTTTTTACTAGAACAGGAATTGGCAGGGGAAATGGTGAAGGGACCAATGATGGCTTGGGAAAAAATTTTCGGATATAGTATTGATTTGAATGATTGGGAAGAAATCTGGCAGAGGAACCTTACATATACAAAATCAATAGCACATAAGGAAAATCAATACAAAATGATGTATAGGTGGCATCTGGCACCCTCTAGATTAGCTAGATTATTTCCAGCAGCAAATCCAAATTGCTGGAAATGCAAAGACAAAATAGGCACTTATTTTCATCTTTGGTGGACATGCCCTGAAACATATTGGATAGAAATAAAAAAAATGGATAGAAGAAATTACAAAGTGTGAGCTGGAGTGGATTTGAAGCTGGGCATTTTAAATAATTTAGAATATAGACAGGGTTTAGTAAACCATCCTCTGCTACCAATTGTTGAAGTGAAAAACTACTTAATTAATCCTTTGACTAATTAATGTGGTGGACCGTAAAACCTTTTGTCTATAACTAAAATTATTTAAAAGAAGATTGAGCCCAGATATTTTCAAATCAAAGACTTATTTATTGTAACAAGCAGACTAATATTCAGAATAAACAACTCATTGTCCTCTCTTCTTTTAAGGTCCTTAAGTAGTTTACAACTGTATATACAGTTGGAGTCTCAATGTCCCTTTCTCAAATCTACAAGAGCAGCAGAGTGATGGCCAGAGCCAAAGCCAGGCTAATGGCATCACAACAACAATCAGAAGACCCAGAGCCTGGAATGGCTTCTGCTGAAGTGTCCCAGGCGCCGGCTGAGCAAGAGACAAGCGGCGCGGCAAGCCTTCTGACAGCTGTCATGTCGATTCACTCGTGGCTTCAAGTGAGCGTTTTGCACCTACCAAAAGCCGATCAGCTACGTCCAACCCAGCGGTGGACGAAGAAGCCGAGACAAGAAGGACGCCCCTTCCTATCTCATCTACAAGCCTGAGGGAGAGGAAATCAGATCTGCTTTCCTCAGAGCATTTGGCTTACAATCGGTAAGCGGTGATCTGGCAATAGACCTCAGCAATCGAATTAGAAAGACTGCGTCGGAAGAAGCGGTCAGGGACAGGATTGGGGCCCATGAAGGCAACAGACTGGTAAGGGTTACCCAGTCCTGCCCTGAAACCCCTTTGGCCGATAAAAGCGCGCGCACGGAAAACCGAAAACGGGTTGCCCTCAAGTTTCCCGCCACAAAATATGGCGGCAAAAAAGCGGGAAATTCAAACCGCTCACTTCAAAATGGCCCCTGCCACCTCCCTGCCTACCTCAGAAAGTTTGATGTGCCAAGATGGCACCATCCTTGAGACTGCTCGCCTGGCAGCGCCTACCGCTGCAGCAGCTCAACGCAGCCAGCCAGTGCAGGGACTGACTTCGCTGGTGACAGCAGCACCGCTGGACCCAACCATGCCATACTCGTCACCAGCCCAGGCTGCTTGGACCCGCGACCAGTCCGGTCACAGTGGTCCAACAACTACTCCCGGCCAGCTCTCCCTCCGAGCTGGAGATCAACCAGGCCATCAGAACCCTAGCCACGGCATTTGGGACCCGTCCACTGCTTCCTCCCGGCTCCCGGTCTACTACAGTCCTCCCAGAAGGTCCCCGTCTACTATGGCCTACGCGGACAGTCCCCAGTCTACTGCAGCCTACCTAGATGGTTCCCGGTCCACTACAGCCTATGCGGACGGTTCCCGGTCTACTGAGGCCTACCCGTACGGTTCCCGGTCTACTGCACCCTACGCGGAAACCTCCTGGTCTACCCGGACACCTTCCGGTCTACAGCGGTCTACTTTGACACCACCCGGACTGCGGTCCTCTCCGAAGCCCTTCGAGCGACTGCGGCCTGCTACTTGCCTTTCCTGGCGATGACAGCTCCCTCCGCGATGTCTTCAGCCTCCCAGGGCCTTCCCTGGAGCTCGACGGCCGAAGCCGGATGTACACAGGTCGGCCCGAGGCCCATCCAAGGAGCCCAGGCAGAGGGCTCCTTCTCCTTCGGTGTCCCATGTCGAATGAGCTCTGCGCATGCTCAGTCGGGAACCCCAGAGGCAGACCAGAGGCCCAAATCCGGAGCTCAACCGATGAGCTCCTTCCTCGACGAGATCCAACACCAAATGATTTTCACGCGTGCGCAGAACAACACTACTACCCCTCCCACCTGGGAGGAGCAACTGCCAGCTTGCAGGCCAATGAGAAACAAGCCTGCTGTCTCTATTCCACTGCCGTATTGTAGTTTTAAGGGGAATCAGCACCAAGGAGAGTTACAAAGTAACATTTTACCGGGAAATTCAACTCCTCTGCCTGCTACCTTTAAAAAGCTATGCATTTCTGGCAGAAACCTCTATGAGTGGGCTAGGGAAATACAGGTATTATTAATGAAAGAAAATGGCCTGAATTTATTACTAGACCCCCCTCCCAAGCCCTGGTCTCTTGAAATAGACTTACTACATCATAGGATTTTTTGTCTATTATTGTTATCAATGACCCTGCTTTATACCCTAGTATCCCTCATGAGCTGACTGTAAATGAGTTATGGGAAAAGTTATTTAACATGTTTAACTTAAAAAACTCTAATACAACTTCCAGAATTTCTATAGAGAATTCCATTCTTCTAAATTGAGGGCAGGAATGGACATGAGTGAACACCTTTGTGAATTAAGGAAAAAAAAAATTTTTTTTTATTCATATTTATATCCTGCCCTTCTCCGGAGACTCAGGGCGGCTTACAGTTTTTGGGATACAACCCAATGTGCTCAGCAATAGCCTTCATTCCATTGTATATGCCTGCTTATTACTAAGCGGCATTTTTACAAAGTCAGCTTTATGAGGGAGGAATTAAATTTGAGGGGGGAGCCCGTCTCTGAACAGAGCCTAATAAGCATTATAATTAATTCACTGGATGCTAGTTGGGATACTCGTTAGAGAAGAGATAGGAGTGGGAACTAGAAGCCAGACAGTGAGTAAAACTTAGTAAAGGGTAGAAATAAGGGAATAAATGGAAAGAGGAGTAAAATTAATATGTATTAATATTAATGGATTGAATGACCAAACTAAGAGAAAAAGAATCTTTTTTAAGCTAGAGAAACGAAAAGCTGATGTGTCTCCATAGGTTCATATTCAAACACAAGATCAGATATATTTACAAAATAAAAAACTGGGGAAAGTATATACGTTAGCAGAAGAAAAAAAAGGAGTGGTATTATAGATTAAGGAGGATATCACCTCAAAATTAATTTATAATGATACAGTAGGGAGAATACTAATGGTAGAGGTGGATATACAAAACAAAAAAACTTTATTAGTGAGGATTTATGCCCCCAATAAGAATCAGAAGGATTTTTATAAAACTTTACATGAGAAATTGATAGAAATTGGCAGTTCGAGAATTTGTCTAATAGGGGACTACAATGCAATAACAAATAACGAACAAGACTATGTATTACAAAAAACAGAATATATTGAAGAATTTTTGAGATGACTGAAGAATTAGGACTAGAAGACCTGTGGAGGAAAAGAAACCCAGGAGTATCTCAGTTCACTTTCTACTCCATCCCACATAAGTCATAGAGAAACAAAAGCTGATGTGTCTCCATAGGTTCATATTCAAACACAAGATCAGATATATTTACAAATAAAAAACTGGGGAAAGTATATCGTTAGCAGAAGAAAAAAGGAGTGGTATTATAGATTAAGGAGGATATCACCTCAAAATTAATTTATAATGATACAGTAGGGAGAATACTAATGGTAGAGGTGGATATACAAAACAAAAACTTTATTAGTGAGGATTTATGCCCCAATAAGAATCAGAAGGATTTTATAAAACTTTACATGAGAAATTGATAGAAATTGGCAGTTCGAGAATTTGTCTAATAGGGGACTACAATGCAATAACAAATAACGAACAAGACTCCAAAAACAATACAAAAACAGAATATATTGCCGAAGAATTTTTTTGAGATGACTGAAGAATTAGGACTAGAAGACCTGTGGAGGAAAAGAAACCCAGGAGTATCTCAGTTCACTTTCTACTCCATCCCACATAAGTCATGGTCTAGGTTAGATATGGTATGGGCAAATAGTTCCAGGATGATGTCTCCACCTAAGTCTGTGATGGTAAGGAATGAGGGAAAAAATCCATTTGCCTGTTCAGTCTGGGGTAAAAAAAATCTGAGTCGTAAAACACCCCTCATCAGTCATGAAAAGATTCATACAGGAGAAAAACCGTATCAATGCTCCATGTGCTTTTCTCAGTGTGCTGGCCTTTACTTCATAGCTGTGATCCCTCACAGAGGAATAAAACCATATTTGTGGTCCATGTGCACAAAATGCTTCAGTAACCAAGCATATATGCTTAGACATGAGCAAATTCCTCTGGGAAAGGTACCTTTGACCCATCTGTGGCAGGAGGTTTCCCTTGTCCTCGGGTCTTCTCCAGCACAGAAGAATTCATAAAGTGGAAATGCCCTGTAAACGCTCAATTTAAGGGGAAAGGCTTCTGTCATAAAAACTTCTGAGACATAAGGGAAGCCATACAGGAGAAAAACCATATACATGCTCAGTCTGTGAGAATGGCTCTAGCTGGAAAAATCACCTGGCGGTCCACAGGAGAGGCCATAAGAAAGAAAAACTGCACACATGTTCAGCGTGTGGGAAATGCTTGAACCAAAGATCCTATCTTCTTAGTCCCAGAAAGTCTCATATCCAAAGGAAAACTTACAGGAGGGACACCCTATAAATGCTCCGTGTATGGAAAAGGGAGGAGTGAGAGAACTTACTTGATTTCACAGGAAAGCACTCACACACAAGAAAAATATATTAAATGTGTGTGTTCTGTGGGAAAAGCTTCAATCTCACCAACTGTGAAAGAGACCAGGCTGGAAAAACTCCACATACATGCTCAGTCTGTGGAAGAAGCTGCAGTGGTAAAGCGAACCTTCTCAGACATATGAGAAACCCACATGGGGGCGATGCCATATTCGTGCTCCATCTGCAGGAAGTTTTGGCAATGAATCCACACAAAACCCAGAGATTTCGGCTTGTGGGAAAAGTTTCTGGACCAAAACATACCTGAGGATAAAAGGAAAAAAAAATCCATGTGAGATGAAAGAGTCTCTATGTATATAGTTTTTGTCTACTCTCCAGGAACATCTGGAAGGGATGACATCAAGGAGGCAAATGTCAAAAGCAGAATCAGGTTGCAAGTTCTACACTATTCCAATGTGCGTTGTGACTTTGTATGCCTTACAACAGCGGCTTTCAATCTTGACCGCTTTAAGATGTGCGGACTTCAACTGCCAGGATTCCCCAGCTACTATGGGGAAAATACACTGCTCAAAAAAATAAAGGGAACACTTAAACAACACAATGTAACTCCAAGTCAATCACACTTCTGTGAAATCAAACTGTCCACTTAGGTAGCAACACTGATTAACAATCAATTCCACATGCTGTTGTGCAAATGGAAGAGACAACAGGTGGAAATTATAGGCAATTAGCAAGACATCCCCAATAAAGGTGTGGTTCTGCAGGTGGTGACCACAGATCACTTCTCAGTTCCTATGCTTTCTGGCTGATGGTTTGGTCACTTTTGAAAGCTGGCGGTGCGTTCACTCTAGTGGTAGCATGAAACGGAGTCTACAACCCACACAAGTGGCTCAGGTAGTACAGCTCATCCAGGATGGCATATCAATGTGAGCTGTGGCAAGGTTTGCTGTCTGTCAGCGTAGTGTCCAGGGCATGGAGGCGCTACCAGGAGACAGGCCAGTACATCAGGAGACGTGGAGGAGGCCGTAGGAGGGCAACAACCCAGCAGCAGGACCGCTACCTTCGCCCTTGTGCAAGGAGGAACAGGAGGAGCACTGCCAGAGCCCTGCACAATGACCTCCAGCGGGCCACAAATGTGCATGTGTCTGCTCAAACAGTCAGAAACAGACTCCATGAGGGTGGTATGAGGGCCCAACATCCACAGGTGGGGGTTGTGCTTAGAGCCCAACACCGTGCAGGACGTTTGGCATTAAGGACATTACATCACAGTTGGATCAGCCTGTAGTGTTTTCTTCCACTTCAGTTTTGAGTGTACCTCCAAATCCAGACCTCCATGGATTGATGCATTTGATTTCCATTGTTAAGTTTTGTGTGATTTTGTTATCAGCACATTCAACTATTGTACATTGTGTTGTTTAAGTGTTCCCTTTATTTTTTTGAGCAGCTTTATTTTTTATTTTTCATCTCATCTTATGCAACTTATTAGTACAGGTAGTCCTTGACTTACAACCATAACTGAGCCCCAAATTAATATTGCTAAGTGAGACATTTGCTAAGTGAGCTTTGCCCCATTTTACAACCTTTTTTGCCACATCTGTTAAGTGAATCCTTGCAGTTGTTAACATGGTTATTAATTGAATTCAACTTCCTCATTGACTTTACTTGTCAGAAGTTTAGTTTACTTTGTCACTGCACCTCGTACAACGAAATTAAATGCCATCTTCAGTGTACGTTAGAACTATAAAAATAAAACACAAACACACATCTTTCACATTCTATACAACTGAATTGAAAACCCCAGTAATATTGCACTATAGAATTCAATAGAGTTACTGCCCTGGGATAGAAGCGGTTTTTGTCCTTGTTTTTATTATCCTGTACCATCTGCCAGATGGTAATAGTTCAAAAAAAGGGTGCCCAGGATGAGATGGATCTTTGAGAATGTTTTGAACTTTCTTAAGGCAGTGGGAACTATAAAGCTCTTCCAAAGAGGGGAGAGGGCAACCAATGATCTTCTGGGCAATTACGTTAACACTCTGGAGTGCTGTCCTATCTGCCCCTGTGCAATTGGCAAACCATACATAGTTGCAGTTAGATAAGATACTCTCTACTCTCTCTAGTATTTTACAAGGTCACATTCATCAATTATAATTTAAAGGGGAATTCAGGTCAGAAGAAATCTAGTTTCTATAATAGGTAATCCTTGATTTATGACCACAACTGAGCCAAAAATTTTGGTTGCTAAGTGAGGTATTTGTTAAGTGAGTTTGCCTCATTTTATGACCTTAATGTGCAGGTAAGTTAGCAACATGGTTGTTAAGTGAATCTAGCTTCCCCATTGATTTTGCTTGTCAAGTTGGAAAAGGTGACCCCAAGATACTGCAACTGTCATAAGTATGAGTCAGTTGCCAAGCCTCTGAATTATGATCAATGAAGTTGCAATGGTCATAAGAATAAAAATAGGTCCTGAGTCACTTTTTTTGGAGCTCTTAATAATGCTGGAGTACACGTAGACCTCGACTTACAATAGTTCACTTAGTGACCGTTTGAAGTTAAATGGTTGTGATGACCCAGAGTATCTCAGAAATATAACAAAATCCAAAACGTAACTAAAAGTCCTTTAATGCCTTCAACTTGGCTTCACTGTTTAATTGTTCACAGTGGAGGAGTCAAAATAACATTTCAAAGGCAAGAAACATAGTTCGCATTTAAAGAGCCGATAACAAAGAAAAAGCCAAAAACAAACCGCATTAAAAGTTCCTCGGCAGACCAGGATAGATAATTGCCAGCTGCAGAAAGATAACCAGGGACAGTCCGTTGGAAGAACGTCAGCCAAGATAAACCTTCTTTAGAACTAAAACACTAACTTTGACTCCAGCAATTCTGACTACCCAATTACAAACTTATATACATAGCTCCCAGCTGTAAGCCCTGAGGAGGATCATGGCCCTCTTCTCCCGAGTAGACCACCCTTTTCCCTGATCCCCTCCTCCCTGCGTGCCCTGGGATGGATAGGAGATGGGCCTGGATCCTCCTCTGAGTGTTCAGCTGGCCTCTACCCTTCCCCAGCCTCCTCCACCACCTCTGGAGCCACACTCCCACTCCCTGTTGGCTGTTCCTCCTCTTCCTCGGAGTCAGTCTCCACCAGGGGCATGACAACGGTACTAAAAACAGTTACTTATGTTTATGACAATTGCATGTGATTCACGTTGGGATGCTTGACAACTGACTCACATTTGTGACTGTTGCAGTGTCCCGGAGGTCACATGATCCCCTTTTGTGACCTTCTGACAAGCAAAGTCAATGGGGAATCCGGATTCACTTAAACAACCATGTTGTTACTTTAAGAACTGCAGTGATTGACTTAGCAAAGATGGCGAGATACGGCCTAAAATGGTGCAAAACTCACTTAATAAATTTCTCACTTAACAATATAAATTTTGGGCTTGATTATGGCCGTAAGTTGAGAACTACCTGTATTGTGTGAATAAGCGCTTCCTTTTTGTCTCTTTTAAGCCTTGCAATCAGCTTCCCTGGGACTTCAGCTATGGTTCAGCTCTCAGCCGCCTTTTGTCCAAACTTTTTAAGTAGTCTCAAGTCTTCCCACATATCTATTCTCACATCCTTTAAAAAACAAAAGGCTTTAAAACTTATTTAGGTCCACAGTACATACCACAAAGGAGGACAAAGTAAGTGTAGGTAATCCTTGACTTACAACAGTTCATTTAGTGACCATTCAAAGTTACAATGGCTTATGACTGTTTTTCACACTTACGACCATTGAAACATCCCCATGATCACCTCACCAAAATTGGGATGTTTGACAATTGACTCATATTTATGACAGTTGCAGTGTCGCAAGGCTCAACCCTGACAAGACCGAGTGGCTATGGGTCTTGCCCCCTTGGGGTTCAGTTGATTATCCATCTTTGGTACTGGGGGGAGAGAAATTGCTCCCCTCAGAACGAGTTCGCAACTTGGGAGTCCTTCTGGATCCACAGCTACAATTTGACCACCATCTTATGGCTGTGACCAGAGGGGCCTTTGCACAGGTTCGCCTGTTGCGCCAGTTGCAACCTTTCCTGGACTGGGGGGCTCTACACATGGTTGCTCATGCCCTTATCACCTCTCAATTGGATTACTGCAATGCGCTCTACATGGGGCTGCCCTTGAAGAGCACTCGGAGACTTCAGCTGGTGCAGAATGCGGCCGCGCGAGTGATCATGGGTGCATCTAGGCATGCCCATATAACATCTATCCTCCGTGAACTGCATTGGTTACCAGTGGTCTTCCGGGTGCAATTCAAGGTGCTAGTGACAACTTTTAAAGCCCTTCATGGCTTAGGAGCGGGATACCTATGAGACCGCCTACTGCTACCTTATGCCTCCCAGCGCCCGGTTAGATCTCACAGGGAGGGCTTGCTCCGGATACCGTCGGCCAGGCAATGTCGGCTGGCGGGTCCACAGGCTAGGGCCTTCTCTGTACCGGCACCGCCCTTTTGGAATATGCTCCCCGCGGAGATTAGAACCATCCCAAATCTACTTGCCTTCCGCAAAGCCGTTAAGACCTGGCTTTGTCGGGAGGCATGGCATTGAGACCTTGTCCTTCCCCCGTGTACGTTTGGACTGATATGAATGAGTTGTTTTTTACATTGTATAGAAATTGTTTTTATCTTTTTGTACGCCGCCTCGAGTTCTCCGTTGGGGGAAGTGAGGCAGGATATAAATTTAATAAATAATAATAAATAATAATCACCTTTTGCGATCTTCTGACAGTCAACAGGAAAGCCAGATTCACTTAACAACCATGCTACTAACTTAACTACCCGTTGTCATAAAAATGAGGCAAACTCACGTAACCAATGTCTAACTTAGCAACAGAAATTTTGGGCTCAATTGTGGTTGTAAGTCAAGGGCTACCTGTTACAGAAACTAGTTTTCTTCTGAACTGATTTCCCCTTTAAATTATCGTTCAGGGGTCCCCATCCTGCAGACTGTGGCCCACTACCATGGCTTATTTACAACCAGGCCTTGTGAGCAATGGGCTGGCATGCGTGCAGCTTGACTTACTTAAGCAGCAGGCACTGGTGCTTGCAGCCCCTGTCAGGATTCCAGCAATTGGTCTAATTAAATCATGATTCTCGAGCCAAATTTAAAAAAAACATCAAAGGATTCATTAGAGGCAACATACCTGCACTGCCCTCTATGAAGCCAACTCTGGCATACGTAATTCACAGTCCCTTGTGATCCTGTTCCCCCCCACTTCCCCCCTGGGTGTCTCATAAACCAGATTCTCCAATTGAGCCTGTTCACGGGCTGGGTGCCATCATTCATTCTCCAATTAAATATACTTGCGGGCAAAAACTCTGGTATTTTAGTTACAATCTTTTAAAGATAGAAGTTGGAATGTACTTTCGCTTTCAACTGCTCTTCCAGATTTCCTCCCCCACCCACCCCCGCTTTTATGGCAACTACTAAAACAGGCATAGGAATGTTTTTTGAGTTGACACCATGCACACAAGTGGTGGATGCTCACAGCCCCACTTGTGCAAGTGGCGGGTACACTGGCTGCTCACACAAATGAACCCATCCAGTGGTGCGATTCGAATTTTCTTTACTACCGGTTCTGTGGGAATAGCTTGGTGGGCGTGGCAGGGGAAGGATACTGCAAAATCCCATTCCCTCCCCACCCCACTAACCTGCTTTCCAGCTCCGTTGTCCTGTGCAGGGCAGCAAAAGAAGACCCAGCCGATCAGCTGGGACTCAGGAGGCAGAGAACAGACAGGGGTGGGGCCAGTCAGAGGTGGTATTTCTGGTTCTCTAAACTACTCAAAATTTTCGCTACCAGTTCTCCAAAACTCGTCAGAACCTGCTGAATATCACCTCTGAACCCATCCCCTCACACACCCCCACACTGGGCCGCCAATCCGAAAAGGTTGGTGTACGCTGTAATAGTTGATGAATGTTTCCAATTAATATTTTCTCCCTTCTAAATTTGCTTCTGGTGGAAGGAACTCGATTGGTGCTAAATTATGTTTAGCAGCATAAACATAAACAACATTTGCTGTACTAGGGACAGCAAATCTACTTCTGTCTGGAAAAAATATAACTCACTCGCTGTTAAAACCCTTACATGCTTCTATCAGGGATGTAAGGAAGCGTCATTTCAATCTATGTCATACCTGGATTACAATTCTGGTTGAATTCACTCATGATGAACTACAATAGATGAATTATATGATAATGTGACTTGTGTGGACTATGTGCATTCCATTAGTTGAAGGTTTGATGCATCCTGTGAATGTAAGAGGAGTCAATTTACTACACCACAACTCAATGTATCTTAGGTAAATAAATCATATTTACTCACATGAGTAAATCACAGTAGAACTACAGTACTGTTTTTCTCGAGTAAGCTTGGCTTAATACAATCTTTAAATGTGTCTTCCATCAGAGAGTGGGCTGGGTATAAACCAACTGCAAAGTGCTGTAAATATGTTTAATGGTGCTGTGGGTACAGTACTGTGTGGCTTTTACCATCAGGCCTAATTCCATTACCCACGCCTTCTCTTTTCATGATTTTTAATCATTTTCCACTGAGAAAAAAATTTAAGCAACTCCAAAGCTTGCAATTACAATACGTTGGTTTGTTTAATAAAGATAGCATCATCCTGTGGAATTTTTGCTTTAAAACATTTTTCAGGAGCAAACCAGGCTACTATGTTGGGTATTACCTGCCTTGAATTCTTAGCCAGAAGTCATGTGTTTCAGAAGTGAATTCTATAATCTCTTTGTCCTTAAAGTCTCCTACTCCAACCGAGTACTTTTCAGAAAAACTAGGAATAAGGTAGGAGGTAGTCCTTGACTAACGACAACTGAGCCCAAAATTTCTGTTGCTAAGCGAGACAAATTGCTAAGTGAGTTTTGCCCCACTTTATGACCTTGCTTGCCACAGTTGTTAAGTGAATCACTGCAGTTGTTAAGTGAGTAATGTAGTTAAGTGAATCTGGCTTCCTCATTGACTATGCTTGTCAGAAGGTCTGGGCATGGATAGTCCAGTGAAGAGAAGGACCAGGAGAGACATGATAGCAGTCTTCCAATATTTGAGGGGCTGCCACAGAGAGGAAGGGGCCAAGCTATTTTCTAAAGCACCTGAAGGCCAGACAAGGAACAATGGATGGAAACTGAACAAGGAGAGATTCGACCTAGAAATAAGGAGAAACTTTCTGACGATGAGAACAATCAACCAATGGAACAGCTTTGCCTTCGGAAGTTGAGAGAGCTTCATAACTGGAAGCTTTCAAGAAGGTCACAAAAGGTGATCACATGACGCCAGGATACTGCAACAGTCATAAATAGGAACCAGTTGCCAAGCATACAAATTCTGATCACTTGACTATGGGGATGCTGCAATGGTCATAAGTCACTTTTTTCAGTGCCATTGTAACTGAACGGTCACTAAACAAATTGTTGTAAGTCAGGGACTGCCTGTACTCTGAATTCCTGCAAGCGCAGCCACTATTGGGAAATGCAATAATTGCAGTTCTGGTATATCAGAAAAATGTCAGACTGAAGCCACCTACCTTATCTATAATGAAGCCAAATTAAATGTAATTTAGTTCCTGCTTTTTGGGGTTTTTTTAATTTCCTGCTTTTGATTTCCTGGTGCTTCTGTCGTTGGCCATCAAGGCCAATTACAAATAATATATTATAAATCAATAGGACAGGCTACAAAACTCAATTCATGCAAGGCACTGAATACAGGTAGACCTTGACTTACAACAGTTCATTTAGTGACCATTCAAAGTTACAAGGGCACTGAAAAAAGTGACTTATCTCCATTTTTCACACAACCAATGTGGCATCTCACATGATCAAAATCCAGACGCTTGGCAACTAACTCATATTTATGTGGTCACGGGATCTTCTCATCTTCAGATGAGAAATTGGGTTGACTTAACAACTGTGTTATTATCTTAACAACTGCAGTGATTCACTTGACAAATGTGGCACCAAAGGTTGTAAAAAATTCACCTAACAAATGGCTCACTTAGCAACAGTAACACTGGGCTCAATTGTGGCCATAAATCAGGCCTACCTGTAATAGGACTTTGAGGAGACCCCAATGAACCAACCCATAGCTAAATCAGAAGAACAATTTCAGCATTCTTAAAGGGTCCAACACCCCCCCACAGATGGGACTCTCGTTTACTTCTGCAGCCATTATTCTGGCACCTGGAATTCTGGGAGTTGAAGTCCACACAATCCATTAATGCAAAGAAACATCTAGTGTTGGAACTGTTCCAACACTTAGATGCCTCTTTGCAATAATGAATTATGTGCCATAAAGTCATTTTAGACTCCTAGCTACCACATAAGATGCATTTTCTCCAGAATGACTAAATGTGCTCATCAGCACTGCAACTGAATCCATTGCTTTTGCTGCTGATTCTCCTTTTTAACAGAATTTAACAGGATAACAGAATTGGAGGGGACCTTGGAGGTCTTCTAGTCTAACCCTCTGCTCAAGCAGGAGACCCTGTTAAGTGGCAGTCCAATCTCTTCTTAAAAATCTCGTGATGGAGCACCCACAACTTCTGAAAAGCAAGGCTTTCAACCCTTTCTCAAATCATATTTGTAATGTTAGCTCTCTCTCTATATTTGCATTTTACATTCCGATTTTATTGCATTGTAAGCCGCCCAACGTCCCTTTCAATGGCGAGATGGGTGGCGTAGTAAGGAATGCAATAAAAAACTAAAAATAAATCAATCAATTTCCTATACTGAGTAAACAGGGAGTAGCTATGACCTTGCTTTCCTTTTCTGGCATTTTCTCCAGAATGATTAAATGTGCTCATCGGTACTTCCATTTCCCTTTCTGGTGGTCCTCTCCTCGTTTCTTCCACCTTTCCCAAATCAGACCTCAAAGTAAGACAATGAGGGACTCTTCAAGAAAATATTTAAAATCTCCCCCGCCCAGCACCATTAACCAGGCTTCCAACAATATCCAAAAAGCCTTTTAAGGATAAGCTCCGCGTTTGTAAAAGTTCCTTACACTATTTGTAAAATGGAGACGGGGCTGGGAATTTCGCCTTAAAATCCACCTCAGCCCGGATAAACCGCCACGGTGCACCTCAGCCGGAATTTTCTCTACTGTTTTGTAATTTCAGCTCCCTCTATATATTTGCATTTTACAGTCCTACTTTATTGCTTCGAAACCCGTCCCAGGTCGCTTTCGATGGCGAGATGGGTGGAGTAGTAAGGAATGCAATAAAAAACTCAAATTAATCTCCTATACTGAGTAAACGGGGAGTGGCGATGATCTGTAACCTTTTCTTTTTTTCTGGCATTTTCTCCAGAATGATGCACGTTTAATATTTGTAACGTTAGCTCTCTCTCTATTTGTATTTCCTATCGATCAAGCAGAATATTGGTAGCTCAGGGTTGAACTGAGGGTTTTTTTTGGCGCTCTCTCTGCGCTTGTTTTCTTGCAGACGTTTCATGACCCAAACTAGGTTAACATCACCAGTGCTAGTAGTCCTACCACCACACGATTACTAGCACTGATGGTATTAGCCCGTTTGGGTCATGAAACGTCTGCAAGAAAACAAGCAAACACCAAGGACCCCCTAGTATTTCATATCCCTCTTTTATTGCATTTTATTTTATTTATAAGCCGCCCAGAGTCGCTTTCGATGGCGTGGAAATTTAATAAATAACACTTATAGCAATAGCACTTATATACCATTTTACAGCCCTCTCTAAGCCGTTTACAAGAGTCAGCTATATTGCCCCCAATAAACTGGGTCATTTTACCCACCTCAGAAGGATGGAAGGCTGGGTCAACCTTGAGTTGATGTTCCTCGAAAAATAAATTAACTTCCTATAATGAGTAAGCAAGGGAGTGACGGCGGACTCTCATTTTTTTTCTTCTGCGCAACGACCCACCTTACCCGCCCCGTTTATGTTGTGTTAAGTGGACTTTCCCGAAAGGCCGAATCGGAAAAGGAAGAAGAACTGAGAGAAAGTTTTAATTTTAAAGCTTTCAAGCCGGGGAGAGAGAGACGGTGATGGCTGCTGCGGGCGGGAGTCCCCTTCGGGATCTCTGCGACGAAGTCACTTGTCCCATCTGCCTGGAGTCTTTCAAGGACCCGGTGACCATAACCACCTGCGGGCACAATTTCTGCCGCCCCTGCCTGAGCTGCTACTGCCAAGGGACCGAGAGAGGCGGCGTCGGCACCCCTTGTCCCCAGTGCAGAAAAACCTTCGACCACGGCCAAAACATCATCCCCAACCGGCCGCTGGCCAACGTGGTGCAAATCGCGGAGAAGTTCCGACGGGTGGAAGAAAAAAAAACCCCGGGCAAAGCCAACTTGTGTGAAAAGTACCACCGACCCGTCAAAGTCTCCTGCCAGCACCAAACTGTCCTCCACTGTGCCATCTGCGGCACCACCAAGCCACACAACAGCAACCATGGGAGCTCAACCATGCAAAAGGCCAACGATGTAAATAAGGTCAGCAATATAAAAATCTTACTTGTTTGGATCCGGATTGCTTCCCCCGCCTTCTCCCCTTCGGGAACAGGAGAAGCACAAATCCCGGGTTTGTTTTTTTTGCAAGCCTGCCGCTGGGAGGGTCGGGATGGCGATGGGTTGTTGGTGGTGGTAGTAGTAGTAGTAGTGGGGAAAGGTCGTCAATGCGCATGCTCAATAACACAACGATAAGCAGTCAATTCCCAATTAAGTGATCCGAAGCCAGCTGGCTGCAGCTTGCGGTTGGCTGACGAGGCATTTAAAACGGGATTTAACGGTAATTTATTTTGCAGCTGTTTACTTTTAAATCGCAATTAGAAGATAGAGGATGTCTTAGGACAGAATTGATATAGCCAAGATCAAACACACGTTTGATCTTGGCTATTCGGGGCGGCTATTTCCCCAGTAATAATCCCGTTGTGCGTTCTTGGAGAAAATACTCAGCCTAGGTGCTTTCCAAAGAAGGAAAGAAAGACACTGCTAGTAGGTGAGAAATGAACCAGTTTATTAAAATCACCATTTTTTCCACAGATCATGGAGAGAGAAGGCAGGTCTTTTTTAATAGGCATAATAGCATAAAGATCCATGAAGCAGATTGAATAAGCAAAAGGAAGTTTTTCTTTCTTCGCAACACATGATTAAAACTAGGAGCAGGGTTGATCACTGAGTACTCATTTTATGGTTTAAAAAGACAAGATGGCAGCGCCAATGCAAAAGATATGGATTTAAACCCACAGTTCTGCCTTTATATCCCTTGTGATGCCGTTTGTTTTCCTGCAAGCCTGATCCAAGGAATCTTGCCATCTTACAAGCAGTATTTGGATTTGAATCAACTGAATGGAGAGTGAAATGAAATGGATCTGATCTACCAAGATAAGTTGGTAGTTAAAAAGAGGATTTAGTGGTTGGAATTCTTAAAATACAATGCATGCTCCTAACTTGACTGAGTTCAAAAGATGGGAGCTCAGCCAATAAGCTAGTTTCTTTTTAAAATATAGTTCTGATCATCTGATAGAAAGCTTAAAATAACAGAAACAATCCAAATATTGAAAAAAAGAGTAAAGGAAAGTAACATGCAAGTGTATAAAGAAATGGCTTCTGGTCTTTACAGCAATTTCAAGTGAACATTTATATTTTACCTCTTCTGTCTCAAATTACCACATAATTTCCTTCTATCTATAATGTGCCTGTGCTGTCCAGACAGTATATAGGTAATGGGAATTGAGATAGCTAGGGATTGAGAGCTGTCCCCTTAAGGGAATGCATCACGGTAAATGTAATTAAGGCATCCTGGGAAATGTAGTCCATGTCATGTGGTCACATCTGTAATCCTGATTGGTCACTGAATTGACCCTTGGTGGGTTGAGAGAGGTTCCTTCTCTTGCCTGGACCCCAGCAGCGTGCTGGTGCCTTACTCTCTTGCTCCTTCATTATGGGGATGAAAAGATCACTATCCCTTTACACTATGAATTCAGCTAGGCAAAGATTTGGACATTGAGATGAATCTTGACATAACCGTGAGTTATATATGAGGATACTTGATGAACCAATAAAGAAACTTTGTATGGATGCCTTTGTAGAGTTATCTGTCTTTATACATTCAGCCAGTAATTATAAAGGACAGAACAGTGCCCTTTCTAATAATCAAACCAATAAATCACACCAATCAGCTGACTTCCAAAGATAAATTAAATCTTGGTTGTCATTTTCTCCCTAGGAATACATTGACAGTTTTGTGGAGATGCTGAAGGAGGCAAAACAAAATATTTCGGCACATCAGTCAGATAGAGAGAAGGAAAGCAAGGATTTGCTGGTAAGTTGTTCTTGGTAAGTGAAGGGGAAAAAAAGAGTTAAAGCCACATTATGATTAGAAATTGCGATTGGTAAATATGTAAGCTGTTGTTATTGTTAATTTATAACTGAAAGGGAGAAGAGTTAGAATCACAAGAAGTGATTTATTGCCTTTGCTATCTCTAAATCCCCAATTTTAGCTCTACACACCCCACAATTGCAGCCTTTTTTGTCTATTTATCTGTTTGTCTATTTCTGCAGAGACAAATAAAAGAGGAGCGGGGAAAGGCGGCATCTCTGTTCAAAGATCTCCACCACTTCCTGGAAGAACAAGAAAAACAATTTCTGGCCCAGATGGTAGGAGTAGAGGAGGAGATTGCCGGAAAAAGAGATTCCTTCATGGCTTTCTTTTCCCAGGAACTTTCACTCTATGAAAGAATCATCCAGAAGATAAAAAATTCTCAGCAGCCCAACAACGATTTTTTTATGGTAGGAACGGAGTTCTTCGGTTGTATTTGCTTGTTGCCATTTCAAGGCAAGATTTAAAGGATAAGCTTACTTTCCTTCCAGTGGTGGGATTCAAAATTTTTTACTACTGGTTCTGTGGGTGTGGCTTGGGGGGCGTGGCAGGGGAAGGATACTGTAAAATCTCCATTCCCTCCCCACCCCTCTAACCTGCTCCGTTTTCCTGTGCAGGGCAACAAAAGAAGACCCAGCCAATCAGCTGGGACTTGGGAGGCAGAGAATAGATGGGGGCAGGGCCAGTCAGAGGTGGTATTTGCAGGTTCTCCAAACTGCTCAAAGTTTCTGCTACCGGTTCTCCAGAACTGGTCAGAACTTGCTTGTTTCCTTCTACATTGCTGTGCAGGTAGGCCTTGACATACGCCCATAACGGAGCCTGGCCATTATGTTTATAAGTCATAACTGTTGTAAAATAACTTGATTTTATGACTCTTTTTGTGGTGGTTGCATGGTTATTAAGTAAGTCCACATCATGAGTTGAATCAATAGTTTGCTATGATCTTGGCTTTGCCAAAACCTGAAAGTTAAATACCGGTTTCAGCAAAACCGTAGTACAGGTAGTCCTCAACTTATGATGACAATTGAGCACAAAATTAATGTTGCTAAGTGAGACATTTGTTAAGTGAGCTTTGCCCCATTTTACGATCTTTCTGGCCACAATTAAGTGAATCACTGTAGTTGTTAAATTAGGAACATGGTTGTTAAGTGAATCTGGTTTCCCTATTGACTTTTCTTGTCAGAAGGTTGCAAAAGGGGATCACATGACCTTGGGGTGCACCAAAGGTCATAAGTATGAACCAGTTGACAAACATGTGAATTTTGATCACGTGGTCATGGGGATGCTACAAAGGCCATAAGTGTGAAAAATGAACATAAGACATTTTTTTTCAGTGCCATGGTAACTTTGAACAGTCACTAAATGAACTATTGTAAGTCGAGATGCTACCTGGGGGTTTGAGTTTGTCATTTTTTTCCCCCAAAGTGATTTTGCTGAATGCATTATATCCTTGTTTACTGCCGAGTTCTTTTGGTAGCTTAGATGGCTCTTTAAATTTCATGAATGAATTTCAGCACATAACCTCCCTCCTTCCATCAAAATGACGCTATAGAGCACTGCACACCAGAACAACTAGACATAAAAACAGTTTTTTCCTAAACGCCATCACTCTGCTAACCAAATTATTCCCTCAACACTGTTCAATTATTACAAAGTCTGCACTACTATTACTGTTAATCTTCTCATCACTCCTTATCACCTATCACCTCCCACCTGTTACTGTATGATTGTAACTTTGTTGCTTGTATCCTTACAATTTATATTGACTGTTTCCTAGTATGATTTGATTGCTTATTGTACCCTATGACTATTAAGTGTTGTACCTTATGATTCTTGACTCTTGACAAATGTATCCTTTCTTTTACGTACACTGAGAACATTTGCACCAAGACAAATTCCTTGTGTATCCAATCACACTTGGCCAATAAAGAATTCTATCTATCTAAATTTCAAGAATGAATAAATAAGCGAATGAATGAATGAAGAGTTTACTTGCCATAAAATTCAGTCCCAGCAAAAAATATGGCAGAATTCTTTCAATTCCTACTCATGGCATTACTTATTTTCTTTCTCTTCTCCCTCCAGGAAATCTTAAACAGCTTACAGAGGTAAGTGTATCCCTTCTTTCCATTCCCCATTTATTATTATTTATTATTTATTTATTTGTTATTATTATTACAGTTAGTCCTTGACTTACAACCTCAATTGAGACCCAAAATTTCTGTTGTCAAGTGAGACGTTTGTTAAGTGAATTTCCCCCCATTTTACAACCTTTCTTGCCATAGTTGTTAAGTGAATGACTGCAGTTTTTAAGTTTGTCACATGGCTGTTAAGTGAATCTGTTTTTCCCCCATTGACTTTGCTCGTCAGAAGGTTGTAAAAGTGTTCAGGGTATTGCAGCGTAAATTCAGCGCCAGAAAAATAAACACAGATGACTGAGGCTTCATTTAACTTCTTTAGAAACATATAAAGTAAATTTTACAATACCAGTTGTAGATTTCTCCAACATGGAGCAAACTAAAACAGAAGCAGACATTTTACAGGTTCAGAGCAGATGTGATGACTCAGGGTGTGACACAAAAATAACTTCACCAAAGTAGAATAAATTCCCTTTAATGGCTCCAACTTGGCCCCAATGTCCAATTATCCTTGGTTGGATAACAAACTCTTCAAAAAACAGTCTATGAAGGGCAGAAATGCAATCCGAACCCAAAGTAAAGATAATTAGAAATAAAAAAACCAACACAAACCACACTGAAGTAATTAACATGGCAGGCCAGGATGATAAATTGCAGACTTTCAAAGGATAACACAGCACCCACAGTTGGGAGGATGCCAAAACCCAGATAAGGCTTGACCAAGATAATGCATGCTTTGCTTCCAGCAAGGAGCTGTGTGCAAATGCCCCTCTGCCCATATCCTGTTCTCCCAGCTGCAACTAATGAAAGGGATCAGGGCCTTCTCTCTCATAAGCCATGTTGCTCCATTCTCTGTTCCTCCCTGCGTGCCCTAGGATGAAGAGGGGATGGCCGTGGGTCTTCCTCTGAATGCCTAGCCGGACTGTGCCCTTCCCCCATTTCTTCCGCAGCCATTGGAGCCACGCTCCCACTCCCTGTCAGCTGCTCAATCTCCCTCTCAGAATCAGACTCCAACAAGGGCATGACAGCAGAACAGCAACTCAACTTCAGCAGACAAAAAAAAACAGAGAGAGAGAACTTCTAGTTTCACTTTCCAGGTCAGCTCCCATTGGCTGGTCTGTTACCATGCCTACTCACTGATTTTGTTAACCATGTCTCTGCCAGTTAATGAATATTCTGACAAAAAGGTGATCATCTGACATGGACACACTGCAACAGTCATAAATATGAGTCAGTCGCCAAGCATCCGAATTTTGATCATGTGATTATGGGGGATACTGCAACGGTCATAAGTGTGAAAAACAGCCATAAGTCACTTTTTCCAATGCTGTTGTAACTTTGAACGATCACTAAATCAACTCTTGTAAGTCAAGGACTACCTGTAGAGAAAGGGATATCAGTGCACCTGCTGTTGGTCCTCCATGTTCATTCTGAGCAAGGAGACCCTTAGTGGCATATTTTGTGAGGCCTCAAACTCCTGTTTCATTGCAACAACGGAGCAGAGCAAAACCAGCAGTGTCTATTCATGATGATGGGCACATGTGGCCCCTGAAAACCTTGGATGTTGCTAAAAGTCTGTAGGGATTCTAAGTCACCCAGGTCCCAAAGGTACTTCTTCACGAGGCAACTGGACTTTCTTGTTTTTTCTTTTGAAGACGTTTCGATCTTCACAAGAAGCTTCTTCAGCTCTGACTGGATGGTGGGGAATGGAAGGATTTATATTCCTTACAGACAGCTGGTCATTTGCATCCTTTTAGAGAGTCATTGAGGCCACTCTGACTCTAGCAACTGGATGAGAAGCGAAATGTCTTCAAAAGAAAAAAACATGAAAGCAATTAAGTCAACATTTGTTTTTGTCCTTGGCTTCATGAGTACAGTTGTGCTAGTCAGAAAATGAATATGGCCCTTGGCTTGATAAAAGCCATACACCACGAATGAAGGCAGATATACGTGTCTCAGGACAATGTTGCAGGATCCAATCTGGGTAGGTCACTGGGGCCAAAGGTTTAGTCTTCTGAGCTTTTGGACTTGTGCTGAAGCCCATCCTCAGGGAACTTCTCTCTCACCAGAATGTATACGTGTGTAGAGAAAAGTTTCCTGAGAATGGGCTCCAGCACGAGTCCCAAAGCTTGGAAGACTAAACCTTTGGCCCCTGTGACCGATTAAACCTTTGGCATCCGGCAAATTTGCACACCCTTCATCTGGAAAAAATGTGGGTGAGATGATGCTATTGTACCCCAAATTGCAATAGATAATCATTAGTAGGGCAATATAGGTGTTCTGACCAAGGCTTCCCTGAGACAGTAACAATCCTACGCTTTGTCCCAAAAACCCCTTTTTATTTCAACGGCTGTGAATTATATTCATTCACAGCCCATAATGAGTCCCAAACAGTTTGTGAATAGTCCAACAGAAGTCTGCCACAGCCTTTCGGGATAAGGCTGATAAGCACCCACCTTTATCTCCCTTGACATGTTGTCAACGACTAAATTGCCAATTAGCTGTATAAGACCAAATGTCAACACAGAGCTTCACAGTTTTAACTGACTAGAATGAACAAAGTTGCTTCCTGCAAAGGCTCATGTCCCTTTGCTCCTCCTTTATGTCTTATGGGAGGGGCCAATCATTTCCAAGCCTTACTTCTGAGTTGCCCCTTTTGTCCTAACTGTTCTTGCCTTCTGGCAGCTCTGCGCAAGCGCGCACTGGGAACAGGCTCCTCCTGTTCCTCTGCCTTCGCTGATGTCAGATTCTGGAGGCTCCGGAGCTAGCACATAACTCTCAGATGGCCCTGGCCCCATTTCTGTGTCGGACATAGGACCCTTGTCTGAGCCCTTCCTAGACTCCAAGAGTAGCCCATGTTCTTCCCCATTGTCCGACTCTGCTACCAACTCTGCAGGCTGCCAGCAGACCACAACACTAGGCAAGAATAGCAATAGCACTTAGACTTATATACTGCTTCATAGTGCTTTATAGCCTCTCTAAGCGATTTACAGAGTCAGCATATTGTCCCCAAAAATCTGGGTCTTCATTTTATTGACCTCGGAAGGATGGAAGGCTGAATCCACCTTGAAGAAGCTCTGTTGATGATAGTCATTTTTTTAAATGTCTTCTGCATTTAGGAAGAGAGGAAGGAAATCGGAATTTGTTTACTTCCGAAAAATGTTGTGCTGATCAGAAATCTTCTCCAAAACATCTTCTGCTCTTCGTCTTTTGCTATACCACTGGTGCCTTAAGTTTCTGTCGTTTCTTTCCAACCTATGCAAGGGAATTTTTGACGGGGTGGACCGGATGCTAACATTGTTTCATTTCTCTAGTGAAGAAAATATTACGAACCGTCCATCTTTCCAACGTGCCCTAAAGTGGAGAATTTGGGACTTCTGTGATATCAATCACATCCTGGAAGAAATCACAAAACACTTTAAAGGTAATACATGAGGATACAGCCACCCAGATGACGCATGAAAAGTTTTAATTGTAGGCAGCAGTGAATTTGCTAAGAAATTCTGAGACTTCAAGCCAATTTAAAAATTTGGTCTGCTTATATGTGGGTGAATGTTACTAAGACTCCATGGAAAATTGATTTCAGCATTAAAAAACCCAATTGCGTGATAAGAGGCACACAAATATCTGTAAAATTAAATTAGGAATGTGCTTCGTGTTATTGTTGTAAGATCTGACTTGTACATGATAGAGAAATGCTTATTTCTTTTCCTGTTTTCTTTTCAGATACTTTGCTATCTGGTCTTCAGCTTCAGAAAGGTAATCCTGCAGGAGGGGAATTGGTAAAAGCAAAGTGGGCTGATTTTTCTCTTGGCCAGATCATTTAGTTAAAATGGAGACCTAGACAAGGGGTGTCAAACTCAAAGCCTGCGGGCCGCGTCCGACCTGCAGAGTGCTTAACACCGGCTTGCAGGGCTGGCCTGGAAATATCAAAGGACAGGCCCGTGGTGTCTCTGGCGGCTAAAACAGGCTGTGTGTGGCCCCCTGTTTTTTGTTTTCCCCCTCCATGTCCTCCTGCAGCACTCTGCTGACCAAAAACAGCCTGAAAAAGGGCCCCAAATGGCCAGAAAATGGGCTGAAAACAGCAGGGGTGGGATTCAAAAATCCCAGCAACTGGTTTGCTGCCCGGTGGCTGGATGGGCAGGGCCATGGTGGGCAAAGCCTACTGGAATGTCTTGTTTCCAGCTTCCGGTGGGCCTCCAGAGCCCAGGGGAGGCCATTTTCACCCTCCCAAGGATCCAGAGGCCTCCCGGGCCTCTTGGAGGGCAAAAATGGCCTCCCCCGGCCTCTGGAGGCCCACTGGAAACTGGAAATAGGACCGTTTTGCCACTTCCAGTTTTTCTGGGAAGGGCATTATTTGTTTGTTTGTTTGTTTGTTTGTTTGTTTGGATTTATATGCCGCCCCATCTCCGGGAGGACTCGGGGCTGCTTACACAGAAACATACACAGTATAAGAATTATTCCCAAATCCAATCCAAATAATTCTAAAATATTAAAAATATCCCCAAAATTAAAAACCCCAACCCCGCTCAATCCAGGCCGGCTTGTGAAAACAACCAGGTCTTTAGATTATGGTGGAAGGAGCGCAGGTCAGGGGCCAGATGTAGCTCCAGGGATAGTTGGTTCCAAAGGGTGGGCGCCCCCACAGAGAAGGCCCTCCCCCAGGGGACCGTCAACTGACATTGCCTGGCCGACGGCACCCCCAGGAGGGCCTGCCTGTGAGAGTGTACCGGGCGATTGGACCTCTATGCTGCTAGGAGGCGCTCCTGCAAGTATCCTGGACCCAAGCCATGCAGGGCTTTATAGGTTAACACCAGCACCTTGAATCTTACACGGAGGGCAACTGGCAACCAATGCAGACCGCGCAGGAGGGGTGTCACATGGGAGAATCGGGCCGCTCCCATCACCGCCCATGCGGCTGCATTTTGCACCAGCTGAAGCCTCCGCATAGTCCGCAAGGGCAGCCCCAGGTAGAGAGCATTGCAGTAGTCGAGATGGGAGGCCATGAGCGCATGAGTGACTGTGCGTAGGGAATCTTGGTCCAAGTAGGGGCGCAACCGGCGCACCAGGTGAACCTGGGCAAAGGCCCCCCTGGTGACGGCTCCCACCTGCTCCTCCATATTGAGCTGTACATCCAGGAGGACACCCAAGTTGCGCGCCCTATCCACGGGGGGCAACACCTCTCCCTCCATGACCAATGATGGAATTTCTTGGATCCGAGATGCCGGTATGCACAGCCACTCAGTCTTGTCTGGATTGAGCTGGAGCCTGTTCCCATCCAGATCCGCACCGCCTCCAGGCAGCAGGACAGCACAGGGAGGGCATTTTTCACCCTCCCAAGGGTCCACAGGCCTCCCCTGGGCCTCTGGGAGGGTGAAAATGGCCTCCCCAGGCTCTGGAGGCCCTCCGGAAGCTGGAAACAGGCCCGTTTCTGGACTTCCAGAAGGCCCATTTTTCCCTCTCCCAGAGCCTCTGTGTGGATCCTGCACTTACCTCCATCAAAAATGGGCTGCATGGAGACTCCTGGGAGGGGAGGGGCCAGCTGGTTGGTTGAAATACCGGTTTGATAAACCAGCTGTAACTTTAACATCTGGTTCGCCTGAACCTGTAGAATCCCATCCCTAGAAAACAGCCTGAAAATGGGCCAAGAATGTCCCCCAAAGTGGGCCAAAAATGGGGTTGAAAATGGGCTGAAAAATGAGCGGCAGAGTGCTGCAGGAGGCCATGGAGGGTGAAAACGAGGCACGGGGGGGCCGCGGGTGGACCCCCCTGTGCCTAGTTTTGGCCAGCATGGTGCTGCAGCACTCTGCTACCTGTTTTTTGGCCCATTTTCAGCCTCATGTGGCACCAAAGGTCTTAAAATGGAGCAAAATTCAATAAAAGTTTCATTTAACAGAAATTTTGGGCTCAATTGTGGTCGTGAGTTGAGGACTATCTGTACTCCATAAGATGGGGGCAACGGCAGAGAAAGTGCTCTTCCTGGACCTCTTTAGCATTGTTTAGAGTTCATAACAACCTGTCTCACCTGGTCTTTGCTTGACCAGGTGGGACAGGTTGACGTAATATGATGATGTTACTTCTGGTCTCAGCGTTATGGTTTAGCTAGTTTTGAATGCTGTCTTGTGTCAACTAAAAAAATACTCCTTTGGTCTTTTTAGTTGCCAGCAGAAAGGTGGGGGGGAAACAGTGCATTCCTTAAATGCTTCAGATAATCACTGGCAGCCAAAGCTGTTGGCGCACAAAATTATTACTGGAGAGCATGATTGAGGACTCTTGGCTATGGATGTGTCTCATTGGAGAATATACATCCGGGGGAGGGGGGAGGCCAGGATCAAGGGTGAAATGAATGATGTGTTGGCTGCAACCAGGGAACAATGACATGTTAATTCTTAATAAATCAATCTTTTTTACTCTGAGAGATGTGACTAGAGACTTGTGATTTAAATGGGGGTGCATGTTGGAGCCTTGACATCTTGTTTTCTTTCTGATTTTGTATTTCTTGCCAATGAATTGTATACTGTTAATCCTTGTCTTACTACCATTTATTTAACAATATTCCGAAGTTACAATGGTCTTAGAGTGCTTTATGAACTGTAAACATTTCCAACTATTGCAAATGTTGCAAAATGTTACAGGCACACACACTGCTCCCGAGCTTATTGGATCAGTATATGGGTAGTTGACAACCAGCTTGCAACTTACAACTGGTTGAAGCACCCCATGGCCACAATTTGTAACGGGTTTCTTTTTTGGCCAGTTTTCTGAGTTCACTTAATGGCCATGTGATTTGCTCAATGACCTTGGTGACTCATTTTAAGCCATCATAAAAATGGTCATACATTGCACCCAGTCATATAGTGAATCAATTTAGGACTTCAGTGACTTACAAAATAAATGCTGGCCCCTATTGAAGTTGTAAACCGAGGACTACCTGCACACCATCCCAAGTTGCATCGCTTGAGTTGAGCAGTGCTATCAATGCTCTTAAGTAAATAGATATAAAGGAAAAGTCTGGATGAAGAAAGAGCCCTTGTTCAAGAAATCCCTTTTAACTGAGGGGGAATTTGATTCTTGTGATTTTGTTTTTAAGGGTAGGGTGCCGTGGTGGGATTCAAATTTTTTTAAACTACCGGTTCTGTGGGTGTGGCTTGGTGGGCGTGGTGTAGCTTGGTGGGCATAGCTTGGTGGGTGTGGCAGGGGAAGGATACTGTAAAATCTCCATTCCCTCCCCACCCCACTAACCTCCTTTCCAGCTCTATTCTCCTGTGCAGGGCAACAAAAGAAGACCCAGCCAAACAGCTGGGACTTGGAGGCAGAGAATAGATGGGGGTGGGGCCAGTCAGAGGTGGCATTTGCCGCTTCTCCGAACTACTCAACATTTCTGCTACCGGTTCTCCAGAACTGGTCAGAACCTGCTGAATACCACCTCTGGTGGGGTGGGTATTTCTATTACAGATTAAAGTTACTTTGCTTCCCTTTCTTGATCTTCTTTCTCTCTCCATGAACAGCAAACATAACCCTGGATCCAAACACGGCTCATCCTCAAATCACCCTGTTCCTGGATGGGAAAACAGTGGAACTAGGCGAACGTCGTCAAGAATTGCCCAACAATCCTGAAAGATTTGACTTACTGGCTGTGGTGCTGGGACGTGAAGAATTCAAGGAGGCCCGGCATTTCTGGGAAGTCAACGTAGAGAGTCAGAAAGAATGGGCAGTGGGGATTTCTCGGAAGAGTGTGAAAAGGAAGGATTCGTTCTCCTTGAATACAGAAGAAGGGGTCAGTATGCTGGGAAGATGGGGAGGTAATTACAGATTCTCCCTCCCCCCTACTCCTCTTCCTCACATCCCAGACAAGAAATTAAAAAGAATCCGGGTGTGTCTAAACTGTGCTGCCGGGAAGGTTTCGTTTTTTGATGCTGAGACTGGAACTCTGCTCTATTCAACAACTTCCTTTCCAGGAGAGATCGTTCTTCCCTTTTTTTGGCTGGGGTCATATGCCCAGCTCAGCCTCTGCCAATGAGACCTTCCAGTGGGGCCCCTGTAAGAATTCCAGATGTTGGTACCAACCCTTGTTTCCCTTTCTTGCAATTGGGTTTCCTCGATGTTCAGGAAGAATGCATCACACACACATACACACAATAAAGCAATATAAAGCAGAGCCGTGATGGCGCAGTGGTTGAATGCAGTACTGCAGGCTATTTCTGCTGACTGCTGGCTGCCTGCAATTTGGCAGTTCGAATCTCACCTGGCTCAAGGTTGAACTCAGCCTTCCATCCTTCTGAGGTCAGTAAAATGAGGACCCAAATTGTTGGAGGCAATATGCTGACTCTAAACGGCTTAGAGAGGGCTGTAAAGCACTGTGAAGCGGTACATAAGTCTAAGTGCTATTGCTATTACAGGGAGTCCTTGACATACGACCATTCGTTTAACAACAAATTAAAATGATGACAATGCTGAAAAAAGTGATTTAGAACCCGTCCTCAAAGTGATGCCCATTGCACTGCCCCTGCAGTCATGGGATTGTGATTTGGGCACCTGGAAACTGGCTCGCATTTATAATCATTGTGTCAGGATTTGGGGTAACAGGCAGTTACCCCAATTTAAATCATGAATCTCGAGCCAAACTTCCAAAACTTCAAAAGGATTTATTGGGAGTTAACATGTCGGCACTGCCTGGGTGTAAGCCAACTCTGAGACATATAATTCACTGTCACCCTTGACCCTGGTTTTCCCCCCACCCCCTGGGTGTATCATAATTCATATTCTCCAATGTGACACATCCATAGCCAAGAGTCATCCATCATGCTCTCCAGTTAGAATTTTGTGGGGCAGAAACTTCAGTCACCTAGTTACTATCTTTGAAAACTATTTATGGAATGCACTTTAGGTTTCTAAGCTGCCACACTGCTCTTTCAAACCCCTTTCCCCCCGCCCTTTTGGCAACTCTAAAAAGACCATAGAGATACTTTATGAGTTGACACATTGCAGCATCCGGTAGTCACGTGATCACAATTTCCGACCTTCTTAGCTGACTTTTGAGAAGCAAAGTCAATAGAGGAAATAGGATTGGCTTAACACAATTTGGTTAATGACCCTGGCCAAAAAAAGGCTGTAACAGCTGTGGTCCCATGATGCCTCATTTACTGACCATGTCACTTAATGATGAATGTTTTGGCCCCAATTGTGAGAACTGAGCTAAGAACTATGCGTTATATAATTTAGTTGTTTTAAGCATTTTGTGTCACCTGTAGCCTGCTGCCCAGCACTAATAACTGGATATCTTCCAATCACTTCCACACCTATACGTTTTTTGAGCATTCTTTAAGCGTAACTTCATATAAAGCATCCTTACTTTACTAAACATAAATTTTAGTCCATGAACTAAAAAAGCTATATAGTTGTGTAATAGAATTTGTAGCAGTCAAGCATGAATACATAACAAAAATGATTAAATTAGGGCAAAATGAAAAGAAAAATGGGTTAGTGAAATGCAATTGGTAGAAGGCAGAAAGGTGAAATACTTAAGACCAATCATTACATTATTCAAGTGTTTTGCAAATGTGCAAAAAACCCAGAAGAATAAATTTTAAGATCGACTTGCCAAATTACATGTATTGTTTTTACTCAGGTTAATAATTATTAATAGTTCCATGGCCCTAAAATGAAGGCAAAGCAAGTATGTTAGAAAGAAAGCTTATAACTGTACAAACCTCAATAAAGTAATAATGAATCAACATCCATTAAATGCCCTCTCTCATATTGACTCAGGTTTTAGAAACTCTATTTCCCATAATAAACACTCCTCACCATCTGCTCACTTGCCAACACAATTCTCCTGCATGTACTAAATATTTAGAACTTCTGAAAAGGAAAATATTCTGGACAGGTTTCGCAGGGCTTTGCCACCTTCATTCATTACCGCCCTCTGCTGGCTCTCTGAAATTGGCATGGTCCTAATCAACTTACCCGTAAAGCAGGGATGTCCAACCTTTTGACTTGCCTGAAGAGGAATTGTCTTCAGACACCAATGAAATAATATAGTAATGTATATTCATTCATAATGTCAAAAGTTTATGACAGTGATGGCTAACCTTTTTGGGCTCCTGTGCCAATAATTGCATGCACGCTCGCATGTGTGCGTGTGTGTACTAGCACCCAGAAGGCAATGTGCGCTGGTCCCCCCGCATGCCCACACATCTCTCTGCATGCGCATGCATCTCCCATGCACCCCCATGCATGCACGCCAGATCCCCAACAATCAGCTGTTGGGTGTGTGGCGCACGCGCATGCACAGTAGACCTGCTCTGGGTGAGGGCTCGCATGCCGGCAGTAATGGCTCTGTGTGTCACTTCCGGCACATGTGCCATAGGTTCGCCATCACAGGTTTAGGATATTGTGGGATGTCATTAATAGCTATCCAAGGCCGCACACTTTTGCCTCCTAAGTACCTGGGAGCAAGCAAATACAGTTAGTTCTCGACTTGCAACAGTTCATTAAGTGACCGAAGTTACAACGGCACTGAAAAAATGGACTTAGGTCCATTTTTCACACTGACGACCGTTGCTACATCCCCATGGTCACGTGATTTACAATCGGGTGCTTGACAAATTGTTCATATTTGCAATGGTTGCAGTGTTCAGGGATCGTGTTTTTGCGACCTTCTGACAAACAAAGTCAATGGGGGAAACCAGGTTCCCTTATAACAACTGTGTTAGTAATTTAACAACTGCAGCGATTCACTTAAACCAGTGTGGCAAGAAAAGTCGTAAAACGGGGGGAAAACTCACTCAACACCTTTTTCGCTTAGCAGAATAAATGCTCAGCTCAATTGTGGTCATAAGTCAAGGAGTACCTGTTGTATAGACAATCCTAAGACATTCCTTTTAATGTGCATCGCTCATTGTGCGCTTGCTTACTCTCTTGTAATTTCTTCCTTTCCCATGAGGGTAAATACAAGCATTAATTTCCTCTTGCTACAGTAGTTAGTTCAGAACTGAGCTGGATTCCGTAGGGTGGCAGAATATGGAAAAGGGCTATGAGATTTATTCCCCTTTCCCAACTTCCTTTGTAAATCAAGTTCCAGAACATGAGCCTTCCTCAACCCTAGGGCTCATCTGGCTCTTTGCGGTCTTATATTTCTGATGCTGCAAGTATGCTCAGGGTTGATTTCCTAATAAACCCTTTTCAAGATTTATTACCATCCTGCGTCTCCCTTTGTGTTCTTTGTGCTTTGGTGTCTGTCCTGCAAATTCTAAATTATGCCTTGATGCACAGTTTGTCTGTGCGCAGGTATCTTATACAATGGAGTGAGAAATGCTCAACAGGCCCTTTCTGGATGCGAGATTGGGTGGATGGCTTCAATTTTCCTGATGGGAAATGTTAATGCCACTTTATAATGCCTTAGCGAGGCCACACTTGGAATGCTGCATCCAGTTTTGGTCACCACGATGTTAAAAAGATGTTGAGACCAGAAGGAGTGCAAAGAAGAGCAACAAATATGGTTAGGGGACTCTCCTAAAACATAGGAAGAACGGTTGCCGGAATTGGGTGTATCTAGTTTAATGAAAAGAAGGACTAGGGATGACATGATAGCAATGTTACCATATCTCAGGAGCTGCCACAAAGAAGAGGGAGTCAAGCTATTCTCCTAAACAACAGAAGGCGAGACAGGAAGCAATGGATGGAAACTAATCAAAGAGAGGAGCAACCTAGAACTAAGGAGAAATTTCCTCAGAACCATTAATCAGTAGAATGACTTGCGTCCAGAAGTTGTGAATGTTCCAACATGGGAAGTTTTTAAGAAGAAATTGGAACAACATTTATCTGAAATGGTATAGGGCCGTGATGATGAACCTATGGCATGTGTGGCACGCAGAGCCATTTGTGTGGGCATGCAAGCCCCAGGCAAACTTACCTGCACTGCACATGCGCGTGCCTCCCAGCCCTTGAGAGGCTCAAAGGAAGCCTCTGCAGCCTTGGGAGGCCAAAAAACGGGCCTGTTTGCTGGGTGGGCATGGCCTACTGGAACTTCCTGTTTCCAGTGGGCCTCCAGAGCCTGGGGGAGGCTGTTTTTGCCCTCCCAAGGATCCAGAGGCTTCCCCTGGGCCTCTGGGAGGCGAAAACAGCCTCCCCCGGGCTCTGGAGGCCTTCTGGAAGCTGGAAACAGGCCCGTTTCCGGACTTCCGGAAGGTCCTTTTTTCCCCCTCTCCCAGAGCCTCTGCGTGGACCCTGTACTTACTGCATCGAAAATGAGCTGCATGGGGACTCCTGGGAGGGGCGGGGAGGGGCCAGACGGTTGAACTGGTTTGGGGAACAGTTGTAACTTTAACATCCATTTCGCTCAAACCGATCTGAAACAGTAGAATCCCACCCCTGCCCCTACCCATCTCCCCATTCCATTCTTTTCTATTCTTGTTCCTGTTCCATTCCATTCCATTCAGATGTGATGCCTGAAACATTTTGGGTTCAGTGAAGCCTTTGAGGGCTAGCAAGGTGAGCATTTAACTCAGTTTCTCAACTCTGGCAATTTTCAGCTGGCTGTGGAATTCTGGGAGTTGAAATCCACATATATGAAAGTTGCCAAGGTTGAGGAACACCGATCTTACCCACTAGCGAGTAGACACTTAATGTCCTGTAAGAATTGAAAATGGAGCAAAGATGGCAAGGGCATTTCTGTACTTGCGCAATGAGGAAATTTCAATCTCTGCTTATGTCACCTGAGCTTCATTTTGAGACTATAGCCAGCCCCATCCAAGTAGAGCGAATGAGGGCCTCTAAGTGAAGGGCTGATTTAGTGGATTTTGAAGTAAAGTAGGCGTAAAGTCTTTATGTCCAGGGTTTAACATGATCAAACTTTAGCATAGTACTTAAAACTTAAGCAGAAGTCTCAACAAGCCAGGAGTAAAATGATGTTTGTTTGTCTCTTCCAACCCAGTGAGGGAAATTAACCTCATGTCACCCCTGCATCAGCTGTCTATGCTGTTCTCTCAATGGTGATCTTTGGGAAAATCTCCCAGGATTTGGCAGGCAGAGAGATGAAGAGTTCTGGATGGTTTTCATAATTGTAGGTGAGAAACACAGAGTAGACTGCAGCTGTGGCGAGGTGGACCACCAGGATTAAAAGTGTAAACAAAACTTAGTGAAGCAGCTGGAGAGTTCAATCATTTAAAAATAGTCAATGAGGGAGCAATTTGGTACTGGCTAATAGAAAGAAAAACACAGATACTGAATTAAACCCCAGAAGGAATAATGAGTAAACATCAAGCTGCATTGGTTAGCAATGTTGCACGTTGCACAGATCTGAATATTCTCAGTTGAATCAGCCTGATGCAAGTCTAGCTATACAAGCAGTGTTAGCCCTAAAAGTCCTAAATCATCCTCCTTTCCCCAAGTCCTCTTTTAGTTCCATGGGCACACCTGAAATCCTGAGAGTGTTAACCACAAAATGTCCTCATATTCTCTAGTAGCACATAGCAAAACATCAGATCTATTTAATGAAAAACCCACAGTTCATTTTAAATCAACAAACTATGACCCCCTTCCTTAAGTTTCAGATTTATCATTGATTCCCAAATGTTTGTTATATGAGAATAATTTAATAAATACTACGGTATCTGAATAGTACTATGAATAATAAAAATAATGATAGTGCTATGCATAACAATAATGATAAGAGCAACTTGAATGTAGCATAAATTGATAACAAGAAGGCATTTCAGTCCCTGCCACATGATAGGATCAAGTGCCTAGAAATAACAGGAGGCAATAGAAACATCAGAAGACTGATGCAAAGACTGATGGCACAATGGAAGACATGGTTGCTAGTTAATGATGTTTGGGAGAGATTAATATCAAGAGATGAATCTTACAAGGAGATTCAGTTTTACCACTACTGTTTTTCATTGCACTGAATCCTTTTGTCAATAATACTGAATAACTCAGGCCATTGCTATCAAAAATTTAAAAAAAATCTGTCAGACTATCTTACTTCCTTTATATGGATGAACTAAATCTATATGGAAAAACATCTGAAATAGAATCATTGCTCAACACTGTCCATATATGTTTATGGAGATTCTCAGTCATCCAGGTCATAGATGTCCCAAAGGTGCTTTTTCAAGGGGCACCTGGACTCTCTGGGTTTTTCTTTGAAGACGTTTTGCTTCTCATCCAAGAGCTGAAGAAGCTTCTTGGATGAGAAGCGAAATGTCTTCAAAGAAAAACCAGAAAGCCCAGTTGCCCCTTGAAAAAGGCCAATATGTAGCAATGGAGTTTGGACTATACAAATGTGCCATGCTTACCATCAAATGGGGAAAAATAGTGAAAACTGAAGGAAACAAAATGCCCTATGGCATGGATGTGAAACTCACGGTGTCAAGTTGCTGTCATGTGATGTTTTCAGCAGGTTCTGACCAGTTGTGGAGAACCGGTAGCAGAAATTTTGAATAGTTCAGAGAACTGGCAAATACCACCTCTGACTGGCCCTGCCCCCATCTATTCTCTGCCTCCCAAGTCCCAGCTGATTGGTTGGGTCTTCTTTTGTTGCCCTGCACAGGAGAACGGAGCTGGAAAGCTGGTTAGTGGGATGGGGAGGGAATGGGGATTTTGCAGTAACCTTCCCCCAGGAATGGGGAGGGAATGGAGATTTTACAGTATCCTTTCTCTGCCACGCCCACCAAACCATGCCCACCAAGCCACGCCCACAGAACTGGTAGTAAAAAATTTTGAATCCCACCACTGGGCGTTTTGCAATGTTTTTCCCATTTGTGGAGCTGGGGTGGGCGTGGTCTGTGCATGACACATCTGGCCCACAGGCTGCCAGCTTGACAGCCCTGCCCTATGGGAATAACATCAAGAGTCTGGATGAAAATGATCATTACAATAAACTGTTCACTGGTTTGGAGTTTGTTAGTTGGAATGCTGACACCACAAATTAAAACTTGAGCCTTCTGTTTTAGGTCTCATTTCTTAGTCACATCAGCTCCATCTATATCACTGAATGCTGCTTTTTAAAAATCTTAGGCCCTTGCCAAGGTCTCGGTGTATGGAGAGCTGCCTGCTTGGATTTGTCAGGCTGCTGGACCCCATAAAACCAGTTTGCTGTAATAGCTCACTTGAGACTTTCAAGAAGAGATGGGACTGCCATTTGTCAGAAATGGTGTAGGGTCTCCCGCTTGGGCGAGGGATTGGACTAGATGATCTACAACCGTGATGGCGAACCTATGGCATGCATGCCACAGGTGGCACGCAGAGCCATTTGTGCCGGCACGCAAGCCCCAGGCAAACTTACCTCACTACATATGTGCGCGCCTCCCAGCTGATTTTTGGCCCGTTTGAGGCCTTTTTCGGCCTCCCAGAGACTCAAGGGAGTCTCTGCAGCCATTGGAAGCCGAAAAACAGGCCCGTTTCATCACTTCCTGTTTTCTGGAAATACCGGAAGTGATGAAATGGGCCCATTTTTCGGGCTCCAAAGGCTGCAGAGGCTTCCCTTGAGCCTCGGGGAAGCCAAAAAAGGCTCAAACAGGCAAAAAAATCAGTTGGGAGGTGCATGCGCAGCGCAAGTAAGGGGCGGTGGGGGGGGAAGAATCATGCACGCATGAGCAGGAGCCATGGGGGGTGCATGCATTGCCTTCTGGGTGCTGGCACATGAGCCAATGTTTGGCACAGGAGCCCAAAGGTTAGCTACCACTGACCTACAAGGTTCCTTCCAACTCTGATGATCCGTTATCTGTTATCTGTGTTCCTTTTGCAGGAAGGACCATCTCCACCAAAGAAGGTGGGTGATCGGTAGAGTGTTGAAAAACTGTTTTATATATTTTCAAAATTTGTATAAAAGCACCCAACCTACCCCCCACCTAAACACTGAAAAACACATAATAAAAATGTAAAAGAGAAGCACATCATTATTAATAAGGAATAGGAAGGAAACAATGAAGAAATATAAAAATCTAGATTTATCATTGCCACATCAAGTTTTAAAAAATAATTTTATTCTATTTCAAATATTCAGTTAGAATAAAATATATAACATAACTGAAAAGAAAATTAAACATTAAAAAAGAAATTAAAGGTAATGGAAAAGGGGGGAAAGGGCAAAATTAGGAGTGCAATCAGGAAGGAAAAGGGCTACAAAAAATCTTCCAACTTCATTGCATACAGTATGCATACATAAAATACAGTGACCTTTAGAACAAAATTAAGGCATAATGCACACTACTTTTAAAATCAATAAACAAATCTAAACATCAAATCCCAAAGTTACCATTTCATTTCTTACAAACTTACTAGCTTACTATCTCCTTCCCTCTCCCTCTCTCATCTATATATTTATGTCACCCATCTCTGCAGTAAAGCAACTCTGGGTGCCTTACATGTCAAATGGCTGCCATTTGGAAGAGTCTGCATGCCAGAAGCAAAACATCTTCAAGGAAAAACAAAGCCTAGTTGCCTTTTGAAAAAGCACTTTTGGGACGATCATGAACTGGATGATTGAGAAACTCCATAGACATGAAGAAGAGATGCTAGCTAGGACTCAATTGGAGAACAGAGAGGGGAACCCCTAGTGGCTTAACAATCAGAGAATCAAATTTAGGAAGGGTGCACCTTAATGAATGAAGAATTAAAAGTGGCAGCAGGAAGATTGTAGTTTCAGGCTTGCAAGATTCTGTTAATATACCTGGGCAATAAAGTAGAATTAGTTCACCTGGTCCTGTTTCTGTCCGCGTTACCTGGGGTGACTGACAATGATATTCTGAAAAAAGCATAACTGCCTGTGCTCACAATATGTGATGTCGTAAACCAGGGGTGTCAAACTCAAGGCCTGGAGGCCAGATCCAGCCTGCGGGATGCTTTGATCTGACCCGCGGGGCTGACGTGGAAACAGTGAAGGACTGGCCCATGGTGCCTCTGCCAGCAAAAATGGAATTCAGGAGGGCTGCCCATTGCCCTCCCAAGCTCCATGTTCGCTGGTGGAGGGTTGCAGGAGTCTGTCACAGCTGAAAATGGAGCTCAGGAGCACTTGGGCTGCCACAGGTGCCCCTGACACGAGTGACGTCCAGCTGGCCATGCTCCTCGGCCCCCCCAAGGTCAAACACAACTCTGATGCGGCTCTCAATGAAATCAAGTTTGACACTCCTGTCATAAACCATGGTTACAAATAGTTGAATTCAAAGAAACTTGAGTGATCTCCCAAGAAGCAATCTATAGCCTGATTTCATATGTCCGTGATGGCTAACCTATGGCACGCGTGGCACAGGCGGCATGCAGAGCCATTTGTGCCGGCACGTGAGCCACGAAACGGGCCTATTTGGCCTGCAGAGGCTTTTTTCAAGCCTCTGGGAGGCCGGAAAAGGCCTCAAACCAGCCGAAAATCAGCTGTGAGGCGCAGTGCAGGTAAGGGAGGGGAGGGGGTGGCGGTGGCAGGGATTCGCGTGCATGTGCAGGGGGTGGGGGGCATGCATTGCCTTCTGAGTGCTGGCATGTGATGAGTGCGCATCAGTACGCACACGATTTTTGGCACAGGAGCCCCAAAAGGTTAGCCATAACTGTCATATGTCATTGGAATATGTTATGTATGTAGGTTTGAATGTTATTGGTTTATTTGAACTGTTCTTGTAAAATGTCAAATGGTATTGGTTTAAATAGTGCGGGAAGAAACCCTGCACTCCCTTTGGCTGACAGCTACGGCTGCAGGCTATAAGAGGCAGCCGTAGCCAAGCCAGGACGGGTCCATTCGAGCTGTAGTCACTTAATAAACTCTTTGCTGGAACTCCTCGCGTCTGACTCTTCATGCAAACTTAACACTGGCGACGAAGGTGGGATTTCCCTGAAGAGAAGACGACGCGAAGAACAAGCAACAGAGCGAGATGGCTGCGCTGAACACCCCCCCAGCACCGTTCGATCCGGCAGCGGAAGACTGGGAATCGTATGCAGATCGTTTCCAGATGTATCTGGAAGGGAACGACCTCGCCGGCATCCCCGAGAGACGGAAGAGGGCGGTCTTTCTCACGCACTGCGGTCCGGCAGTCTTCAAAATGGCGAAGGCGTTAGCGGGAGCTGCAGAGCTGAAGGTAATGGAATGGCCCGATTTAGAGAAACTTTTAAGAGCCCATTACGCCCCACAAGTATCGTGCCTCATTAAGAGACACGAATTTTACCGTCGGGATCAAGGGGATAGCGAGAATGTTAATGATTTCGTGGCAAGTTTAAGGGACATTGGGGGTGCTTGTGACTTTACCAACTTAGAAGAGGCCATGCGTGATCGGTTTGTTTTAGGCCTAAAAGATAAGGTCTTACAAAGCAAACTATTAATGATCACGTTTAAAGAGGCCATTGAAGAAGCTGTCTCAGCGGAAGCCATCAAGTCCTCAGCAGCGGCCATGAAAAAGATTAACAAGGCCTCAAACCAGGCCTCAAGCCATTCTGATGGGGAAAAATCCAAAACAGCCCATTGTGAACAAATAGACTCTGATTCTGATGGCAGTGAGGCAGAGGAGGGGATTTTTAGACTCAGAATGGAGAAGAAGAGAAAAGACTCTGGGAAAAACAGGCAAGGATTCTATTGCAGAGGCTGTGGGGGGGCCACCCCCGCACTGAATGCAAGTTCTTTGACTCCATTTGCCTACGTTGTGAGAAACGGGGTCACATAGCCAGAGTCTGCAAATCATCCAGAACTCCACCAATCGGGAAAAAAATTTCCTGATAAAGACTTTAAGCCCAACAATTTCCTTGAAAAGATGGGGCGAAATTTAGAAGCAAATGGCAAGAATGAAACTCACCAAACAATCACTATTGGTCATTCTTCACCCTTAAAAAGCAGAAAAGTACACGTGAAGGTGTTTATTGAAGGAAGGCCTTGCCAAATGGAAGTGGACTCAGGCTCTTATTTATCTATGGTGTCATGGGACACTATCCACAGACTCTTTCCCAAAATTCAGAAGAAGCATTTCCAGAAGCAAGCACTGACTCTCAAAGACTACCAATGGAACAAGATTCCAGTAGTCGGAGCAAGAGATTTCAACGTGCAGTTTAAAGGCCACACCAAACGTTTGCCCCTGACCATCGTGGACAAGGATCGCCCAAGTTTGCTGGGACTTGAGTGGTTCAAGCCACTAGGCATCGAGGTGACTGGCATCAATCACGTGAGCAGCTCTGAATGGGAGGAGTCCTTGAAGTCTGAGTATCCAGAGGTCTTCAGCGAAGGACTGGGCAAGTATATGGGGACCTATTGCTCAGCCTAGACCCCAGGTGCCCAATTCGTTTAAAGCCAGGAGGGTTCCATTTGCTTTAAAGGAAAAAATTGATGCACAATTATAAGCTCATTGCTCAAGGGGTTTTAGAGCCTACTGACCACTCCAGATGGGAAACACCCATAGTCACACCAGTCAAGGCTGATGGGTCAGTGAGAATCTGTGGTGCACTTTGGACACTTAACCATGCGCTGCAGCAGAGAGCCATACCAGTACCAGTTGTGCATCATCTGCTCCATTCCCTTGGCAGGGGTACAGTATTTGCTAACTGGACTTGGCTCAGGCATATCAACAATTAACGTTGATGATGCCACTGCAGAGGCACAAAACAATTGTGACTCATAGAGGTGCCTTCAAATGTAAAGACTACAATTTGGAGTAAGCGTGGCACCTGGCATTTTCAAAGCCTTATGGAAAGAATGTTTGCAAGGACTGCCAGGGGTAGTGCCCTTATTTGATGATGTGTTAATCTCTGCTGAAAATGACACTCAGCTTCAAGAAGAGACTCAGAAAGTCCTTACCAGATTCAGAAAAGCGGGTTTTAAAGTCAAGGAAGACAAATGTAAACTCAAAACCAGACAGAGTTGAGTTCCTGGGGTAACATGATTGACAAGCATGGCATCCACCCTACTGATGCAAGTTAAAGCATCAAGGAAGCCTAAACCTCGATGCAGACAGATTTGCAAGCCTTCCTGGGACTTGTAACTTTCACCATGGTTCTACCTCACAAAGCATCTATTGCTGAGCCTTTACATCGCCTGCTTGATAAGAAGGCTGTTGGGATCTGGGGCGGGAGGAAGGAACAGTCAGCATTTAACAGTATTAAGAGACTAATCACATCTGATGCTGTGTTGATACAGTTCTCTGAGAATTTGCCTGTTGTTCTGACCTGGTGATGCATCCCTCTTTTGGAGTGGGGGGGTTGGTTTTGAGTCACAGGCTTCCCAGTGGAAGGGAAGCCCCAATTGCATTTACTCTCGCACTTTGACCAAGCAGAGAGGAATTATAACCACACTGGACAAGGAGGCATTAGCAGTCGTTGCAGCTGTTAAGAAATTTCATGAATATCTGTATGGCAGGTCATTCACCATTGTTACAGATCACAAACCTTTATTAGGCATTGTGGCAGGAGACAAACCTACACCTAATATCCTGTCACCAAGAATGCTGAGATGGACTGAATTTCTTGCAGCCTATTCATACAAAACTGATTCACAGGCCTGGCAAGGACATTGGACATGCTGATGCACTGAGTCGCTGCCCACTACCTTGCCACAAGGAGGACTTTGAACTTGAAACTCACACCTTTTTCCTAGAGACTGTTGCTAAGCTTCCAGTCCATGCTGCTGAGATTGCCAGAGAGACTGCCAAAGATGCTGTGTTGGCACCTGTTATAGGCTGGATTAAGAAAGGTTGGCCTCTTCAAGATCTACCTCACCTTGCCCAACCTTTTAAGTCCAGGCAAACTGAATTATCTGTATTAAGAGGATGTATTTTGTGGGGTAATAGGGTGGTTATTCCTGCAAAATTGCAAAGGAGGTTTTGGAAATGTTACATGAGGGTCTCCTGGGATTGTAAGGATGAAAGGTTTGGCCAGGAGTTATGTATGGTGGCCAGGTATTGACAAAATGGTTGAAAACTGGGTAGATCTTGTCCCAATTGCCAGGTAGTCGGGCCTGCTCCACTCATGCCCCACACAGGAATGGGAATGTCCTAGGGGCCCATGGTCTAGAATCCACATTGATTGCAAGGCCCTACAAAGGGCACACTTTCTGTATTAAGAGGATGTATTTTGTGGGGTAATAGGGTGGTTATTCCTGCAAAATGCAAAGGAGGTTTTGGAAATGTTACATGAGGTCATCCTGGGATTGTAAGGATGAAAGGTTTGGCCAGGAGTTATGTATGGTGGCCAGGTATTGACAAAATGGTTGAAAACTGGGTAGCATCTTGTCCCAATTGCCAGGTAGTCAGGCCTGCTCCACCTCATGCCCCCACACAGGAATGGGAATGTCCTAGGGGCCCATGGTCTAGAATCCACATTGATTTCGCAGGCCCTACAAGAGGGCACACTTTTCTAGTTATAGTAGATGCATATTCCAAATGGCTAGAGGTAATTCCCATGACATCCACTACAACTGAGGCTGTCATCAAGCAGCTCAGAAAATTGTTTGTAACCCATGGGTTACCAGATGTCCTTGTTTCTGACAATGGCCCTCAATTCACATCTAACATTTTTGAATCCTTTCTAGCTCAACAGGGTATCAGACATGCCCTCACGCCCTGGGCACCCTTGCCAATGGCGGGCTGAACGCATGGTGCGCTTTACCAAGAGAAGCTTCAGCAGCTGGGTCCTGGGGATATCACTGAGAAGCTTGAAAAACTTCTTAGTGTTCAGCACATCACTCCTAGCCCATCAATAACTTGTCCCCAGCAGAGTTGTTGATGGGTAGGAAACTTAGGTCTTCCCTTGACCGCCTCCATCCCACTTACGCACCCACCGCACCACTGGATTCCACTTCCAAAGTTCGTTCTTTTAGTGTGGGAGATTCTGTATATGCTAAGAACCTTATAGGTGAACCTTTGTGGATTCCTGCTGAAATAACTCACATCACTGGCCCTCGGTCTTACAGGGTACAAACAGAGGATGGCCTCCTCTGGAGCAGGCACATTGACCAACTTAGATCCAGGTTCCCTCAGGAACATCGCCCCTGTCTCTCTCTGGGTCCCTCACCTGATGTCTCTTCTAGGGGGAAGGGGGAACAGGAGGAAAATCAGCAAACAAGAATCAACCCCATGTGTAATGAGCCATTGCGACAGGAACCATCCGAACCCTGTCACAATGCCAAGATCCATCCTTAGAAGTGGAAGATTGCACATCACTACCTGACTTGGGTGCTGACATTGGAATGGAGATGGGTTGGGAGGAGAGACCAGATTCTGACAGTCTAACAGGGTCTCCTTTCACAGGAAGTCCCAACAGGAAATGTCAGCAGACACATTTCCCTCTCACTGGGTGAGAACGTTAAAACTTCTGAACCACGAAGGTCTCAATGTACACGTAAGAGCCCCACCTATTTAAAGGAATACATTAGATAGGTTGGGGTTTGGTATGGACTGAACCTAGTGGGGAGGGGTGTTATGTATGTAGGTTTGAATGTTATTGGTTTATTTGAACTGTTCTTGTAAAATGTCAAATGGTATTGGTTTAAATAGTGCGGGAAGAAACCCTGCACTCCCTTTGGCTGACAGCTACGGCTGCAGGCTATAAGAGGCAGCCGTAGCCAAGCCAGGACGGGTCCATTCGAGCTGTAGTCACTTAATAAATTCTTTGCTGGAACTCCTCGCATCTGACTCTTCATGCAAACTTAACAGAATCCATCTATTGTATTTTGCTGTGATATCTGCATGGTGTTTGGGTTTAGCCGTGCCTATTGGTAGGCACATTTGATTTTAATGACAATCCCTTAAAAGGTGACAATGTGAAATGTATACAAATACAGTAACTAAGGGAGGGATCTCACATGTCTTTAAAAGGCAAAGGATGCAATTTGCTTTGGGGTTCATGATGAAATCTATGATTGATGAGTGGGGGATGAAATCAACCATTTTTTTAGTCCTTCCCCCTGGGCTAGTCAAAGGCCTTTTACAAGCCATTGGTCACCTTATTGTTGCATAACTAAAAATATTCTCCTGATCCTGATTCTTATTAAATGGATCAATGAAAAAGTTGATCTTTGTAAGAATGGCATCAGCAACTTCTCCTGCTGTGTCTTTTCCCTGTGATCAACCAGAGTTTTTGATATTGCAGAGGCGATGTTTCTTATCATAATTAGTCACACCTTGGTTGTCTTCTTCCTGATTCTCCAGACCTTTTCCCCAATGATTGCCTTCAGTATAAACAACAGATTTAGGAACAGTATAACTTGTGCCAGAAAGTCTGGCTGGTTTAATGCCTTCTAAGCCATATACTGCTCAGTAGGTTGAGAACTGATTTTCATATTCAAATATAAAACCTTGGCTGAACTCTTGAAAAAGGGAAAATTAAAAAAAATAGTCCTTGATTATTCTTAGACATATTGGATAAGAACAAGTGACTCTACCCAACATACCAACTATGGTCTTGCAAATTATTCTTCTGCTCTTGCCCCACATGATTTACGGGGCACTGAAGCTGAAATGTCTCTTGAATTTGAAACCAGATAAAAAAGAGCCACTGAATTTCTACAGACCAGGAGATACTCTCATCAGTGGGATTGTTTCTTTCCAGAATCTTTACGATGGTTTCTTCCTGTTTGACTCAGCTCCCATAGCTAATACCTTTTTGTAAGTTCCTATGTCTTTCGAAGGCACAGCCTCTCTATTTCTTGTGTGTGAGAGATTGTGCAGCAAGATTGTCATGGAAGAAAGGTCAGATATAAAGAACCAAGTTGTATGAGGGGAGTCCATTGGTAGCTCATCTCATAAAGGGTAACTTAGCCTACGTGGCAAGAAACCTGGGAAGAAACTACACAAAACTCCACATGTCTCCACCTTAATTAATTCATTGTTAAAGGACGGTTGGAAATCCCTTTTGTACTTCCCAGAGTTCTGTATTTACCCTTCATGCAAGTATTAAAAACCTTTTACTGAATGTTTTCACAATACAGTTATTGTGCTGCTTCCTTGATTTTGGGGAAGAATATAACATTCCTAAGATTAAAATGCCACATGTGTTCCTTAATTGGGGACTCTGTCCCCTTATCAGATTCCCTTTGTTCCTCCAGAAGTCCAGGCTAGAAAAGTAGATTTCAGCTAAATGAAAGGATTACTTCCTCAGAAGAAAACTAGGGACCTTATCCTGCATGCCTTCTGCAGATTTATCATATTTCATATGTAGATTCTGTACTGAGGGTTGGACTGCACTAAATGATTGATTTATCATCATTTAGATAGAAGGGAGGATATGTAAGTGCCTTCCATTCTTGTTGCCTCTAATCTGCTGTTCCACTAAAAATGCCGTTTGGGGGGGCAAAAAAACCCTAGTAATAAGCAGGCATATACAATGGAATGAAGGCTATTGCTAAGCACATTGGGTTGTGTCCCAAAAATTGTAAGCCGCCCTGAGTCTTCGGAGAAGGGTGGCATATAAATATGAATTTTTAAAAAAAGGTTTCAGAGATTGGGTTACTCCAAAATGAACTAGAAGCAATTTTACGGTATAATTCAACACTGAGTGGGATACTCCTCAGTTTGGAAAGAAACACAAATACAAGTTGGGAAAGAAAGCAGTGGCAGATGTAAGTATCTATTCTGAGGGGAAAGGCTGTTTAATAGACGCTTTCTAGGTTATTAGCAAATTTACTACTGGGTAAAATGGGGGATTATATTAGCCAATTTACTGCTGGGAAAGGGTGAGGAGAAGAATGACTTTGAGTCTCCTTCTTCTTGGTTGCCAGACTCCAAAGATCTTAGGATCAAGTTTCCTGAAACACTGACTACTCCTAGGTAGGTCTTCACCTCTGGTGAAGGTATTATGTTGCCTGGAAACAATTGGATATACTTGTAGGGAGAGAAAATGATATTTGTAAAGCAACACCTTGAAAACAAGACCCAGAAGTTTGTTTTCTTTTTGATAAGTATTTATTATTATCCTTACAATCAAAGGAGAATCTTTTAAATATGTTGTTCTGATGGAATGCAGAATGAAACTGTGATGTAACTATATTTTCAGAATAGACAAACTAAAACATTGGAAAGTCCTGTCCTTCCTTTTTGCCCTTGAGGAGATTAACCAGAACTCCCAAATCTTACCCAACATTACTCTGGGTTACGCTATTCACGAAAGTGGTTCCAACAGAAGAGGGAACGCAAAGGCTTTGCTGGACCTGCTTTCAAAGGGAGAGGCAGATGTTCCAAATTACAGCTGTGGAAAAAGGAAAAACATGCTGGTGGTCCTTGAAGGAGCTGATGCAGACATCTCCATTGATATCTCAAATTTGTTGAATCTCTACAAGATCCCACAGGTAGGGGTGTGTGTGTGTGTGTGTTTAACTAAAGTTTAACTAAATTTAAGCAAGCATATTTCCTCTATGTACTGTACATAATGTGATGCAGCAGGATGTATATTACCATCTACAGTTCGATTTTCAGGGGGCATAAACATTTATAGAAATAGTAAATTTGCAGATGTGTAAAATGAAAGAATTCAGAAACCCCACAGATTCTCAGTGTTTTGCCTGTTTTATTATTTTTTTGCTCTTATTATAATCTCATTATTTACTATATCAAAATTACTAACTTTGCTTTGTTGTCTTTTATTAATAAGCACAAAGCTTATACATCCATTTTTAAATATTCATATCTTGTACATTCACATACACACATACACAAATAGATATACATATACTGTATATCACAAAACAACATGATAAAATTATTTCCTTCCTTCCTTAGATTATATTAGATTAGAATTCTTTATTGGCCAAGTGTGATTGGACACACAAGGAATTTGTCTTGATGCAAATGCTCTTGGTGTACATGAAAGAAAAGATACATTCGGCAAGAGTCAAGAATCATAAGGTGCAACACTTAATGATAGTCATAGGGTACAATAAGCAATCAAATCATACTAGGAAACAGTCAATATTAATCGTAAGGATACAAGCAACAAAATTACAGTCATACAGTCACAAGTAGGAGGGGATGTGTGATAAGGTGTGATGAGAAGATTAATAGTAATAGTAGTGCAGACTTTGTAAATAGTTGGACAGTGTTGAGGGAATTATTTGTTTAGCAGAGTGATGGCGTTTAGGAAAAAACTGTTTTTATGTCTAGTTGTTCTGGTGTGCAGTGCTCTATAGCGTCATTTTGAGGGAAGGAGTTGAAACAGTTTATGTCCGGGATGTGAGGGGTCTGTAAATATTTTCACAGCCCTCTTTTTGACTCGTGCAGTATATAGGTCCTCGATGGAAGGCAGGTTGGTAGTAATTGTTTTTTCTGCACTCCTAATTATCCTCTGAAATCTGTGTCTGTCTTGTTGGGTTCCAGAACCAAACCAGACAGTTATAGAGGTACAGATGAAAGACTCAATCATTCCTCTGTAGAACTGTATCAGTAGCTCCTTGGGCAGTTTGAACTTTCTGAGTTGGCGCAGAAAGAACATTCTTTGTTGTGCTTTTTTGATGACGTTTTTGATGTTAGGTGTCCATTTTAGGTCATGTGATAAAATAGAACCTAGAAATTTGAAGGTCTCTACTATTGATACTGTGTTGTCTAGTATTGTAAGAGGTGGTAGTATGGGAGGGTTTCTTCTAAAGTCTACCACCATTTCTACGGGTTTTTTTTTTTATTACATTTATATGCCGCCCTTCTCCGAAGACTCAGGGCGGCTTACAATTTTTGGAGCACAACCCAATGTGCTCAGCAATAGCCTTCATTCCATTGTATATGCCTGCTTATTACTAAGCGGCATTTTTACAAGGTCAGCTAATTGCCCCCAACAATCTTGGGTCCTCAATTTACCTACCCGGAGAGGATGGAAGGCTGAGTCAACTGAGTATGTTCAGTTCCAGATTGTTCTGGTTACACAACGAGGCAATTTGTACAACCTCCTGTCCATATGCAGATTCATCGTTGTCTCAAATGAGACCAATCACTGTTGTGTCATCTGCAAACTTCAGTATTTTACAGATGGATCATTTGAGATGCAGCCATTGGTATATAGGGAGAAGAGAAGTGGAGAAAGCACACAGCCTTGGGGGCCCCCTGTGCTAATTGTACAGGTATCAGATGTATTTCTGCCTAGCTTCATCTGCTGCTTCCTGTCTGTTAGGAAGCTTATGATCCACTTACAAGTGTGTTCAGGTACCGCTAGCTGGTTTAATTTAGTTAGAAGAATGTCTGGAATGATGGTATTGAATGCTGAACTGAAGTCTACAAAGAGGACCCTTGCATAGGTATTTGGAGATTCAAGGTGTTGTAGAATGTAATGCAGAGCCATATTAACAGCATCATCTGTTGATCTATTCCTTACTTCTTAACCACCTGTTAATTACAATAGCAAGTAATTTGAAGACTGAAAGTACTATTGTAAAACAAATACCAATGTATGCTGTTCCTTCAGTTTTTAATTTTATAGTATATTTATTATATTTGATTTTGATGGAAAGTCAAATGATTATAGTGCTTGTAACATTGACAGAACAATTATTAGACTGATAAAATAGCAATTTTTTTCTTCTCCCTTATTCACATTTGCATAGAACAGCGGTGTCAAACTCAATTTCATTGAGGGCCGCGTCAGGGTTGTGTTTCACCTGAGTGGGCATGGCCAGGGTTGGTATGGCCAACTCGATGTCACATGTGTCGGGAAACGGGCTCCTGAGATCTGTTTTTGGCTGTGATGGCTTCCTGCAGCCCTCTGCCAGCAAAAACAGAGCTCGGAAGGGCCAACATGTGGTCCTCCCAAGCTCTGTTTTCACTGGCAGAGGCACCGTGGGTCAGTCCTTTGCTGTTTCCAGTGCCAGATCTAAGCATCTCACGGGGTGGACCATGGACCTTGAATTTGACACCCCTGGCATAGAAAGTAATTTTATTACATAAATAGTATTGTATAGAAATAACGAATTGTACTACCACTGAGAAGACAGAGCAATAAATGTTGTAGCTGGCTAGATTTAATCATATGTTAAAAGTTGACCTAGTTTTACACCAACATTTATGGATACATTATGCACACATAGATACACATGCACATGCGCGCACACACACACACACACACACACTATAAATATGGTCATCAATCAACCTGGCAGCTAAAAAGACCAAAGGAGTATCTTGCCTGACACATATCAGGACTAGTAGTTTTATTCAAAATCTTGGCAACCAATATTTTGGTTCTTATCTGAGAGAAAATGTTAACATTTTGCTTTCATTTCAGGTCCGTTACAATTTCCCTTCCCTGGTTTTGAGGGACAAAAAACGATTCCCCTTTTTTTACTCAACTTTTCCCACAGAAACAAACGAGTATCTAGCGATCATCAAAATCCTCCAATATTTCAAGTGGACATTGATTGGACTCATTGTTGCAGATACCGAAAATGGAGAGAAATTTCTAAGACTCTTCACACCCATACTTGACCAGAATAGTATTTGTGTTGTTTTCACAGAAACTGTTTCAGATAATTTCATGTTCTATCATAAGGATAAAGAAATTGGGCTTTTCAACAAATGGAATCAAGTCAACATCTTAATTTATCATGCTGAGGTTGCAAGTTTTTCAGAAGGATTTTCAGGTGTATTAGATTTCCTGATGAGGAAGGGAGGATATGTTGAAGATAAAGTTTGGATCATAACATCTATCTGGGACCTCACCTTCCAGATGTCATCGATTCCAAAGTTCAAGAACAAAAGCTATAGGATCTTTTCTTTACTTAGTCGCACAAATAAAAAAATAAATTGTGATCGTCTTGAACAACTTAAATCTTTTACTGAGAGATTTGTAGGTCAAGTATATTCGTGTTCCTATTCAAAGCATGCCCTGTCCTTGAAAGGCTGGAAAAGGTGCAGAGAGAAAGAAAAATGGAGGCCAATGTCTCAAGAGTTGAGGGAAAGGATCCTGTCCCTGGATGGCTACCACATTTACAACACCATATGGACAGTTGCACATGCATTACATGCGGCCTATTCTCTCTGGTCCCAGAGAAGGGCCACAAAGAATGGAAACATGTCAGGAGTTCAAACAATGCAGACTTGGCAGGTACTTTGCTTTTCCATCACCTGTTGTGGTTCACCTGCAGCAGGTGCGGACAGTTGAGGTCTCGGAGAGTGAGGACTCAGATGAGGGGTCTGTGTGTGATGCAGGGATGGGGCCAGGACCATCAGGGAGTGGAATGCTGCCTTTGGAGATTGTGGAGGCTGGCAGCAGTGATGAAGAGGCCCCCGAGGAGCCTGTGCCCAGCATGCATGTGCGCAGGGCTGCTCAAAGGAAAGAGCAGCTGCAACAGCACAGGTGACTCGAGAGTAAGGCTGGAAGGTAATGGCCCCTCCCTGAGAAGATAAAAGCCAGCTGAGAAACTGCAGTTGTTTGCAGAAGGCAAAGAAGTTTGATAGTTGAGCCTGGTGGATGTTAGAATATCTGAGTTGGTGTTTGGAGACTCTTTGATTTATTGTTTAGGAAATTTATCTGTTGTTCTTGGTATCCTTGCAAAAACTTGGCAAGGCTCTTTCTTGTTGGAGCTAATTAGTTGGAAGCAGCCTTTTATCTGTAAAAAAACAGGATTCGTAAATGAAACAGTAAAAGGCTGTGCTGTTACCTTTGTCTTGTGTTTACTCTCTTGGAACCAGGTTTGGGTCAGAACATCACCAAAGATTTCTGCTGAACAGGAGAATCCTCTCTCCTATGTCTTAATTATGGAGACTTCCCTTAAACAAATTGTTATGTTTAACTTTGTTTTTACCTGTTTTCGTGAAGAGGATAATTATATGGTGTTCATAGTCATGTTCATCTGGCAGTATTTCTACAGCTAATAAATAAATACAAGAATTTGGGTAGTTTCTGACTAATGTAAATGTAATAATATAAATGAAACGAGGAGGTACAATCATATTGTTTAATGAACCCCATTTGGATAAATCTTCCTTTTTGTGCCCTATCTCAGAAAAATGCAGCCTAGTTCAAATAACCATTTTATCACCTAACCTGTTGCCAGGTATCCGAATAGATCATTTGGAAATTTTGAGAGACTTTGATTTGTTGAATATAGCCGTTTCTTTTAATTTCTCTTTTTACCCCCTTGAATTATAATGATCTTTCTGTACACAATGTTAAAGCTACATCACTTTGGGTTGGGAGGGAGGGACTGGTCCAGTCATGCAGGGAGTTTCCATCGCTGATAGTGAAACAAGTAGTCAGCTTTCCCATCCCTTGGTCCAATGGTTTCTCTACTTGTTCTGAATTTGCAGCTAAGCTACCACAGGAATATGTCTTAATAATGTTTTTTTAGCCCGTTCCAGAGGTGGTATTCAGCAGGTTCTGACCAGTTCTGGAGAACTGGTAGTGGAAATTTTGAGTAGTTTGGAGAACCGGCAAATACCACCTCTGACTGGAGGTTTTACAGTATCCTTCCCCTGCCACGCCCACCAAGCCACGTCCACAGAACCAGTAGTAAAAAAATTTGAATCCCACCGCTGGCCTGTTCCCATGATGTTCTTTTTCTTTTCATTGAATCCTCAGTCTACGAGTGGAAAAGTTTTAAGCCGTATTCAGCTGTATTGGTGCTAAAGTAGCCTTGCCATCTTCATTCTGAAACCATCTGATGGCAGTTTCCACATGTCTCAAATCTATTAGGCTGGGTCATCCATGACTTGCCTGAAGGGAAGTCAAGTTATTGGGAAATGACTGAGAGGAGAGACAAATACCAAACTAGCATTGTTTTGTTCTAAATCAAGAATAGATAGGAAGATCTTCAGCTCAGCTCTGGACAATTGTCCCTGTCCTTAGCCCCTTGACTGAATTCCTGAATTACAGGAAGGTCATCTATAGATTTGGAAGAATTTAGAATCTTACTCCTGTTCTCTCCCATTGACTCATTTCAGTTTGCTATTTTAGCTTCACCCTTTCCTGAATATCTCTCAGCATTACAATAATTCCATAGAGGGAGTCTATTTGGATGAGAAAGGGGACCTGGCTGCAGACTTTGACATCATGTACTGGGTGAGGTTTCCCAACTGGTCTATTTACAAAATGAACGTTGGGATTCTGGAAAGAGAGGGATGCTCAGAAGACACATTCAAATTCAGAATGGACCAGAATGCCACCAGAAGGGCCGTGCAGGTCGATGAGGTGGGGAAGATAATTTCTTTTAGTTCCACATATTGATTGTCTTGTTTAAAATCTGTGGCATTTTCCCAATCGAACCTCCCAACTGTGTGTCACAAGGACCCCTTCAGGCATGGAATTCAGGGATCCATTTGGGCTTATGTTTGTTGTAGGAAATGGCAGACCCAGAGACATTCAGCATGGCTCGTTGCTGGCCCTTGAGACATTCCTGCCCCCAAAGTGTTTATTGTGTGCCATGGGGCTTCACTACATCCTTTGTCAGATTATGCCCACAAGACAGTCACCGAAATTAATTTGTCCATTTTCTCTTGTGATGGAGTTCAAAGACCAGTCATTGTGCAGGGTGCCAAGATGTCTGACTGCCTGGGCAGCATTTATTACATTTTATAGGGTTTTTACAAGAAGACAAAGGTAACATTGATACAGCATTTGGATTGGTGAAACCCCCAACCAATCCTTAAGAATAGTGGTGATGTTAGTAAGGTGAGATCACATACAAGTCCGGGACTTTCCAACCCAAGATAGTAGGGAGTGAGATCATGCAAAGAGGCCCCTGTATTAGACACAGCAGTGTGCTGCTTGCACCTCTACAGGATCTCCACTGCTACTACAACACTCTTGTGTCTCATTTGGTTCTGCAAGTTTAGACTCAACAAATTGGACCAACAGGTTTATTTATTTATTGAATTTATTGAATTTATTTATTTATTTATTGAATTTATACTGCTGCCTATTTGCCCATGGTGACTTGAGGCAGCTTATAGAATGTAAAACCATATTTAAAATAAAAAACAATAAAAACTAACAAAAAGAATCTAATAAATTAATAAAGTACTTCCATTTTAGGTCTCCTTTTCTAAGGACATCAGCTCCACCTATTTCAGTGAATGCTCTTTTTCTTCTAACTTTAGCCCCTGCCAACTTCTTGGTGTGTGGATAGTTGCCGGCCTGGATTTGTCAGGCTGCTGGATCCCTTGAAGCCAGTTTGCTGTTACAGTTGTGTTCCTTGTGCAGAAGGGACCATCTCCACTGAAGAAGGTAGGTGTCTCCAGAGACAAATGTCCACATCTTATTTTTTAATATCCATAAATATTTCTACCAGTTTAATTAGTTCTTAGCTTATCTCACATTCTTATTTTTCCACAATTAGCAAGCAAGGGAGTACAGAATGAAGAATAATAGAATCGGAAGGGCTTTTGAAGTCTTCTAGTTCAACTCCCTGCTCATATCCTGTTTCCCTGAAAATATGACCTACCCTGAAAGTAAGTCCTAGCTTGATTTTTACATGTGCACCCAATATAAAACCTACCCCCAAAACAAGCCCTAATTAAGATCCTGCCACTCCAGAGTGCACGCGTAAAAATTAAGCTAGGATAGGGATGGGGTGCGTGAGTATGTGGAGCTGCCTTACTACTTATCTTTGGACAGTTGTAGCCAGGCTTCGCACACCCTGACACCTGCTTTGCCAGCCCATTTCTTCTGCAGCCAGCAAGGCTTTCCTAAAGGCCTCTGTAGCTGATAACAGAGTCCCAGATCTATCTGGAGCTCTGTTATTGGCTGCAGAGGCCTTCAGGAAAGCCTTGCTGGCCACAGAAGAAGAAGTTCCTGAAGGCCTCAGACAGCAAAAAGGAGGCCGGGGGTGACAGGCACAAGTAAGATTAGTCAGTGGATGACATCCCCCGAAAATAAGAACTAGTGCCTTTTGGGGTGGGGGGCAAAAAACCCAGGGTCTTATTTTCAGGGAAACACAGTATTTCATTGTGAGAACAATTAAACAATGGAATGGAATTGCCTCAATAGGTTTTGGGTACTCCATCACTGGAGGTTTTAAAGAAGGGATTGGGCAGTCATGTGTCCAAAATGGTATAGGGTCTCCTGCTTGAATAGGAAATGGGATTATATGACCTACAGGGTCCCTTCCAATTCAGTTATTCTGTTATTCTGCTGTAAAAGATATGTGTGATGTATGAAGATATCTTTTTGTCATTGTTTAAATTACTTTACTTTACTTTTATTGGACTTATATGCCGCCCTCTCTCCCTAGGGACTGAGGGTGGCTTACAATAAAAAAATAGAAATACAATTATTAAAATACATTAAAACCAAAGTAAACTAAGCCCAATAAAAACTAAAAAAATCCAATTAAATTTAAAATATCAATAAAACCCCACTCCTTACCCTTCAGTCCAGGCCAGACTGTTGAAACAACCAGGTCTTTAGGTCACAGCGAAAGGAACGGAGGTCAGCGGCCAACCGGAGCTCCAAGGGGAGTCGATTCCACAGGGTGGGTGCTTCCACAGAGAAGGCCCTACTCCTGGGCGCCACTAGCCAACATTGTCTGGCCGATGGCACCCCGAGGAGGCCCTGCCTGTGGGAGTGCATAGGGCGATTGGAAGTTGACGCTGGCAGGAGACGCCCCCGCAAGTATCCCAGACCCAAGCCATGTAGGACTTTGTATGTTATCACTAACACCTTGAGTCTCACGCGGAGGGCAACCGACAGCCAATGTAGGTTGCGCAGGAGGGGTGTAACATGGGAGTATCAGGATACTCCCATCACAACCCACGTGGCCACATTCTGCACCAGTTGAAGCTTCCGGGTGGTCCGCAAGGGCAGTGCCATGTAAAGAGCATTACAGTAGTCGATTTGGGAAGTTACGAGTGTGTGGGTAACCGTCCGTAGGGCATCTCGGTCCAGGTAGGGGCGCAATTGGCACACCAGACGAATCTGGGCAAATGCCCCCCTGGTCACAGCTCCCACCTGCTTCTCCAAACTGAGCTGTGGATCCAGGAGGATACCCAAATTGCAAACCCTATCCATGGGGGCAACACCTCTCCCCCATGGCAAATGTTGGAACGTCCTGGATTATCCGAGATGCCAGTACGCACAGCCACTCAGTCTTGGCCGGGTTGAGTCGGAGCCTGTTCCTCCCCATCCAGATCTGTACCGCATCCAGACAACGGGACATCACGGAGAGGGCATCACTGATTTGGTTCGGAGTGGAGATGAACAACTGGGTATCATCTGCATATTGATGATATCTCACCTCGAACCGGATGATCTCTCCCAGTGGTTTCTTGTAGATGTTGAACAGGAGGGGCAAAAGGACTGAGCCCTGGGGCACCCCACAAGCTAGGGGCCTCAGACTCGACCTCTGCTCCCCTGCCAACACCGATTGTGAATGACCCGAGAGGTAGGAGGAGAACCACCGTAAAACGGTGCCTCCCATCCCCATCCCTTGAGCCTTGGTGGCTCAGGCTGTTAAATGCCTGCTCTTAAGATCCAGCTGTCTACAATTACTGTAGGCTCGAATCCCACCAGGCTCAAAGTTGACTCAGCCTTCCATCCTCTCGGGGTAGGTAAATTGAGGACCCAAGATTGTTGGGGGCAATTAGTTGACCTTGTAAAAATGCCGCTTAGTAATAAGCAGGCATATACAATGGAATGAAGGCTATTGCTGAGCACACTGGGTTGTATCCCAAAAAACTGTAAGCCGCCCTGAGTCTTCGGAGAAGGGCAGCATATAAATGTAATTAAAATAAATAAAAATAAAATAAATAACCCCCCCCCAAGGCGTTGCAATACGATACCATGGTCGATGGTGTCGAAAGCCGCCGAGAGATCTAATAGGACTGAGGAAAGTCCCCTGTCCCGAGCCCTCCAGAGATCATCCATCAGCGCGACCAATGCTGTCTCTGTGCTGTAACCATCCTGGAATCCCGATTGGTATGGATCTAGGTAATCGGCTTCCTCCAGGAACCCCGGAAGCTGATGGGCCACCACGCTCTCAACAGCCTTTGCTACAAAGCGAAGGTTGGAGACAGGACGAAAGTTGTTCAAAATGGCTGGGTCCAAGGCAGGCTTCTTGAGGAGGGGCTTCACCACCACCTCCTTCAAGGCGGCAGGAAAGGATCCCTCCCTTAACAAACGTTGACCACTGCCTGGAGCCAACCATGTGTAACCTCCCGGGAGGCATATACCAACCAGGAGGGGCACGGGTCCAGTAAACACATGGTGGAACTCAGCCTCCACATGATCCTGTCCACTTCCTCTAAGGACACAGGCTCAAACTCATCACAGATGATAGCAGCCAGACTCCTTGCAACCCCTTCATCTGACTCCTGCCAGTTGGAGTCCAAGCCTGCCCGAATCTGAGTGATCTTATCCAGCAGATGCTGACTAAACTCCTCGGCCCTTCCCTGCAGAGGGTCCTCCCCCACCTCCTGATGCAGGAGGGAACGGGTGACCCTAAACAAGGCTGCCGGGCGACCATCTGCGGATGCAATGAGAGCGGAGAAATATACATGTTTTGCTGCTTCCATTGCCACCAGCTAAGTCCTCATATAGGCTCTTAACTGGACTCGGTTGGATTCGGATCAACTGGATCTCCAACTGCTCTCCAGACTCCTCCTTCAACACTTCATCTCCTGGAGCTCCATCGAAAACCAAGGAGCTAACCGGGATCTGCGATGAGTTAGGGGCCTCAAGGGGACAACTCAGTTGAGAGCCTCAGAGGCTGCCTGTTGCCAGGCATCCACTAAGGTCTCGGCTGAGCTGTGGGTAAGGGAAGTGGGAATCAACCCATGTGCTGCCTGAAATCCCTCAGCGTCCATCAGGCACCTGGGGCGGAACCATCTAGTAGGTTCCGCCTCCCAGCAGCATGGGGTGGCCTGCTGGAAGACCAGCCACAGGAGATAATGATTGGTCCATGACAGGGGTTGAATAATAGGTGAACCCCCACCTAGATCATTACACCACTGTTCCAAGATGAAAATCAGGTCAAGTGTGTTCCCCCCCTCATGAGTCGGCCCCCGAATTATTTGGGTCAGGTCCATAGCTGCCATGGAAGCCAAGAACTCCTGACCTAAGCCCGACGTTGTGCCCAGAGAGGGCAGGTTGAAATCCCCCAGAACTAAAAGTCTGGGGAACTCCACTGCCACTCCCGAGAGCACGTCCAGCAGCTCGGGCAGGGCTGTCATCAAGTTGCTGGGAGAAAGGTACGTGAGGAACAGCCCCAACTGACCACCAGGGCCAAACCTCAGGAGGAGAGACTCACACCCACCCATCTGCGGAACGGTGACCTCCCTTGGAAGCAGGGTCTCCCTGATAACTACTGCCACTCCACTGCCCCTACCCTGGGTCCGAGGTTGGTGAAGCATCTGGAAACCTGGGGGACATAACTCACACAGAGGGACCCTTCCCTCCGGTCCCAACCAGGTCTCTGTAATGCAAGCCACATCCACGGCCTCCTCCTCAATGAACTCATAGAGGAGGGGGGCTTAATTGATACATTTATAGTGAATATTGGTAGTGTCTGGAATAAAAATAACATCCTAGGTAATACATTCATTGAGATTCTGCACAACAATGACATTTGAAGTTTATCCCACAGCAAATCCTTTTTTTACATCATTCCACATCTTAACATAATTCTTCTGAAACAGTACACAATTCATATTAGTCAGTGTCACCTTGAAATACTTAACCTTCTTGTCAATATTGAAACCAGTGTTTTTTTACCTTTAGGACTGTTTTATTGAACAAACATCTTCATTTTTTGCTTGTTTATTTTAAATCCAATGTCTTTTAATTTTTCCATTAAACAAACTCTACAGCCTGAGGTTCCTGTAAAGTCAAAATTGGTTCATCTTTAAAAACTCTTAGTTTATAAATCTATTTGAATGTAAAAACCTATGATTTTCTCATCCTTTTTAATGACTCAAATCAAGACTTCTAAAAGAGAGATGTGAATAAAAATCACAAAAGGATTTCTGAATAGTTTCATTGTCTAATAGGGATATTTCCAGATGTAAAATTTTAATTTGGTGTCAAATACTATAATGGGTGGGTGCTTTCTGTAAATCCTCATTTTCCTGCATTTTTTCTTGGGATTTCCTTTTCCACTTCTGATTATATTGAATAAAATAACCTCCCATGACAGCTTTGCTGGCATCCCAAATCCAAATTCATGCAAAAAAAAATCACTTAATTTTGTTTTAAAAACTTTCACAGCTCCTTCTGTTTGCAATATTGCTTCAATTAATCTCCATCAGAAAGTGGTAAATTTACTTTTTGGTATTAGGTTAATTGTTTTATGATCTGAAAAAGTTTTATCTAGAATGTCTCAAAGACATTTGTATATCAAATATTAAACAGAAGATGAATATCTCAATTTAAAGAGCAGAAATCTGAATAGACATGGAAATTAATCAAGGAGAGAAGCAACCTAGAAGTAAGGAGACATTTCCTGACAGTGAGAAAAATCAACCAGTAGAATAGCTTGCCTCCAGAAGTTGTAGGTGTTCCAACACTGGAAGTTTTTAAGAAGAGAGACAATCATTTGTCTGAAATGGTATAGGGCAGTGGTGGCGAACCTTTTCGGCACTGAGTGCTGAAATGGGAGTGCGCACATGCATGCACCGGAAACTGAAAGAGCAGCTGCCTGGTTTGCCATGCAGGATCGCCAAAAAACAGAAGCTCAGCTTCCCTGCATGCGCATGAGCATCGAACACCTGATCTTCCAGTTTCTAACACGCTGGGAAGCTGGTCTTCCAGTTTCCAGCACTCCCACACATGTGAACACCAGAACACCAGCTGGTCTTCCAGTTTCCGGCACTCCCGCACATGCTGGAACCCAGAAGAACAATGGGCGATGGCTAGTGTGCCCGGAGAGATGGCTCTGCATGCCACTTCCAGCACGCGTGCCATAGGTTCGCTATCACAGGTATAGGGTTTCCTGCCTGAGCAGGGGGTTGGACTAGAAAACCTGCAAGGTCCCATCCAACTCTATTATTCTGTTACTCTGATGTAGTATTTTGTGAAATCTGAGTCAATGGTAAATAGATTTAATCCATTTTTACTTGGTGGAGAAAACTGCTTTTTCTCTATGAATGACACAGGTCATAAATCCAATCCTTAATATCTGAAACAAAAGTGGTTTTTCAATATGTCCAAATCATTCTCTTAGTAATTCCCCACACTCAGTGTAATCTGAGTTTCTCAAAACTGTACAATTCCACATTTTCAGAATGTAATTCAAGATAAAGTTAACTGCTTTAACCAGGGGTGGGCTGCTGGGGGCTTGCAGGGGCTTGGGTGATCCCTTAGTTAAGACTCTGCGTGGCTTGGCAAGCCCCCATAAACTCAGAAAGACAAGCAGCCACACTAGAATAATAAATCGACACCTTTTCTCCATTTTTTTCCTTTCCCTCAGGCAGCAAAGAAAACTCTTAATAGGCTTAATTGAACTTCTGGGCGTTCAGCCAAGAGCATTTCACACCTTGTAAAACTGTTGCAAGCTAGATAAACAATCCACTCAGTGCTTGCCAAGGGAGATCCATTGAGAAAATCAGATAACATAGCCACTAGAAACTCCCTGCCTCTTTTGTCCTGTCTCTGAGGGGATTAATTCCCAAATAATAAGAACCATGTAACTCACCTGAAACTCCCTGGGATGCCCCGATGGGACTATCTCCCAAAATAGAAACTGGACAAAAGAAGTACCTATTGAGGCGGGAAGGAAAGCTCCAGACAGATATCAAAAACAAAGAAGGAACCATTAGTTTGTATTGCCATTAGTTTGTCTTGCCCCAGGGTAGAATAAAACGTATAAAATTGCAACTCAGAAACCCAGACCTTCACCTTGCAAGGCAGGAATGCTGAAGTCACTTTGCTGTCACTGTTTTGCCTTCCTGCAATAAAGTCTGAATTATGGTAGCTTGCTGTCTCTAAATCTTTTATTGTCAGCTTCTCCCAGCTGGAACAGACCTGAAAATTCTTCCAACACTCTAACATGGAGGCAGAGCTGAGTTTCCTCCCATCTTTAATGTGCCATCATCAAGGACTGAGCCAGTCTTTTGTTCTTGCAAAGTTACAGTAATGGGCTTTTAGTTTTAAATATTTTTGTGAAGTAGTGGCAGGGAGCAACTTTATCAGTTTTTGTCAGATTTAACAGATTAACAGAGTTGGAAGGGACCTTGGAGGCCATCTAGTCCAACCCCCCACCCAAGCAGGAGACCCTACACCATTTCTGACAAATGGCAGTCCATTTGTAATAAGCAGGCATATACATTTGTAATAAGCAGGCATATACAATGGAATGAAGGCTATTGCTGAGCGCATTGGGTTGTGCTCCAAAAATTGTAAGCTGCCCTGAGTCTTCGGAGAAGGGCGGCATATAAATGTAACTAAAAAAAAAAAATCTCTTCTTGAAAGTCTCAAGTGATGAAACTCCTGCAACTTCTGAAAGCAAGCTGTTCCACTGGTTGAAAGCTGTTCCTCTCTGTCAGAAAGTTTCTCCTTATATCCAGGTTGAATCTCTCCTTGTTCAGTTTCTATCCATTGTTCCTTGTCTGGCCTTTGGATGCTTTGGAAAATAGCTTGACCCCTTCCTCTCTGTGACAGCCCCTCAAATATTGGAAGACTGCTATCATGTCTGGTCCTTCTCTTCACTTGTTTTTGTCTCCAGTATCCTGGTTGTTCTCCTCTGCACTTTTTTTAGAGTTTCAACATCTTCTTTATAATGTGGTGACCAAAACTGGATGCAGTACTCTAAGTATGGTCTTACTAAGGCTTTAGTTTATAGAATGGTATTAGTACCTCACTTGATCTTGATTGTATCCCTCTGTTAATGCAATTTAGGATTGCTTTGGCTTTTTGGCTGCCTCTGCACACTGCTGGCTCATATTTAGCTGGTTGTCCACTAAGACTCCAAGATCCGTCTCACATTTACTGCTATTAAGCCTGGTTTCACCCAGCCTTTCATTTAAGTATTAAGTATGAAATAACAAAGAACTGTTTGGTATATATCTTTTTTTAGGTAATTAGGGCAAAGAAGCAACATTGAGTTGGCCACACCCACCCAGTCACATGACCACCCAGCCACACCCACCCAATCATGTGACCACCCGTTCACATGTCCACCCATGACCATCACGTGACCACCCAATCACATGACCACCCATGACCACATGGCCATGTGCACCCATCCACATGCCCAACCAGCCATGCCCACCCAGCCAGTCATTAGGGCAGAGAGCCCCTTGGTAAAAAATTTGAAGCCCACCCCTGGTTTTAACACTGAAAGACTAATTGTGTTTGTTCTCTGCAGATGCCAAACACTGTGTGAGATGCCCTGAGGACCAGCACCCCAACAAGGACCAAGATCAGTGTGTTCCGAAGGTGATAATCTTCCTATCCTACACAGGAGATCTGGGGATTGTCCTTACTTCTTTCATCTTACTTTTCTCTTTCAGCACTGGCTTTATTTTAAGCATATTCATTAAGCACATGGAAACTCCAGTAGTCAAAGCCAATAACCGGGACCTTTCCTACCTGCTCCTTATTGCCCTCCTGCTTTCCTTCCTGTCTTCCTTCCTCTTCATTGGCCAGCCAAGAAGAGCCACCTGCCTTCTGAGACAAGCAGCCTTCAGCATCATTTTCTCGGTGGCTGTCTCTTCTCTCTTGGCCAAAACCATCATGGTGGTGCTGGCCTTCCTAGCCACCAAGCCAGGAAATAGTGTGAGGAAATGGTTGGGGAAGTCTTTGGGCAACTCCATTGTCCTTTCTTGCTCTGTTGTCCAAACTCTGATCTGCAGTTTCTGGTTGGGTACTGCTCCCCCATTTCCAGACTCAGATATGCATTCCCAGGCTGGAGAAATTGTCCTGCAGTGCAACGAAGGATCAGTCACCATGTTTTACACCGCACTTTGCTACATGGGCTTCCTGGCAGTTGTCTGCTTGGTGGTAGCTTTCCTGGCCCGGAGGCTGCCTGGGGCCTTCAATGAAGCCAAGCTGATCACCTTCAGCATGCTGGTCTTCTGTAGCGTTTGGATCTCCTTTGTACCCACCTACCTGAGCACCAAGGGCAAATATATGGTGGCTGTGCAGGTCTTCTCCATCTTGGCCTCCAGTGCTGGGCTGCTGGGCTGCATCTTTTTCCCCAAGTGTTACATTATTCTTTTTCGACCTGATTTGAACAGAAAGGAGCAGCTTATTCTGAAAAGCAAAACAGAAATGTGATTTTAAATGTTTACAGATAAGGACTACCAGTTGACCCATTTGCTTATCTCTGTTCCTGAATAGAAATGTTTTGATCAAACATGGTAATTTCTTAGCTTATCCAGTCTCTTTTATACTTACATTTTAAGTAACACCCAATTTGTTAAAAATAAAATCTTCATTAAAGGAGTGGTAGAATCAGAACTTCACAGTTTACCCCATATACACATACTCACACATACATAGAAATTAGTTAAATAAGGAAAGGAAAGAAATAATAATTAGGATTTCTGCAAAGTTAATATTTTGTGAGAAATTGGCCGTTGTTCTCTGACTGCATGTAGATCTTTGATGTAGGTGGAATTTTCTGTGCTGTGACATCAGATTTCCTGGGTTCATTCTCCACTTGATACCTTCCCTGATGAAAAGGAAGAGCTTGGGTTTAAGCAGCCTTAGCTGAAGCAAGAAACAGATGCCTTGTCATACTTCATACTCTACATAAATGACCTCTGTGATCATATTAAGAGCAACTGCATTCTTTTCGCTGATGATGTAAAGCTATTCAACACCACCGACAATACTGCTATCCTTCGACTAGACCTCGACTATGTATCAGAATGTTCAAACAAATGGCAACTTCAAAAGTCAACAGATAAATGCTCTGTCTTACATATTGGCAAAAAAAATCAGAAAATAAAATAAAAGCTGAATAGTCAAGTCCTTGTTGATGATCCAAACTCTGTCAAGGACCTTGGAGTACTCATCTCTAATGATCTAAGTGTTAGAGCCCACTGTAACTACATAGCCAAAAAGACATTAAGAGTTGTTAACCTAATCCTGCGTAGCTTTTATCACACTACTAACTAGAGCATAAAAACTTTAAAAAAAGATTTTTATTTTTTAAAACAAACAAGTATAGACAAAACATAAAAAACATAAAACCATCTTCCATTTTATATACATACAGTGTGTCAGTTGGTTACAAATCTTTTGTGCCATCCTTTCGTAGTCATCACTCATAATTTATATAAATTCTCATATTGTCAATCTAAGATATGCTTATATATTTATCAGTTATTAATCATTCATGACTAAACTATTCCATCATTTATACGAGATATTCTTAATTTTTGTTATAAAGTTTATATTACACTTTCATCCAATGGTTATATATATTTATATTATATTTTATATCAATCTATTAAGCTTCTATTATAAGATTTCCTAATGTATTACATTACCATGTCTTTTTATCCAACCATTGATAAAACAAATCCCATATCATGTAAAATTGTTTATCTTCTTGTTCTCTAATTTCAAATGTCAATTTACTCATTTCAGCACAGTCCATGATTTTCTTAATAACTTACTCCTGCAAAGGTATTTTTTTCATTTTTCCAATTCTTAGCAAATACAATCCTAGCTGCTGTCAACAATCAAATATTTCAATTCTTTATTGTAGATTTCCAGTATAATTCCCAATAAAAATATTTCTGGTTTAAAGTCTATATGTTGTTTTATTATTTTTTCCAACCACGTGTGGATTTTAGTCCAATATCTTTTTGCGTCCGAACACGTCCACCACATATGGCAATACAAGCCAGGTATCTGATGACATTTCCAACATTTATCCAATTTATTCTTAAACATTCTCGCAATTCTCATCTGGGGTAAGTGCCACCTGTAAAACATCTTATACAGATTTTCTTTATAAGCAGTTGACATTGTCATTTTATAATTTTGAGGCCATAATTTTTGCCACTTCTTTAAATCAATCCCATATCCAAAATTTTCCCCCCAAGCAATCATCGTTTCTTTAACTTGCTCCTCCTCCAATTTAAATTCTAATACATGTCCATAAAGTTTTTAAATTTCATTTTCATCAGTACCTATCAAAATTTTATCTAAGTCAGTCAACTTATCATAAATACCTTCTAATTTAATATCTTCATCAAATTTGGATTGTATTTGCAAATATGAAAACCAATTTATTTTTATACCTTGTTCTTCCAATGCTTGCATAGATTTAAGTTCACCCCTTTTATTCAATATCTCACCATTTCTAACTGTTTGTTCCTTTTTATATATTATTGGATAAGAAAAAGCTTCAATAGTAGATATCCATAATGGAATTTTAAAATAATATTGCTTTTTTGTCTTCTCCCAATTTAAAAACAAAGCCTCTCGAATATAATGTCTTCTAAAATACCCTTGTGTTTTAGTTCCCTTATACCAAAGAAAAGCATGCCATCCTAACAGCAGGTCATGTGCTTCTAAAGTCAATAATCTACTGTTCCTTAATGTTATCCATTCCTTTACTCACATCAAATTTGCCGTAGAGCATACAAAATTTTGCTAGACCAATACTTGAATACAGCTCATCAGTCTGGAACCTGCATTACGTATCTGATATCTGATATTAATACAGTGGAGAAAGTCCAGAAATATTTCACAAGAAGAGTTCTCCACTCCTCTACTCGTTGCAGAATACCTTATGCCACCAGACTTGAAATTCTAGACCTAGACAACCTAGAACCATGCTGCCTTCAGTCCGATCTAACTATAGTACATAAAATTATATATTGCAATGTCCTACCTGTCAATGAATACTTCAGCTTCAACCATAGCAATACAAGAGCACACAATAGATACAAACTCAAGGTAAACCGCACCAAACTTGATTGCAGGAAATAGGACTTCAGCAACAGAGTGGTCGATGTCTGGAATACTCTACCTGACTCTGTGGTTTCTTCCCCAATCCCCCAAAACCTTAACCTTAGACTGTGTACTATTGACCTCACCCCTTTCCTAAAAGGTCTGTAGGGGGTGTGCATAAGCACACCAACGTGGCTACCGTCCCTGTCCTATTGTTTCTTTTATTTTTCTTATTCGTATCCATTTCATGTATTCATAACTATGTTTATACTTATACCTGTTATCTTATAATCACTTGACAAAATAAATAAAATAAAATAATAAATAAATAAATTAATTGCATTCACCCACCGAAAGTTCAGGCAAGAGTCCTGCAAGGAGTTAAGTGCAGCAGCAGACCTTATCAGTTCCTTACAATAATTGCAAGGCTGTGAGCTCCCAGATGAAAGGCTGCAAATTAAGATCTGGCAAGTAGACTTCCTTGCACGAAGCACAATGAGCAAAATCTCCAGAAATACAAACTGTTGTTTCCTACAACAACCACTTCCCTTTCCTTCTATTTATTCCCAGAGGGGCCATTCAGTGTCCAGGTTTGCTTTGGTTCCTGAGTCGACTCCTTGTCTTCCGTTGTTCACCTCTCCTAACTGCTCTGCACATACATGCATCTGCAACAGGCCCCAGCTGTTCTTCCTCCTCACTCATCTCAGCCTCCAAAGGCAGCTGCTTCACCAGTGGCTGGGAAATAGCAATAGCACTTATATACTGTTTTATAGTGCTTTACAGCCCTCTCAAAGTGGTTTACAGAGTCAGCATATTGCCCCCAACAATTTGGGTCCTCATTTTACCCACCTCGGAAGGATGGAAGGCTGAAATGTTGGATGGTCCTGGCTCTACCTCTGTGTCTGATGCTGAGCATCCATCAGAGCCTTCCCCAGGCTCCAGAACAGGCCCAAATTCTTCCCCAATCTCCTCATCCCCTGAGTCTGATGCCAGCTCTGCTGGCAGCTGGCAGCTGGCTGTCCTAAACAAGTCTCTATGAGAAACCATTGATTTGTATTGTCTTCTCTACTGCTATGGTAAATTGATCCAATAAATGGAGTTCCTATGGTGAATGATGGCATATTGTTACACATGTGATGTTTATCCACTTTTGCGTTGTCCAGATATCCATGCCCGTGTAACAGCCATTTAAGGACATCTAAAAATATTACTGCCATGGGCCCACTTGGCATTTTCTGAAGTTCTTTTTTCTCACTACAATGATACGGTGTAAGAAAGTTTATTGCTGCATAACTTAGAGAAGTTTCGAGGTCCTAAGTCTTATTGAGATGGATCACTGAAAAAGTTGAGGGGTGTAAGAATTGCATCAGCAAGTTTTCCAGCTGCGTTTTAGCCCATGAGATCACCCAGAACTTTGGACATTGCAGAGGGAATGACTCCTGTTACAATTAGTCACATTTTGCTTGTCTTCTTGGCGATTTCCCCAATGAATGCCTTCAGTGTAAACAACAGAGTTATAAACAACATGATTTGGTGACTTATTCCAGAAAGTCTGGGTGTTTTAATGCGTTTTGTCACTAATTGCTTGGAAGGAAGTGTCTGGAGAGAATTTATTTTCATCTCCTTCAAATATAAAATGTTGGCTGAGCTCAGGAATAAGGGAAATCATAGAAAATTTAGTCCTTGGTTATTCTTACACATAGTTGATAAGAAGAAATGATTCTACCTAACCTGCAAATGATGCTGGTTATTCTTCTGCTTTTGCCCTATATAATTTGTGGGGTGCTGAGGATGAAATGTCCCTTGAATTTGAAACCACATAAAGAAAAGCTACTGAATTACTACAGACAAGGAGAGCACCTCATCAGTGGGATTGCTAATTTCAAAATTGCTTATGATGTGTTAAACTTGTCATTTAAGAGAGATTTCATTGCTGATTGGATGTTGTAAGTTCCTCTGTCTGATAGAGATATCCATTTCTTGTGTGTGTGTGAGATTGTGCTGTGAGATTGTTACAGAAGGAAGGTAACATGTAAACAACCACAATATATGAGGGGAGACCACTGGTAGCTCATATCATAAATGAAAACTTAGCCAGGGAACAAGAAACCTGGAAAGAAATTACTCAAACTATTCCATGTGTCTTTGACTTAATTAATTCATGGTTGAAGGATAGTTGGAAATCCATTTTGTACTTTCCAAGATTTTGTATTTACCCTTCATGCAAGTATTAAAAACCTCTTAGTGAATATTTTTGCAACACATTTTCTGTTACTTCCTTGATGTTGGGGAAGAATATCATATTCCTAAGCTTAAAATGCTACAGTCATCCCTTAAATAAGCAGTCTATCCCCTATCAAATTCCCTTTTCTTGTCTCCCAGATTTCCAGACTAGAAAAATAGATTTCAGCTAAATGAAGGAATGTATTTTCTCCCAGTCAGAAGAGCCTTAGCCAGAGTGCCATTTGCAGGTTTATCATGTCTCATGTAGATTCTGCACCAAGGGTGGAACTGCAATAAATGAATGATTTATTCTTGTTGTGCCCAAATCTACTATTGTAGTCAAAAATTGAGGGTAGGGGAGTAAAGAGAGTGGGGTAGATGTAAGAGTCTCTTCTGAGTAGCAGGGCTTATTGTTTAAGTTAGCAAAGCATCTGCTGAGCAATGGGGTGCGTGGGTGGAGGATGATCCTGTGATAACTTGTCTTTGGTTTGTAAGATCCCAGGGTCTAATACTGACTGCTGCAATGTAGGTCTGTTTGGCTCTTCCTCACTAGAGAAAGTGTCCAGCTGCAGGTAAAGGCTTGGAAAAGATTGAATATATATGCAGGGAGACAAAATGACATTTTGGTGGCTGTAAATCCTCTTATTTGGGTTCTAAATCAGAAAAAGAAATACCTCAGAAATTAGACCCAAAGGTTTTTTGATGTATTTATTACGAATACAATCCAAAGAGAAACTTTTAAATGTGTTGTTCTGAGGGAAAGTAGGATGAAAATGTAATGTTCTCATATTTCCAGAACAGGTTCCACGGAGTTCTGGAAAGCCATGTCCTTCCATTTTGCCTTTGAGGAGATTAACCAAAATCCCCAAATCTTACCCAATGTCACCTTGGGCTACAATATTTATGATAATGGTGTCACCACAAAAAGAACTTCGGAGGCTTTGCTGGATCTGCTATCAAAGGGAGAGGCAGATGTTCCAAATTATAGCTGTGGAAAGAGGCGAAACACTCTGGTGGTGCTTGAAGGAGTCGGTCCAGACATGTCCACCCATATCTCAAGTTTGCTGAACCTCTACAAGATCCCTCAGGTAGATCACAGGTGTGACTGCTTGGCCATTTGAAAGGGGACAGGTTCCCAGTGGCCCTGATTTGCACCAAAAGTTGGGGCAGAAGGTTAAAGAATCTGATTTAGATGTGAATTAAAATATTGCAAATTGGCAGATATGTAAAAGGAACGTATTTAGAAAACCCACAGTGTTAGTAAATATATTTTCTGTTGCTGTGCAATTTACAATGTTTGGATTTGAAAGGTCAAATCCACCAATGGCAGTGTGACACCACATACCTTCTACTGGTCTCACAAGCCATGCCCCTGCACTATAAAAGGGGCAGCCTAACTGCCATTTACCTCAGTTTCTCTGAGTTTCTCTGGTTTCTCAAGTTGTCTCTGTTCTGCTTTCTGCTGTGTCTGAATAATAAGCTGTCAGTGAGATATATATGCTGCATAGGCAGACAATATCAAGAAGCTTCAAGAAAAACTCAAGCTGAAAGGAAAAGAGGACATTCCTAGGCTAGAGACTGCTTAACTATAAAGGGACAGAGAAACTCCAACTACATAGGTAGTTGTAAAACTAAGAAGACCTGAGGGGAAAACAACAATGATGAGAGGACACTGGTAATATTCTTTTCTGGGTGTTTATTAACTTAAACTGCTTGTTACAATAAATATTGATTTGAAAACACCTGGGCTCAACTTTTTACATAATTTAAATATATAGACAGAGTTTAAAGGTCCACAAATATTAATTGATCATAGGATTGATTAATAAATTCTTAACAAGTTGGTAGCAGAGGACGGTTGTTTAAAACTGTCTATATTTTAAATTATAAAGATGCCCAGTCTCAAATCTACAAGAAAAAGCAGCAGAGTGATGGCCAGAGCCAAAGCCAGGCTAATGGCATCACAGAAACAAGCAGAAGTAGCAGAGCCTGGAACGGCTTCAGCTGAAGTGTTCCAAGCGCCGGCCGGACAAAAAGAAAGTGGCGCGGCAAGGAATCTGACAGCTGTCATGTCCTCTGAATCACTCGCAGCTCTGAGCTCTTCGCACCTACCGAAAGCCGACCAGCCCCGTCCAACCCAGTGGTGGACAAAGAAGCAAAGATGAGAAGAAACCCCCTTTCTATCTCAACTAGAAGTCTAACAGAAGGAGAGGAAATCAGGTCTGTTTTCCTCAGAGCATTCGGCTTACAATCGGTAAGCGGTGATCTGACCATAGACCTCGGCAATCTGATAAGAAAGATTGTGTCAGAAGAAGCGGTCAGGGACAGGACTGGGGCCCATGTAGGCAACAGACCGGTAAGGGCTACCCAGTCCTGCCCTGAAACCCCTTTGGCCGATAAAAGTGTGCGCGCGGGAAACCAAGAGCAGTTTCTCTCAGTTTTCCCGCCACAAAAAATGGTGGCTAAAAGGTGGGAAATTCAAATCTCCTGTCCTAAAATGGCACCCAACGCCTCCCTGCCTGCCTCAGAGAATCCGATGTGCCAAGATGGCGACAACCTGGAGGCTGCTCTTCTGGCAGCGCCTACCGCTGCAGCAGCCCAACGCGGCCAGCCAGTGCAGGGACTGGCTTCGCTGGTGACAGTGGCTCCGCTGGACCCAACCATGCCGTATCTGTCACCAGCCCAGACCGCTTAGACCCACGCCCAGGCAACCAGTCCGGTCGCGGCAGTCCAACAAGAAGCCCCAACCAGCTCACCTACTGAACTGGAGATCAACCAGGCTATGTCCCTGGGGGTTGGACTTTGGAACCGCCCCGGGGACCCCCCCTTCCCTCCTTCCCCAGAAGCGCGAGCTCTGGGAGGAGTAGATTCACGGGGTGGTTGGAGGCCTATAGGCCTGAGAGGCCCAGGGAGGCCTGGGAAGGATTTGTTCGCTGTCGTGGCCTGGGTTGGAGGAGTCGGCCTCCCTGGGTGGGGTTCTCTGGTGGTGTCCCCCCCGGGAAGAGATGGCGCTATGGCTCCAGATCCTGGCTGCGACCAGTTTGCGATCAGTTTGTGGACATTATACTTTTCCCGGACTCTTGTGGACCTGATTGCCCTTGATTGGTGGGCATTCATTTACAACCATTGCCTTTCTTCCTGTCCTTGTTATTCTGGACTCATTGGGCACTATTGACGGTGCCTGGATCATCTACACCATTTTACCATCACCATGGATTTACGCTGTTTTTTCTCCTGGAGACTTGGCTGCCTCCCATTGTGGTGAGAGAACAGTGGGAGGATGCAATTTCCCCTGCAGTGAGAGGGCAGGAGACTGTTCAGGACTCTTTCCCGCAAGTTACTATGGTGGCAGCATAGTGACTTGTTATTGGACTCTAACTGTTGGCAGCTGTGAGAGAGCTGCTGACTGCGGCTTGTTCCTGTTTCTGTTTATTGCCACAGTCTGTCTCTTTCATTGTATTCCATTCTTACAATGTTTTTCCATCATACCAACTACCTCCGTTACTATCTGAGATGTATAAGTTATGCTTGTCTACTCCCTATTAGATTTACGGGCCCTCCAGATGGTTCCCCAGTCTGTGGAATGGCCCTGTACGCTATCAAAAGCTTACCTTAATGACGGATCTTGGGATCCCGAGAGGTGGCATGTTGCGACTAATGGGCCAAATTCTAAGCTTAGAAGGAAGGGGAAACTTCTTAAATTTTAACTTGTTGTCTTAAGGGTTAGGGAGAGGGGTTAATGGGTCTTTTGCAGCCCGTTCGTGGCGGAGGGAGCGGGGCCGGGGTCATGGGCTCTGGGGGCTGAGGTGGGGGCCGCGATTCCCAGGGTGGTTGGAGTCGGTGGCAGACGCCGAGGCATAGGGCAGTCATATGTTGGGAGTGCACCGCCATCTTTGTGCGGTTGCTCGCTCCGACCCTATGGCCTCCTCTCTGGGGAGCTTGGGAACGGGGACCCCTGGGCTTAGGCTGGTGTACTTTAATGCCAGGTCCGTGGCTAATAAATCTACCCTCCTCCGTGAGATTATTGAGGAGGAGGCTGCGGACCTGGCTTGTATCACCGAGACCTGGTTGGGCCCGGAGGGTGGTGTCCCTCTGGTTGAATTATGCCCTCCAGGTTTTCGGGTCGTGCACCGGCCACAGGCCCAGGGAAGGGGTGGTGGGGTGGCTGTGGTTATTAGGGAGACCTTGTTTCCAAGGGAGGTCACTATCCCAGAGATAGTCGGGAGTGAGACCCTCCTCCTGAAGTGGGGGCCTAATGGTCAGGGGGGCTTGCTGCTCACATACCTTTCTCCCAGCTGTGTGACAGCAGCCCTGCCGGGACTTCTTGACGCCCTCTCGGGTGGCGGTGGAGTTCCCAGGCCTTATAGTCCTGGGGACTTTAACCTGCCTTCCCTGGGTATGCCGATTGGCCCAGGAATTCATGACTTCTATGGAAGCCATGGGCCTGACCCACTAATTCATGGCCCCACTCATGAGGGGGGAACACTCTAGACCTAGTTTTGTCTCTAGTGGTGGCGAGTGACAGAGGGCAACCTGTTCATACGGCTCTGCCCGCTCCATGGTCTGATCACTATCTCCCGCGGCTGGTTTTCCAAAAGGCCCCCCCACTGCTGGGACAGGGAGCCACTTAGATGGTTCCGCCCAGGCTCATGGACCCTGAGCGGTTCCAGGCGGAGCTGGGGCCTTTTCCCCCTTCCCTTGCTCACAGCTCTGTTGAGGATCTGATGGCCGCTTGGCAGCGGCCGCATCGGAGGCCCTCGACAGGGTTGTCCCCATGCGCCCCTCACACGCCGGATCTCGGATGGCTCCTTGGTATTCAGAGGAGCTCCGGGAGATGAAACGCCGAGGGGCTTAGAGAGCAGGTGGAGGGCCACCCGCTCTCAGCTCGATCGAACCCAGTTAAGAGCCCATATTAGGACTTACCTGGGAGCTGTGAGGGTGGCGAGAAGGTCTTATCTCTCCACCCTCATAGCGCCCGCAGATAACCGCCCAGCCGCCTGTTCCGGGTTACGTGCTCTCTCCTTTGTCCTGGGAGGGGCGATCCGTTGGGGAAGGGCTGAGGAATTTGGTCAATATCTGTCGGATAAGATCGCCAATTCGAGCGGGTTGTCCACTGATTTGCAGTGGTCTGAGGAGCGGGATACAGGTAGTCTGGCCAATACGTTCTGGGATGAGTTCGACCCTGTTTCCGAGGATGAAGTGGACGGGATTATGCGGCGCCTGAGTTCCACCACATGTTTGTTGGACTCGCGTGCCCTTCCTGGCTGTCTTATGCCGCCAGGGAGGTCACCTGCGGTTGGATCCGGGCAGTTGTCAACGCTTCGCTAAGGGAGGGTGTTTTCCCTCCGCCCTGAAAGAGGCGGTGGTGAGACCCCTCCTGAAGAAGCCTGCCCTGGATCCCACCGTTAGATAACTTTCGCCCAGTCTCCAACCTTCGCTTTTGGCGAAGGTTGTTGAGAGTGTGGTGGCCAGGCAATTTCCGCTTTTCCTGGATGAAGCGGACTACCTGGATCCGTGCCAATCGGGCTTCCGCCTGGTTTCAGCACGGAGACGGCATTGGTCGCACTGATGGATGATCTCTGGAGGGCCCGGGACAGGGGTTTTTCCTCTGTCCTGGTCCTATTAGACCTCTCAGCGCTTTCGATACCATCGACCATGGTATCCTTTTGCGACGCCTTGGGCTGGGGGTGGGGGCACTGTTTTTCGGTGGCTCTCCTCCTACCTCGCGGGGCGTCAATCGGTGTTGGCAGGGGGCAGAGGTCGGCCCCGAGGGCACTCACTTGTGGGGTCCCTCAGGGTCGGTCCTCTCCCCTTTTATTTAATATCTACATGAAACCGCTGGGTGAGATCATTCGTGGTTTTGGGGTGAGGTATCATCAATATGCTGATGATACACAGCTATATATCTCCACCCCAAACCAGATCAGTGATGCCCTCTCCGTGATGACTCGCTGTCTGGATGCGGTACGGATCTGGATGGACGGAAACATGCTTCGACTCAACCCGCCAAGACTGAGTGGCTGTACATACCGCATCGCGTCCAGTTTGGAATGTCCATCGCTGACCATAGGGGAGTGGTGCTGCCCCCGTGGATAGGGCAAGGAACCTGGGGGTCCTCCTGGATGCACGGCCCGGTGGAGGAGCAGGTGGGAGCCGCCACCAGGGGGCTTTTGCCCAGGTCCGCTGGTTCGCCAGCTTGCCCGTTGCTGGACCGATGCCCTGCACGGTCACTCATGCCCTTGTTACTTCGCGACTCGACTACTGCAACGCTCTCTATCTAGGACTGCCCTTGCATACCATCCGGAAATTGCAGCTGGTGCAAAATGCGGCGGCGCGGTGGTGATGGGAGTTCCCGGTTCTCCCATGTTGCCCCCCTCCTGCGCGGCCTGCATTGGTTGCCGGTTGCGCTCCGGGTGAGATTCAAGGTTTTAACCTTAACATACAAAGTCCTTCATGACATGGGTCCTTATTATTTAAGGGAGCGACTGCTGCCGACATCGAACATTAACCTCCCTGTGCGAACTCATAGACAGGGGCTCCTTGGGGTCCCATCGCCGGGCAGTGCCGGCTGGCGGTCCCCGACGACGAGCCTATTCTGTCGCGGCCCCTGACCTCTGGAACCAACTTCCCCTGGAGCTCCGCCTGGCCCCTGACCTCTGCACTTTCCGTACCTGAAGACCTGGTTGTTTAATCAATCCGGCTGTGACCCTGGGGTGGGGTGGTTTTTAGAGTTTTAATGCTGGGATTTTAGTATTAATTCGGCTTGATTTGTTTAATCTGGTTTTATCTAATTTATTGTTGTGTTGTTTTTACTTTGTAAGCCGCCCCGAGTCCTTTGGGAGAGGGGGCGGCATATAAGTCGAATAAATAAATAAATAAATAAATAAATAAATAAAAACGCTAGCCGCGGCATTTGGGACCAGTCTACTGCTTTCTCCCAGCTCCCGGTCTACTATAGCCCTCCCGGACGGTCCCCAGTTCCCCGCGGCCTACCCAGATGGTTCCCGGTCTACTTCTGCCTACGTGGATGGTTCCCGGTCTACTGCGGCCTACCAGGAAGGTTCCCGGTCTACCGCTCCCTATCCGGACACCTTCTGGTCTACCCAGGCCTACCACGGAAACCTCCTGGTCTACCCTGGCCTATGCGGACGTCTCCCAGCCCGTGCCGGCCTACTCCGATGCCACCTGAATGACAGCGGCCCTTCCCGAAGCCCTCCAGTCGACTGCGGCCTGCTACTTACCGTTCCTGGTGACAACGACTCCCGCGGCATCTTCGGCCTACCAGGGCCTTCCCGGGAGCTCAACAGCCGAAACCGGAGCTCAAGGGGTCAGCCTGAGGCTTACCAGCAGAGCCCCATTGAAGGGCTCCTTCTCTTCCGACGTCCCGCGACAAATGGCCTTCGCGCATGCTCAGTTGGGAACCCCGGAGGCAGGCCAGAGGCCCACCTCTGGAGGTCAACCAACAAGCTCCTTCCTCGGTGAAGTCCAGAAGCAAATGACTTTCGCGCATGCACAGAACAGCTCTACTACCCCTCCCATCTGGGAGGAGCAACTGTCAGCTTGCAGGCCAATGAGAAGCAAGCCTGCTGTTTCTATTTCATTGCCGTACTGTGCACATAGGGGTTTTCAGCACCAAGGAGAGCAACAATGTAACAATTTACCGGGAAATTCAACTCTTCTGCCTGCTAGCTTCAGAAAGCTATGCATTTCTGGCAGAAACCTTTATGAGTGGGCTAGAGAAATACAGGTTGTGTTAATGAAAGAAAATGGTTTAAATTTACTTCTAGATCCCCCTCCCAAGCCCTGGTCTATTGAGATTGATTTGCTGCACCCTAAAAATTTCTGCTTATTATTACTGTCAATTGATCCAGCATTATACCCAAGCATCCCTCATGAGCTTACAGTGTGTGAACTTTGGGAAAAGTTATTCAACATGTTTAATTCAAAAAATTCCAACACCACTGCCAGAATTTCTAGAGAGTTCCATTCTTCTAAATTGAGGGCAGGAATGGACATGAGTGAATACCTATGTGAATTGAGGAAAATGAGGGAGGAATTGAATTTGAGGGAGGAACCCATTTCTGAACGGAGTTTAATTAGTATCATAATCAATTCTCTGGATGCCAGTTGGGACAATTTTATTTCCCAACTGGACAATTCTAATTGTGATGGTGTGTCACTAGAAATACTGACAGGTAAGCTCATAGCTGAATATAATTTGAGGAAGGATAGGGCAGCCTTCCACAAGGATAGAGGGATTGCTAGAAAACCTGAAAGTCCTAATAAGGTTAATGTAATAGGTGAATGCTACAATTGTGGATCACAAGGACACTTCAGGAGAGACTGTCCAAGATTCATAGGTTCAAGGACAGATCAAAGGGGATGCTCTAACTATAGAAATAGAAAGGTCACCCACTCCTAAAGGGAAACCCCAGGTAAACCCTGTAAACCTGAGAAGGGGCAAAGGGTGTAACAAAGGTAATAAAAAGAGTAACTACAAACAGATTGATAACTTTGCCAGCATAACTGAAATCTCATACCCAAGACTCACGAAACAGCAGCGTGAACAGTTATGGCTGCTTGATAGTGGTGCCAGCAGACATATGGTGAGCAACAAACAACTATTCAATAATCTCATAGACCACAACTCTAACGTAACAGTGGCAAATGGCCTAAGGACCAAGGCCATAGGTATAGGAATTGTATACATACCCAGGCTTGGAGAAGTGAATGATGTTCTGTATGTTCCAAAACTGGAACATAACCTTCTAAGCATTCTTAAATTAAGTGATACTTGCAACATAGTTTTCTCAAAAGGGGGTGCCATGGTGACCAGGGATGTCCATATGGTGGGAGAGGTTATTAAAATTAATGACCTACCATACTACTCCCCCATTGTAAGACATGAGGAGTCTGGGGCCAGTTATCAAGCCAATACTGGTGACCCTAATAATGACTCTCAGTCAGGGTCCGAGGTCAGCCATAAAGAATGCAGACAAAAGAAGAGGTGTAATTGTAATGATGTAAATAAGTGTAAAGGCACCAAATCTGTAAGATTTGTTACAGAGCACTGTGATGAGCAATCCAGAAATACCAATTCTATATCGATTGGTAAGCCTCTGCACGATGAATGTGCCCATCACCTGCATAGGAGGATAGGCCATCTTAGCTTCCTGATAGTGCAGAAATTGCCTGAGTGCTCTAGGGGGTTATGTATAAAGGGTTGTGATGTTTACATGGAATGCTCTGTTTGCAAGGGAGCTAAATAGGGTGAAGCCAGCACCCAGAAAATCACAGAGGCAATCAAAGCGCATTTTTGAGCTGGTGCATATAGACCTGGTGGACCCATTGAAGCCCTCCCTTGGTAGGAATCTCTACTTTCTTACCATAGTGGACAACCATAGTAGATATGGATTTGTGTACCCCCTCAAATCCAAAGATCAGGCCTTCACTAAATTTAGGGAATTTTACAATTTGGTCCAAACTCAACATAAAATCAAGATTCAGAGAATCTTGACAGACAGAGGAACTGAGTTCAACTCTGCCAATTTCTCTGTCTGGTTGAAAGAAAGGGGGATCGTCCATCTTAGGACAGCACCTTAATCAGCTTTCCAGAATGGAGTGGCAGAGAGGAGAAATGGCATCCTCCAAGCCATGATGAGATGCGCTCTTGAGGATGCTGGTTTAAATTTTGGAGGACGCCATTTCTCCTCTCTGCCACTTATTGGGCGGAGGCCATATTGTACTCAAACTACACTCTCAACAGAGTATGGTCAAGTGTAGTACAAAAAACCCCATACAAGGTGGTCTATGGCTGCAAGCCAAATTTAAGACATCTCCATGTGTTTGGGGTGATGGCCGATGTAAATGTCCCCAAAGACTTAAGGAAGAAGGGGGACAGGAGGTCAATCAAATTAAGATTTGTAGGGTATGAGCCTGGGTCCAAGGCTTACAAATTTGTTGACAATAACAAGAAGATTGTCATATCTAGATTGGCCACTTTCTACCAAAGTACCAACTGGAGTAGAATTCACACAAACGAAATTCTGACTCCCAAACCTGCCCAAGATTCGGTCAGCAAAGTTAAAAATGTGTCAGGAAGCCCATCTAGTGATGGTGACACATCTGGCTCAGAGGATAGTGGAGAAAGGGTAATCTCCAAACCCCTTAAGGGAATCCTCAAGAATCAAGTGGGAGTGACCTGGAAGAAGGGGCACTCCAAATTGAAAATTGGTGAAATTGACAGTGATGAAGATGATAATTTGGATAATTCAGATTGTGAAAAGGAGCCAGTTAATAGACCAATTCGGACTACTAGAAACAAAATGCCCAGTAGATACAATGACTTCATCCCTTGTGTGAACTTGACATCAACCACTCCTCAAAAATATGAGGATGTATTAAAGCTGCCTCCAAAAGAGCAGGGCAATTGGTGTACTGCTATGGAATTGGAAATGAACAGCCTCAGGAAGTTAGAGGTGTTCACACCAGCTAAATTGCCAAAAGACAAGAGAGTAATTGGCACAAGGTTGGTTTATAAAAAGAAGCCACTAGATGATGGGAACTTCTTATATAAGGTGAGACTGGTGGCACAGGGATTCTCGCAGAGATACCCTGATGACTTTGACGACACCTTCTTGCCCACAGTACACCCAGAGAGTGTACAGACAGCTCTCACAGTGGCAGCCATACATGGTGAGAGTGTGCTACAGTTTGAAGTGCAAATGGCCTATTCGCACGCCAAATTGGATAAGGAGATATATGTAAAAGCACCTCCGGGCGTAGATCATAGAGAAGATGAAATCTGGCTTCTTAATAAAAGTTTCTATGGTCTAAAACAGTCTGGAAGAAGGTGGTATGAATGCCTTACCGAGTGTCTAGGGCAAATAGGTTTCACCGCCTCACCAGCTGATGAATGTGTTTTCATCAGGGAGGATAAAGATGTCAAGGAGACTGTTTTGGTATATGTTGATGATATTTTATACATCAGCAAATCAGAGGAAAGAAGTAAATTCTTCTCTGATCAGATAAGTCAAATGTTTGCCCTGAAGCCTCTAGGCCGGATTGACAAATTCCTGGGGGTTCAGTGTACAAAAACTGAGAAAGGATTCGAGCTTTCTCAGTGGGACAAAATCATAGATTTGATTGGCAGGTGCAACATGGCAGAGGCCAAGCCCTGTGACACTCCCATGCAAACAGACTTCACCAGGAATATGTACAGTGAATGTGAAGATTTTGAGAACAAGACACTCTATAAATCTGTATTGGGCTCACTTCTGTACATAGCCAACTGGACAAGACCAGATGTTAGTCTGGCTGTAAATATGTTGTCCAGACATTCTGAGAACCCCACTCACTTACACTGGGATGGGATCAAAAGAGTCCTCAGATACCTTAAGGCACTGCTGATTATACTCTCCTTCTAGAACCTTACATTTCTGATGTACCCAATTTGTATACTTATTCTGATGCTGACTGGGCCGGCGATACAAAGTCAAGGAAAAGTACTTCTGGGTATATTATCTTCTTAAATAACAGCCCAATACATTGGTATTCTGGAAAACAAAAGCTTATAGCTACTTCCACTGCTGAGGCAGAATATGCTTGTTTGTCTAAAGTGGCTAATAACCTCATCTGGTTTGATAAGTTGTTGAAAAGCATATGGAAGGAACCTGAATACCCTATAACAATATATGAAGATAATAAGGCAGCTATTGAGATATCTAGGGCTGAAGCCGTTGGACAGAGGTCACGGCATATAGATATCAAGTACAAACATGTAAGACAACTGTGCAAGATTGGTTTCATTAAAACCATATTCACCGAGACAAAGGAGCAAATAGCGGATGTATTTACAAAGCCCTTACCGAGAGAACAACATATGTATCTGTTAGATAAGATACCTCTGACTGTATAAAGTACACTCATGGTTGTTTAAGCAATTGTACATTGTATATTGTCCATAGTATATATAGCCCAATGTATATAAAATTGTAAATGCACAGAGAAGGGGGTTGTTAGAAAATATATTTTCTGTTGCTGTGCAATTTACAATGTTTGGATTTGAAAGGTCAAATCCACCAATGGCAGTGTGACACCACATACCTTCACAAGCCACGCCCCTGCACTATAAAAGGGGCAGCCTAACTGCAATTTACCTCAGTTTCTCTGAGTTTCTTTGGTTTCTCAAGTTGTCTCTGTTCTGCTTTCTGCTGTGTCTGAATAATAAGCTGTCAGTGAGATATATGTGCTGCATAGGCAGACAATATCAAGGAGCCTCAAGAAAAGCTCAAGCTGAAAGGAAAAGAGGACATTCCTAGGCTAGAGACTGCTTAACTATATTTATGAGGACTAAAGGGACAGAGAAACTCCAACTACATAGGTAGTTGTAAAACTAAGAAGACCTGAGGGGAAAACAACAATGATGAGAGGACACTGGTAATATTCTTTTCTGAGTGTTTATTAACTTAAACTGCTTGTTACAATAAATATTGATTTGAAAACACCTGGGCTCGACTTTTTACATAATTTAAATATATAGACAGAGTTTAAAGGTCCACAAATATTAATTGATCATAGGATTGATTAATAAATTCTTAATACAGAGATTCTTATTTTTTGCCTATTTTTTAATTTCTTTTTGCTCCTTTTTAAATTTAACCATTTCCTATTTCACCATTACTAATTTTGCTTTGTTTTTTATTCAGCAGGTAAAAAACAATCCATATTCTTTTTCATATTCATATCTGTGTATACACACATGAACAATATACAAATAGAAATGTGTATTTATACTGAAAAAACATGATGGAAATTGCAGCAGCAAGTAATTTATCTTAAGATCAAAACTAGTATTGTAAAATAAATACTGTTTAAGTGTCTAATTTAAATAAATGATTTAATAATTTAATTTAACTTTTAAAATATAAATTAAAAGTTGACCTAGTGCAACATTTAGTTCTGATAAATATCACTCATTTATTCTTCTTTTCAGGTCCGTTCCACTTTTCCTCCCCTGGTTTTGAGGGACAGACAGCATTTCCCTTTCTTTTACTCCACTTTTCCCACAGAAACAAATCCGTATCTAGGGATCATCAAAATCCTCCAGTATTTCAAGTGGACATTGACTGCCCTGCTTGCTGCAGATACTGAAAATGGAGAGAAATTTCTGAGATTCTTCACACCTATGCTTGACCAGAATGGCATTTGTGTTGTTTTTACAATGACCATTTCAGAATATAGGTTTGATTTTAAGGAGAAGGATGCTGGACTTTTATATAGAAAAGTTAAGATCTTTATTTACCATGCTGAGGTCCAAAACTTTGTGGGTGGATTTTCAACTACACTAAATTTCCTGATGGACATGAAGGGATATGTTGTAGGGAAAGTTTGGATAATAACTTCTATTTGGGACCTCACTTTCCGGATGTCATTAACTATAAAGTTCAGAAACAAAAGCTACCGGATCTTTTCTTTTCTTAGTCGCACAGATAAAAAGATAAATTTTGATGAACAACTGGATTCTTTTACTGAGGGAATTGTGGATGAAATCTATTCGTGTTCCTATTCAAAGCATGCCCCATCCGTGAAAGGCTGGACAAGGTGCAGAGAGAAAGAAAAACGGAGGCTTTTGTCTCAAGAGGAGAGGGAAAGGATTCTGTCCATGGATGGCTACCACATTTACCATACTATCTGGACAGTTGCACATGCTTTACACACAGCTTATACTCTCCAGGCCCAGCGAAGGGCCACAGAGAATAGAAACAGATCAGGAGTTCAACGACTGCAGCCTTGGCAGGTACTTTTCCATTCTATCACAAAGATTTCTTCTGAAGAAGAGAATCCAGTCTCCCATATTGGAATTTTAGGCCTTTTATGAAGTTTTTGCATAAACCAATTATTAAATTTAATTTCCTTTTTATCCAATTGTGTGATGCTGGGGAATTATATGTTGTTCAGATTCATCTTCAACTGGCAGAGCTTCTGCAACTTGTCAATAAATTAATAGAAGCACCTCCGACTTTCCTTTAAGAACCCCCACTTGGATAAGTCTCCATTTCTGTAAGCTGTCTCAGAAGACGCAGTCTAGTGTTTCAGTTTGGAAATTTGAAGAGCTTCCCCATCTCCTGGACCAACACCTTCTCTACAATTTTGCAACTAAGCTATCCGAGAAATATGTCCTTCTTTTTTCTCAACTGCTTCTTTCTGCCTTTTCCCATAATGTCTTCCTCCTCCTCAGTCCATGAGTGAGATGGCCATAAGTCCTGTTCAGCTACATAGGTGCTAAAGTAGCCTTGCATTCTTTATTCTGAAACCATCTGAGGGCAATTTCCAGATGTCTCAAACCTATTAGGAAGGGTCACCCATGACCTGGAAGGGAAGTCAAGCCACTGTGAGATGACCGAAAGGAGAGACAAATACCAGACCAGCATTGGTTGGTTCCAGATCCAGGGTGGATGGGATGCTCTTCAGATTAGTTCTGGACAATTGTTCTTAGCCCCTCAACCAAACCTTGTGCTACAGGGAAGACATCTGTGGAATCAGGAGAGTTTAGATCTTCCAATCCCACTTTTCTATTTTCTTCAAGTGACTCATTTCTTTCTCTTTCTTATTTTAGCTTCACCCGTTCCTACACATCTCCCAGCATTACAATAATTCCATAGAGGGAGTCTATTTGGATGAGAAAGGGGACCTGGCTGCAGACTTTGACATCACGTACTGGGTGAGGTTTCCCAACTGGACACTTTACAAAATGAACGTTGGGAGTCTGGAAAGAGAGGGATGCTCAGAAGGCAAATTCAAGTTCAGAATGGACCAGAATGCCATCAGAAGGGCCATGCAGGTCGATGAGGTAGGGAATATACTTTCTTTTATTTGACATATCGTATATCTTGTTTGAAATCTGTTTTTCCCCCTCAACTACCCTCTTAACTGTGTGCCAAAAGGAGCCCTTCAGCCACAAAATTCAGGGGTCCTTTTATGACTTGTTTGTTAAAGCCATGGCAGAACCAGAGATGTTCTGCATGGGTCTTTGGAGATTACTGAGACATTTCTGCCCCCAAAGCATTTATCAGGTGCTACAGGACAGGACATGGCAGCTTCAGTGAAATAAGTGTTGTACCTGATGATTCTTGATGAATGTATCTTTTCTTTTATGTACACTGAGAGCATTTGCACCAAGACAAATTCCTTGTGTGTCCAATCACACTTGGCCAATAAAGAATTCTATTAAGTCCTTCACCAACTTCATTGATGTTCATTATCATAGCCAACATCCCACTCAAGAAAACAGAACAGGAAAAAAAACCTACTTGACTATAGATGATTTCACAGAAAGATTCAAGAAGAGTAAAGAAGTATTTTTTTGCCTTTTTCCATTCAGGTTCTGATGAGAGCTAACCCTATCCAGCTTCTTCACATCAGCAAACTTTCTTAGATGCTACTACTTAACTGGGCATAAAGAAATGTATTGAGATGTCTTGCTGAATGTGAGCTACTTTCCCTTCATTCTACATTTTTATGATAAAAAGGAACAAAACCCAAAGAAAAAGGAATAGGTTCTGTAAAAGAATCCTGCTCAATACTTATTTCCACTTATATTTTACAGAAATCAAATATATGAATTCCAATGTTTTGGAAAATAGCTTGACCCCTTCCTCTCGGTGACAGCCCCTCAAATATTGGAACACTGCTATCTTGTCTCCCCTGGTCCTTCTCTTCACTTGACTAGCCATGCCCAGTTCCTGTAACCGTTCTTCATATGTTTTAACCTCCAGTTCCCTAATCATCCTGGTTGCTCTTCTCTGCTCTCTTTCTAAAGTCTCATCATCTTTTATATATTGTGGTGACCAAAACTGGATGCTGTATTCTAGGTGTGGTATACTAAGGCTGTATAGAGTGGTATTAGTACCTCACTTGATCTTGACTGTATCCCTCTGTTAATGCAACATAGGATTGCATTGGCTTTTTTGGCTGCTGCGCACATTGTTGGCTCATATTTTATTGATTGTCCACTAAGACTCCAAGATCCCTCTCACAGTTATTGCTATTAAGCCTGGTTTCATCCAGTTTATATGTGTACTTTTGTTTTTTCTTGACTAAGTGTAAGATTAAAGGCCTGTGGACTAAAACATATGAAGAACAGTTGCTGGAACTGGGTATGGCCACTCTAGAAAAAAGAAGGACTAGGGGTGACATGATAGCAGTATTCCAGTATTTGAGGGGCTGTCACAAAGAGGAGGGGGTCAACTTATTTTCTAAAGCACCAGAGGGCAGAACAAGAAACAATGGATGGAAACTAATCAAGGAGAGAAGCAACCTGGAACCAAGGAGAAATTTCCTGCCACTGAGAATTAACCAGTGGAACAGCTTGCCTTGTGAAGTTGAGACAAGTTGTCCTTATCTTTGTTTTCCAGACATTAAGACTCAATCCTACTTTTTCACTTTCATCCTTGATTTTCTAGATTATTTTCTTCATGTTTCCTTATTTTTAGCCAATAATGTTGTATCATGTCCAAGTTTCGATGCGGTAAATCTAAACTTGAGGCAGTAGTTTGGTTTGGTCCTTCTATTTTACCTCATATTTCCTAGGGACATCAGTTCCACTTATTTCACTGAATGCTCCTTTTCTTTATTTTCAGCCCCTGCCGAGCTCTCGGTGCGTGGATAGCTGCCTTCCTGGATTTGTCAGGCTGCTGGACCCCATGAAGGCAGTTTGCTGTTACCATTGTGTTCCTTGTGCAGAAGGGACCATTTCCACTCAGGAAGGTGGGTGACTTCAGAGAGAAAAGTTGTATCCCTACATGGCTTGAGACCAAATTATCTGAAGGACCATCTTTTCCTTCACATAAACCTGATTGGGCAGGCAGGGAATGTTGCGATTCCCCATTCCTAAGATGGTACATCCGGTGGGACATAATAAATACATAAATGTGGGACATAATAAATACATAAATGTGAAGCCCATCATTATTAATAAAGAATAGGAAGGGAAAAATGAAGATATATAAAAATCTAGATGTTTCATCTCCACATTGAGCAATTGGGTGTATGTATGTATGTATATATGTATGTATATATGCAGGGGTGGACATTCAAATTTCTTAACAACTGGTTCTGTGGCCATGGCCTAATTTGTGGGCATGACTGGCTGGGCATGGCTTGTATGTAAATATTGTAAATATTGATGTAAATATTGATTTTTTTATTAAAAAAATCAGGCAAAGCAGGCAGGCAGATTGAATTGCTCACAGAAGGAACGTTGGTAGACTTACCTGTGAATGCACCTTCTTAGATGGTGAAGACAGGATCCATGCATGGGATGTATTCAGCTCTGTTTGGCTATAGACTGAATAGAAAAACTGAAGACACACCTCCTCCGGGCCACTGTCTCCAGTTCTGCATGAAGTTGAGGCTGTCCTATATAAGCTGCAAGAGTCCAATCTTTGTATAACATTCATGATTAGTAACAACTTAGATTTTAGTCCAATACACAACATGATTGCCAGATTCTAATAAATGGATGGGTCTGGATCCTTCACCATCTGAGATGGCTCACAGGTACAGGTAAGTCTACCAATGCTCCTTCTCCAGAATGGTTTCGACAGGATCCATGCATGGGACATACCAAAGCAATGTCCATTGGGAGGGATTCTAACCCTGATGAGACTGATCTTCTGGCAATACCTTTTGGAGCACTCTCCTTCCAAATGCCGCTTCCACGGAAGCGAAAGAGTCCAGTTTATAATGTCTAACAAACGGTGAGGGAGTAGACCAAGTCACCACCTTACATATTTCTTCCACTGAAGCCTGAGTGCTGCAAGCTGCTATAATGGCTGCACTACATGTTGAGTGAACCGTGATGTGAGATGGGACAGGTAAGTCCTGTGCCTTGTAAATGTTAGCGATGGTTGCTCTAATCCATCTGCCTATGGAAGAAGATGACACCCTTTGTCCCAAGTATTTCTGATGATAAGAAATAAACATTGCTTCTGTCTTTCTACAGGAAGTTGTCCTTTTTATGTAGATTTGGAGAGCTCTCCTTACATCTAAGGTATGCCAAAGTTTTTCTTTAGGGTGAGATGGATTAGGACAAAAATTTGGAAGAACGATTTCTTGCCCCCTATGGAAATGGGAATTGACTTTTGGTATAAAAGTAGGATCCAATCTTAAAACAACTCGATTGGTGTGAAAAATACAGAGATCAGGTCTTATTGACAGAGCTGCAAGCTCAGATATCCATCTGGCAGACGTAATTGCCACAAGAAAAATTACTTTATATGATAAATGTTGTAGACTGACAGTTCTCAAAGGCTCAAAAGGTGACAGAGTACCCTTGCAGTACCCTGGAAAGGTCCCATGATGGAAATCTATGAATGACCCCTGGTCTTAAATTTGTTGCCCCTATAAGGAAACGCCAAATTAAAGGATCTTGTGACAATAAATCCGAACTTGTACATGAAATTACTGATGAAAGAGCTGCAACCTGTCTACGAAGAGTTGCTGGGTCCAGACCCTTGTCCAATCCTTGTTGTTTCCGATCTTGGTCTGAACAATCTCACCTTCAGCTGTTCATTGCGAGGAAGCCGCTCGGCATTAGGGAACAAAGCGAAACAAATAGCCTTTTGTGCTCGAACTACTGAGCTCTCCCTTACATGGGCAGGCTACTGATACCAAAAGCCCCGAGGCTTCGAAAAGCCTATTTCGCTGATAGTCCTTTAAGGACTGTTGTGTGGATAGTCCAAAATAACAAATATCAACAAAAAAGGCATTACAAACACCCCTCTATGTGAAAGTATAGAGGAGCAAAAAATTAAGTGTCTATTCTGCTGAGACTGAATAGAAGAAATGGGGACGGTGGCCGGAGGGGGTGTGCCTTCAGTTTTTCTATTCAGTCTATAGCTGAACAAAGCTGAATACATCCCATGCATGGATCCTTTCGAAACCATTCTGGAGAATCACAGATTTAATCAGAGATCTATCTTTCTGCAATCTGCTGCCTGAGTCTGCACTGAAAAATAGAAGCTTCAGTCCTAAGGAAGGTTCAGCTCTGCTCTCAGGCCACGTCTCCCCGCTCCCCGAATATCACCCCAGCAATATGAGCCTCAGGAAAGCCTCCGGAGGTTCCCTGGAATGCTGACAGCCTCTTCAGTGAAGGCAAAGAAGTACAACAGCAATCTAGATTAGTTAAAAAGCAAGGAATCCCATGATTTCCTGCTTTCTAGCTAATCTAAATCACCCAGCACAGCTGATAATCAGAACAGCTGACGGTCGGGAAAAAAAGAAGGAAAAATAGCAACTTACCAAAAATTAGGCAAAGGCACAATGCAGGTAAGCTGGATGGCATAAATGGGAGGTAAGGAGTGACGGGGCAGTACAGGGCCAGCTAGTGGCACGATTTGCTGGTTTTCTGAACTGTGTAGAATCTTAACAACTGGTCCTATAGAACTGGTCCAACCAGGTAGAATCCCACCCCTGTATGTATGTATGTATGTATGTATGTATCAGAGGTGGTTTGCTGCCCAAAAAAAGAGGGGAGAAATTCCCTCCCCCGGTTCCTTTGCTGGACCTGGAAACCTTGTCTGCTGGGCTTTCTGGGCAATGCAGAGCTGGGCGTGATGCTGCAATCATCCCCTCATGCCCAGTCTCCAGGAGACTGGCCAGAAGCGCCTGGTGGGCTTGGGCTTTTTCCTCGGGAAGGAAAGGTGCATTCCCTATTTCCCTCTATGACCTGCCTTGGAAAAAGCCACCCTCACAATCGGACTCCCTTTCTTCCAATACTCCTGTGGGGAACCCAGGCTTGGAGCAGCAGCAACATTTTGGACCTTGTTAAGGAGGACTGCTTGTCTGCCCCAGTCATGTGTTTTCCAGGGCTGCTTGGAGTGAAAAGCATGCAATATGCTGCCGCTAAGCTCCTCCAGGGTTCCTTGCATGAGCGCTGGAAGAAAATTGGATGATGGTCGGCTTGGAGCAGCAGCAGATGGAGTTCAGGGCGCACAATCTACTCCTCAAGCTCCCAATGCCTGAACCGGCAAGTTGGAAGAGAGTTTCTCCATTGTGCTGGTGAGTAAGTACAGATCGAGTGGGCCTTTTCCTTCCCCCCACCTCCCCATCCCAATCGAGCATGGTGCAGACAGCCCAATGGAGGCAAAAAACAGGGTGTTTCCATTGTCCCTTCTCTTTTTTTCTCCCTGGCCTCCTTTTGCCAGCATGCACCAGGCAGGGGGGAAGGGGCTCGGAATGTTACGTAGGAAATCGCCCTGTCTCTGCAGCATCGGCCCTCCTGCGCCCCCCCACCTTGCCATGAGTGAGGTTGAGTTGGCCACACCCACCCAGTCACATGACCCCCCCAAGCCATGCCCACCCAACCAGTCACTAGGCAAACCGGTTGTTATATTACTTGAAGCCCACCACTGGGGGTGTGTGCATGCGTCTGTGTGTGTATACGGATGCATATAGGGGTGGGATTCTACTGGTTCGGACCGGTTCGTGTGAACCGGATGTTAAATTTGCATCTGGTTCACTGAACTGGTATTTGAAACAACCAGCTGGCCCTGCCCACCACTCCCCTCCCAGGAGTCTTCACGTGGCCCATTTTTGATGCAGGTAAATGCAGGGTCTGCATGGAGGCTCTAGGAGGGGGAAAATGGGCCTTCTGGAAGTACTGAAAGTTGTGAAAAGTTGTGAAATGGGACTGTTTCCAGCTTCTGGAGGGCCTCCAGAGCCCGGGGGTGGCCCGGGTTTAGCACGGAGACGGCATTGGTCGCACTGGTGGATGATCTCTGGAGGGCTCAGGACAGAGGATTTTCCTCTGTCCTGGTCCTGTTAGATCTCTCAGCGGCTTTTGATACCATCAACCATGATATCCTGTTGCGGCGTCTCGGGGAGGGTGGGAGTGGGGGGCACTGTTTTGCAGTGATTCTCCTCCTACCTCTCGGGGCACTCACAAACGGTGTTGACAGGGGGGCAGAGGTCGACTCCAAGGGCTCTCATTTGTGGGGTCCCCCAGGGGTCGATCCTCTCACCCCTCTTGTTCAACATCTATATGAAGCCGTTGGGAGAGATCATCCATGGGTTTGGGGTGAGGTATCATCAGTACGCTACCCAGTTGTACATCTCCACCCCAAACCAAATCAGTGATGCCCTCTCCGTGATATCCCATTGGATGTGGTGGAGACCTGGATGGACGGGAACATGCTTCAGCTCCATCCAGCCAAGACTGAGTGGCTGTGCATACTGGCATCATGGTCCAGTCAAGAGATTCTATCTTTGGTCATGGGGGGAGAGGTGTTGTCCCCCGTGGATAGTGCATGGAACTTGGGGGTCCTCTTGGACTCATGGCTCAGGTTAGAGGAGTAGGTGGGAACCATGGCCAGGGGGGCCTTTGCCCAGGTCTGACTGGTTCACCAGTTATGCCCATATCTGGATTGGGATGCCCTGCGTACAGTCACTCATGCACTTGTTACCTCCTGACTTTACTACTGCAACACTCTCTATTTAGGACTGCCCTTGCGTATCATCCGGAGGCTTCAGCTGGTGCATAATGTGGCCGCGTGGGCTGTGATGGGAGTTTCCTGGTAATCCCATGTTACGCTCCTCCTGCGCGACCTGCATTGGCTACCGGTTGCCCTACGGGTGAGATTCAAGGTGTTGGTGTTAGCATCCAAAGTCCTGCAATGCATGGGTCCAGGATATTTATGTCTCCTGCCGGCATCGAATACCAACCGCCCTGTGCAAGCACACAGGCAGGGACTATTCGGGGTACCATCTGCAAGCCAGTACCAGCTGGCGGTGCCCCTGGGAAGGGCCTACTCTGTGGCAGTTCCCGCCTTGTGGAACCAGCTGCACCTGGGGCTCCATCTGGCCCCTGACCTCCACACCTTCTGTCGCGATTTGAAAACCTGGCTGTTCGAACAGGCCGGCCTGGGCTGACCTCTTGAGGGGGGTGTTAAATTTTTATAATTACTGGGTAGTCTAGACTAATTGGGCTTGTCATGTTTAATATTGTTTTCATTAATGAATTATTTATATTTGTTTTAGTTGTGAGCCGCCCTGAGTCCTCTTGGAGAGGGGGCAGCATACAAGTCCAATCAAAATAAATAACAGAAGATCTGGGGATCATCCTTACTTCCTTTGCTTTACTTTTCTCTTTGAGCACCGGCTTTGTTTTAAGCATATTCATTAAGTACATGGAAACTCCAGTAGTCAAAGCCAACAACCGGGACCTGTCCTACCTGCTCCTCATTTCCCTCCTGCTTTCCTTTCCGTCTTCCTTCCTCTTTATTGGCCAGCCAAGGAGATCCACCTGCCTTCTGAGACAAGCAGCCTTCAGCATCATTTTCTCAGTGGCTGTCTCTTCTCTCTTGGCCAAAACCATCATGGTGGTGCTGGCCTTCCTAGCCACCAAGCCAGGGAATAGTGTGAGGAAATGGTTGGGGAAGTCTTTGGGCAACTCCATTGTCCTTTCTTGCTCTGTTGTCCAAACTCTGATCTGCAGTTTCTGGTTGGGTACTGCTCCCCCATTTCCAGACTCAGATATGCATTCCCAGGCTGGAGAAATTGTCCTGCAGTGCAACGAAGGATCAGTCACCATGTTTTACACCACACTTTGCTACATGGGCTTCCTGGCAGCTGTCTGCTTGGTGGTGGCATTCCTGGCCCGGAGGCTGCCTGGGGCCTTCAATGAAGCCAAGCTGATCACCTTCAGCATGCTGGTCTTCTGCAGCGTTTGGATCTCCTTTGTGCCCACGTACCTCAGCACCAAGGGCAAATACATGGTGGCTGTGCAGGTCTTCTCCATCTTGGCCTCCAGTGCTGGGCTGCTGGGGTGCATCTTTTTCCCCAAGTGTTACATTATCCTTTTTCGACCTGATTTGAATACAAAGGAGCAGCTTATTCTGAAAAGCAAAACAGAAATGTGATTTTAAATGTGCACAATTTTTCAAGGACCAGGAGACCCATTTGCTTATTTCTTTTTCCCAAGAGAAATACTTAGATCTAATGTGATTATTTCCTAGGGAAGCCCAATCTATTTGCTTTATATTTTATATTTCCCTTCTAACAAGACACAATTTGTTAAAAGATAAACATATAGTAGAATTTGAACTTAACTTTTTAAACAACAACCACAACAAATTTTAAAATATAAGTAAATAAAAATGAATCCTTTTGCAAAATCAAGCTGTCAATTTTTTGTAGCACATTCACTGTGAATCTGTAAAGAACCTTTATATGCTGTTGTCAACTTGTAAGACATTTCTATGTCTGTTGCCATGTTGCCATGAGAAAGAGGTGGGAAAGATCTTTTTTTTAAATAAAATTTTTATCATTTTCCAAAGACAAACAAAACAAACAAACATAAAACATAAACCAATAACAATTTCAAGTGTGTTGATTGGTCACAAATCTCAGTGCCATCTCCTCACCATCAATACTCCGTATTACAGAAAAAAAAAGCTATACAAGAAGTAATAGAAAAAAAAGAAAGATACAACCACCTATATTCTATTTGGAGAGATCTCAAAAAACTTATGCATTTTAATTCATACGTTACCTAAATTTTCTCCTCTATTAACCAATATCATTATTATTAACTCGCTACAGTATTATAATCTCTATATTATATTTTCATTCAACCATTTTATTTATCTCCATTATATCCATATATTACCAAGCTTTTTTATCTAACCATTGATAAAACATACTCCGTATCTCGTAAAACTGTTTTTCTTCTTGATCTCTAATTTCAAATGTTAATCTACTCATTTCAGCACAGTCCAACATTTTCTTAATCACTTCCTCCTGCGCAGGTATCTTGTCGTTTCTCCAATTTTTAGCAAATACAATTCTAGCAGCTGTTAACACATCAACAATCAGATATTTCAATTCTTTGCTGAATGTCTCTGGTACAATTCCCAGTAAAAATATCTCAGGTTTCAAGTCTATATGTTGTTGTGTCATTTTTTCCAACCACATGTGGATTTTAGTCCAATATCTTTTTGCATCAGTGCAAGTCCACCACATATGGTAATAGGAACCTGGTATCTGATGACATTTCCAACACTTGTCTGATTTATCCTTAAACATTCTTGCAATCCTTCTTGGGGATAAGTGCCACCTGTAAAACATCTTATACAAATTTTCTTTATATGCAGTTGACATTGTCATTTTATAGTTCTGATCCCATAATGTTTGCCATTATGGCAATTATGCCATTATGCCATCTATCCCATAACCCAAACTTTTTCCCCAACCAATCATTGTTTCCTTAACCTGTTTCTCCTCCATTTGAACTTCTAATAAGTATCCATAAAGTTTTTAAATTACTTTTTCATTCGTGCCCATCAAAATTTTATCCAATTCAGTTTGCTTATTATAGATACCTTCAGCCCTAACATCCTCATCATGTCTAGATTGTATTTGCAAATATGAGAACCAGTTCATTTTTATTCCTTGTTCTTGTAGTGTTTGCATTGATTTGAGTTCACCCTTTTCATTTAAAATCTCTCCATATCTAATTGTTTGTTCCTTTTTATATATTATTGGATATGAAAAAGCTTCAATAGTAGATACCCATAATGGAATTTGTATATAGTGTTATTTTTTTAATTTTTTTCCAGTTTAAAAACAAAGCTTCTCGAATATAATGCCTTCTAAAATATCCTTGCTTTTTAGTTCCCTTATACCATAAAAAAGCATGCCATCCTAGTAACAAGTCATGACCTTCTAAAGTTAATATTTCTCAACATTATCCATTCCTTCACCCACATCAGACTTGAAGCTTGATAATACAATTCCCAGTTGGGTAGTGCGAACCCCCCTCTTGACCTTGCATCTTGTAATAGTTTAAGTTTAATTCTTGGTTTTTTGCCATGCCATATAAATTTTGATACAATTTTATTTAAATCCTCAAAAAACTCTTTCCCAAGTCTAATTGGTATCGTCTGAAATAAATATAAGATTCTAGGCAATACATTCATCTTAACTGTTGATATCCTACCAATAAGAGATAATTGCATATTTTTCCACCTTTCCAGATCTGTCGCTATCTGTTTCTTAAGTTTAATATAATTATCTTCTTTCAGTGTACTACATCTTGATGTAATATATATTCCTAAATATTTAACCTTATTTGTGATCTGAATCTGTAATATATCTTCTAACTCTTTCTTACTAGCATATTCTTTGTTAGGATCTTTGTTTTATCTTTATTAATTTTTAAGCCTGCCACCATTCCATATTCTTCTATTTTCTCTATCAATTTAGGTGCTGATTTAAGTGGATCCTCTAATATGAATACCAAGTCATCTGCAAACGCCTATAATTTATATTCTTCTTTTTTAATCTTCATTCCTTTTATTTCTTCATCTTCTCTGATAGCTCTATTCAACACTTCTAATGTTAGAACAAACAGCAGAGGCGACAGAGGGCAACCTTGCCTAGTTCCTTTTCTTATCCCTATAGATTCTGTCAGTTCTCCATTTACCAAGATCTTCGCTGTTTGCTTGTTATATATTGTCTCAATGGCCTGCATAAAATTTTTCCCAAAACCCATTTGTGCCATTTGCGATATCATAAAATGCCAGTTCAAATTATCAAAAGCTTTTTGTGCATCTAAGAACATCAGTGCCATCTGTTTTTCAGGATGTGCTTCATAATATTCCAAAGTATCTAAAATTATTCTCACATTTTGCTTAATTTGTCGTTTTGACAAAAATCCATTTTGATCCATATGAATAAATTCATTTAAATATCTTTTCATTCTTCCTGTCAAAATTGAAGCAAAAATTTTATAGTCTGAGTTCAACAGTGAAATAGGTCTATAATTTTTAACTTGTTGTAAATCCATTTCTTCTTTAGGTATAAGGGTAATATAGGCTTCTAGCCATGTCTCAGGTATTCTCTTTTTTAATAACACTTCATTCATAACTTCTAAAAGATGGGTGCTTAACACCTCCTGAAAAGTCTTATAGAATTCCGCCAGTAAGCTATCTGGACCTGGTGCTTTTCCAGGATTTTGTTTCTTCAGGGCTTCTGTCAATTCCATCATAATTATATTCCCTTCCAACATTGTTTCAATATCTTTAGGTATTTGTGGTAATCTTGCCTTTTGTAAATATTGTTTAATTTTTTCTTCTGTGGTGTCTTCTTGAGAATACAGTTTTTCATAGTAATCTCGAATAATTCTTTTCTTTTCAACATTCCCATATTGAACATTCCCTTTGCCATCTATTAATTGGCTAATTTTCTTTGCTTCCCTTTCCTTTCTAAGTTTATAGGCTAGCCATCTTCCTGGTTTATTCACATTTTCAAAATAATTGTGTTTAACACCTTTAATCTTTTGAGCAAGTTCTTCCTTTTCCATTAAACACATTTTGTGTTTAATCATATCCATTTTCATTTTAATGTCTTTTCTTTGCAGTGATTGTTGTAATTCTTTTTCTAATTTTATAAAGTCATCTTCCAATATTTTAAATGTCTTTTTCTGTTTAATGTTCCTTTTCCTTGTATAGTCAATTATTATTCCTCTTGTATAAGCCTTCATCGCATCCCAGCAGATTTGCAGTGATGTGTCTTCTTTTTTATTTTCTTTTTTTAAAAAAAAACCAAACCCTATCTCAATTTTCTTTTTAAACTCTTCTTCTTTCAAAATCATATTATTTAATGTCCATCTAGATCTTCTCTTCTGTCCTTTCCAAACAACGGTCAGTGGATTATGATCCGCCCAGGTCCCAATTTCTATTTGAATTTCTTTTATATTAGAAAGCATATCTGCAGATGCCCATATCATATCTACTCTTGACCATGATTCATGCCTATTTGAATAGAAAGTAAAATTTTTATTTCCAGTATTTTTCTCTCTCCATATATCTTTAATATTCATTTCTTCTGTCATTTGAGAAAAGGACTTAGGTAGCTTTCTTCTAACTTTCTTTTTAGTTCCTTCTGATTTGTAATCGAGTTGATCATTGATTATCCCATTAAAATCTCCCATCAAGTAAATATTTACATAGTCCAGTTCAGTTAGTTTTTGATGTAATTTCTTATAAAATTCTTCTTGATTCTCACTTGGTGCATATATTGCTATCAAAAGCGTTTTAACGTTGTTATCCATTATCTCCACCATTAAAATCCTCCCTTCCTCATCTGTGTGAATCATTTCTGTAGTAATTGTATCTTTAATGTACAGAGCCACTCCTCTCTTTTTACATTGTGCCAGTGAAGTAAATAGTTTCCCTAACTTTCTTTGTCTCAATACATATTCATGTTGTTTTTTAATGTGAACCTCTTGTAGACAAATTATATCAAATTTTAATTTCTCTAATTTGTGAAATATTTTCCTTCTTTTAGCAATCAAATTAAGTCCATTTATATTCATCGAAATCAATTTTTTTCATCCATTTTAAGTCTTGTAGGAGGGTTTTATTGCTCTAGTCTATCTAACTTCTCTTTGTTCTCTGGGTACACCACCTACCGCCCCAAGTTGCTGTTCTTCTTCACTTGTTGCTGCACATTCCTTTGAAAGTTCCACAATCAGTTCCTCTTGTCTTCCATTTCCCTCCTTTCCTCTAAAATATTCATCATAGAAAATTCTGCTTTCTCCACTGTATTAATTCTATGTCTTTGTTCCTGCCACACATACAGAAGGCCTTTTGGTATTAACCAGGGTGATCGCCGGAATCCTGACAGCTGTCATATCAGAAATTTTGGGTACATTTTGTACCTGATACCTTCCCTGAGCATTAACCAGGAGCTTGGGGTGAACTAAGTTCTATGTGACAACATAGTATTCTCTGTATGGTCTTCTCTACTGCTATAGTTCACGATCCAATGTCTGCACTTTCCATAGTGAGTGATGGTACTGACTGCACTTATGTTCTTTATTCACTCTTTACTTTCCCAGCTGTCAGTGGCCAAGTAACAGCTGTTTAGCTCAAGGGCATCCAAAAATATTACTAATAAAGGAGAATATTAATAGCTTAGGGTTGGCATGAGGGGTCCATGGTGCTCTGTGAGTTTGCTTGTTTTCTTGCAGACATTTCTGTACCAATGACCCCTCAAAATGGTTCCTGCAGTGGGGCCAATTTGGTGTTTTCCGAATGTCTTTTTTCACTCTGTCAAAAGATTAGATGATATTGATAGTAAACTTCAATTCTGTAGACTGAATGATGTAAGTGAGTTCAAGAACACAGGGAACTACTCTAAACATGAATCACAACAGATTTGTGCACCTCAATGACGGACCTTCAAAATGTTGATTGCAATGTGGCCCAAGTGTATAAATTCCAATGGAGCTACATTCAAACATTATATAGTTGGACCCAATGGAGCATTATTCTATGTCTGCTGCTAAAGTTTAGCAATGCTGTATTACTATTGATCATTATGTACCTTCCACCTTCTACGTTCCAATTTTACCATTTTGAAACAAATCTGAAGGATATATAAGTACGTTTATAGCAGGGGTGTCAAACTCACATTGTCACATCGTCACATGACGTGTCGTGACTTTTTCCCCCTTTGCTAAACCAGGGGTGGGGTGGCCAGTGGGTGACGCATCTGGCCTGCAGACTGTGAGTTTAACGCTCCTGGCTTATAGTTAATAATAATTTTTGGTGTCTTAAATGCAAAGGGGGCATGTAAATAATAAGAAGCTTTTTATTCAGTTCTACCATTAGCCTCCATTATACTAGTTACAATCTCCTTTTTATCAGCCAGGCAATCTAAAGGTTCAAAAAGGTATCAGAAGGGTTATGGTTATCACCAACAATTAACTAACCAAAATCATATTTATTGGATGGATCCATCAATAGCAATTTTCTTGGTGAATTCTCCCACTGGTTTGACTAAAGACCTGATTAATCACATTTTAATCACATGGAATTTATTTACTTTATTCAAAGTAGTATCTAGACCATGGGGTTTAAACTAGCATGCCACCTCCACCCCAGAGTTTAGGAAAGGGAGGGAAAGTCACAATACATCATGCAACAATGTGACGATGTGAGATTGACACCCCTGATCTGGACAACTGACACGATACTAACCATCTTCTAAGAATCACAGTTATGAAAGTATTCAACAATTGGTTTCTCAAAACAGAACTTACTCAGACATCAGGTTTGAGCCTCTTTGCAAACGGACCAAAAACCATGACTGTGCACGTTTTCGATCCGTGCTCACTGCTGGAACACCCTGAGCCAGCTGGCTTTGGGGTTAAAACCACCCTGTAGAGGTGGTGAAGACGGGGGAGCCACTAGCAGGGTCGAGGAGAGCCGCATCTCTCCTCCTCAGCTGGTCTTTTTCCCTTTCCTGAAGGCAGTTGCAGCGGTGGTCAGAAATGGCCACCTCAAAGAAGAACTTGAACAGATAAGAATGTGCAGGAGGAAGTTTGAAGGAGAAAGTATGACAGACTGGGCTTGCTACTGAAAACATCTATTTAAGGTACCTGGAATTTGAACAGTTAAAAACAATATTATTTCTAAAAAGATTTTAAAGCGGCGAAGGAACGTGAAAAGAAAAAAAAATGTTTTTTTTCTTCTCTTCTAATACTGGCAGTTCTAAATGGTTTGGAATATTAAGAAAAGAATGACACAAGAAATGGACATTAATTCACTTTGACATTAATAGGCTGCTTTCAGCTGAAAATAAAGTGTCAAGTGATAAAGATTTTTGAATAACTTTAAAAAATTCTTTTTCTAAAGAGAGAGAAAGAAAGAAAATAGAGGAAGGAGAAGAGTGAAAGCAGGGTGGAGTGTGGAAATGGAGGATAGCACCTGGATTTAAATAGCATTGAAAGTGGAACTGCAACAAGATCTGAAAAGAATACATTGTAACTGAAACTTTGTTGCAAGCCTATAAAGCCCCAGAAAAGTGAAAGTGAGAAAAGAAGCAAGAAACAGCTTTGGATTTTTGGAGGATTCCTGGAACTTTGGACAGAGGATTCTAGTGAAGTGGATTAAAGTTAACTGGGGGTTGCTTTAAAAGAAAAAAATCTTTTTAAAAATGTCATCATCTTTTGAAGAATTAAAAATGCTACTTAAAGGCTATAAAGAAGAGGCACAATTGATAGAAACGGAGATCCTGAAATATAGAAAACAACAGGAAGCACTGGTTGAACAAGAAGGGCGGGACAAAGAAGAAGAAGCCATTTTTAATGATCAAATAATTTTAAGCATGGATAAGAAAAAGGGGAAGGGGAAAAACGGGAAAAGAGGAAAGAGAGTTAAAAACCTAAGATTTGAAGCAACAACCAAAAAAGAGTATAATCTGAAAAATAACTATAATACTATAAGGAATTGAAAGATAGGACCGCAGAAGGGAGAATTGGATAGAAAAGGGAACAAAAAGGGAAGGGAGAAGAAGTGGGGGATGAAAAAGAGAGGAAGTTGCAAAAAACTGAATCAAGATGTGCAACAGCAAGGAAAATATACAAGATTTAAAGGGTTTGTTTATTCATTTCGGCATCGAGATAATGGTTAATTTAACTTAAAGAGAGGATTCTGCAAGGGTACGTGAGATAAATATGGTTATATTAGAAATAGAAAGGTTAGAAATGTTCTAGATGATTAAAGTGATGTGTATTTTTTTTAATAAGTAAATGAGGTAAAGAGGATAAGAGAATAAGGCCTTTAATAACTTAAAAAGAAAATATGAAAACTAAAAAGTGTATGGAATGTTTTAATATTGTTTTTTGTTGTTGAAATATAGTGATATGGATGTTAAATGGTAACAAAATGGAAATATTTTAAATAGAAATGAACGAATAAGATGGATATTAATATTAATAGCTGGATTGAATTTGAAAAGAAATAATTACCTTAGTCACTATTGTTATATATATGCATATTTTTCTTTTTTTCTAGTTAAGAATTTAATGGATATTTGTAAAGGAATGTACCAAGCAGAATCTGATTAATAATGGTTAGATGTTATAAAATAGAGGGTAATAGAGGTAATAACGGTAAAGGTGAAATTTAAATGTTAAATAATAATTGGTTAGAAGAGATAGAGGTGTTATCCTCCAGAGTAGTAAATACAGGGTAAAATATGCTTTATAAGATAGTATAAAATTGCAAACAAGACAGATAAAAGTGTAACAATATTGATTGGAAAGATATTGAAAATTGGAAAAAGAAATGTAATTAATGAAATGATGAAATGATGAAATAAGATTATAGAAGTTAGAGAAAGGGGGTAAAGCTATGGAAAATAGTCAAAATTGTTATGACAAATGGAATAGAATATATAAAATGAGTGAGTAATTGAAATTACATCTGTATGGAAAATTGAGGGTCCGGAAGCATACTGTTCTCAAAAAAAGAATTTTAATGTTTTTGTTTTCTTTATATTTGTTTGGGTGTATTTGTTTGCCCGGAATGGTTCTGGGATGATAATATGAATTGCTGTCAGATAAATTAATTTATAAATATGGAATATTCTGCATATGAGAGTATATAAAAATAACTAGTTGATGAGGATCGAGAAGATGTACAAAAAGAGTTGTAACCTACCGGCATACTGTATGTTTTGTCTGTGTATGTTTCTTTAAAAATAATAAAAATATTGGGGAAAAAAACCAGAACTTACCCCAACTTTGGAATCAGAGTTAGAACCAGGGCTGTTCAATGGCAAATGGACTCAGCAACTTTTTATTGGACTGTTCAACAGCAGGAAGGTTGTACTTTAAGGTGACCAGACGTCCCACTTTTGGCGGGACAGTCCCGAGTTTTCACAATTTGTCCTGCATCCTGCGGGGTTTTTAAAAAGTCCCGATTTTTCAGAAAGAATGCATGAAAGTTCCAACTTCAGGGTGGGGCTTGTCATTACAGGCTCTGGGCTGACCCTGCCTGAGAGCAGCTGCAGCTGCAAGCCAAGAGAGAGAGAGAGAGGGAATGTGCACGTTGCGCGTGTTAGTGTCAGGGAGGGATGCATGTCATTGTCTTCTCTGATCCAGGGTGGGCTTCCTTCCGCAAAAGCGCCGCGCTCTCCAGAGGGACGAGGGGGAGGAGCGGGTGTTTGCTGTGTAGTGAAGGCAGTGGCGGCAGAAGAAGCCCGGCAAATGCTCCTCGCTGCGCGCTTCCTCACTCGCGGCTGGGCTTTGGTCCTGCGTTTCCTGCTCCAGCAAAATGGCACCGCGGGCCGGCCCCCTTGCTGGGCTGGCAAGCGCAAAATGGCCACGCTCAGCCCAGGGGAATTGTGCTTTGCTCGGCCAGGTGCTTCCTGGGAATTGCAGCAGGCGGAGAGAGAAAGAGAGGCAGAGAGAAAGAGAGAGAGGCAAGTGCAGAGCAGGCCCGGCCTTGCGGCCTGAGCAGGCTTTGTTTCCCGCTGCTTGGGTGGCTTCGCCGGGACTGGCTGCTGCTCCCTCCTGAGGCTGCGGAGGTAAAACCGTGCTGGGTGGGAGTCTCCTGGGAATGAGGGGGAGAGGCTGCCACCCTGGGAATGAGGGGGAGAGGCTGCCACCCTGTCGAGGGCTTCTGATGCAGCCCGTTGCCAGGCCACAGCCAGATCCTCGGCAGAGTTGTGAGCAAGGGAAGAGGGAAAAAACCCCAGTTCTGCCTGGAACCTTTCAGGGTCCATCAGGCGCCTGGGGCGGAACCACCTAAGTGGCTCCTCCTCCCAGCAGTGGGGGGCGGCCTGTTGGAAGACCAGCCGTAGGAGATAGTGATCAGACCATGGAACGGGCAAGGCTGTAGAAGTAACTTGCCCTCTGTCACTCTGCCACCGTTCAGAGACAAAAACTAGGTCAAGAGTATTCCCCCTCTCGTGAGTCGGGCCTTGAATCAACTGGGTCAGGCCCATGGCCTCCATAAATGCCATGAACTCCTGGGCCAAACCCAATGCCTTCCCTGGAGTTCATGGACTGGGACGCCCTACGCACGGTTACTCACGCCCTCGTCACCTCGAGACTCGACTACTGCAACGCTCTCTATCTAGGACTGCCCTTGCATACCATCCGGAGATTGCAGTTGGTGCAGAATGCGGCCGCGCGGATGGTGATGGGAGTTACCCGGTTCTCTCATGTTACCCCCCCTCCTGCGTGGCCTGCATTGGTTACCGATTGCGCTCCGGGTGAGATTCAAGGTTTTAGTTTTGACATTCAAAGTCCTACACAACATGGGTCCCCAATATCTGAGGGAGCGTCTTCTTCCAATATCTAGTGCCGGCCGCCCTGTGCGGGCTCATAGGCAAGGACTCCTCGGGGTCCCATCGGCGAGCCAATGCCGGTTGGTACTTCCCCGACGACGAGCCTTCTCTGTTGCGGCCCCCGACCTCTGGAATCAACTGCCTCTGGAGCTCCGTCTGGCCCCTGATCTCCGCACCTTCCGCCGCGAATTAAAAACTTGGTTGTTCGACCAACCCGGGCCGTGACCCTTCCTTGGGGGGAGGGATGTTTTTAATGTATTTTATTGTTGTGTTTCATATTTGGGCTTGTTGGTTTAATGTCTTTTTAAATATTTATTGTTCTATGTTTTTAGCTGTGAGCCGAGTCTTCGGAGATGGGGCGGCATACAAGTTCAAATATAAATAAATAAATAAATAAATCTTTACCTAAATCTATCTGTGTGTGTGTATGTGTGTGTGAGAGAGAGGGAGAGAGAGAGAGAAAGAGAATTCATAAAATCCCTTCCCCTTCAGCTATTCTTCCCCATTCCTTCAACCTGGCATTTCTGCCACTGCATGTTTTTTTATTTGTGCCGGAGGCTCTTTTTTTCAAGGTGGCTTGCCCGCGTCTTTTTTTTAAGGGGAGGGGGAAGGAGGGAGGTTCTGCCTTAAGCAAGAATTGTTTCATATAGACCGAAATTTTAATCAAGAACACCCCCCCCGACAATGGTGTCCCGCTTTACCAATGTTAAAATTGGGTCACCTTCTTGTACTTTTATACTTGCAAGAATCTGTTATGGCTCCTTGCTAGTTCAATTAGTCCTGTTTACTGCCTAGTTATCTGGGATGGCTGACAATGATACATATTCTGAGAAAAAGACAGCTGTCTATGCTTGCCCTATATGAGAAGTGATAAACCATGATTAGAAATTGCTGAGTTTTAAGAAGACTTGTGCAACCAAGAAAGAAACAAACCATAATATGATTTCATATGTCAATGGAATCCAACTATTGCATTTTGGTGTGATAGTTGCATTGTACTTGGGTTTAGCTGACAACTGATATTTACTGACAGCCATCTTCATGGGAAAGTCTCTGATTGGTGGATGAGAGTTGAAATCCACCATCTCTTAGTCCTTCCTTTGGGGCTTCTGGAAGGCCTCCTGCAACCCACTAGTTGAAAGAAAGTTTATTCTACTACTGCATAACTTTGAGAAGTCCCTGGATCCCAAATCTTATTAAGACAAATCACTGAAAAATTTGAGAGTTGTAAGAATAGCATCAGCAAGTTTTCCAGCTACATTTTAGCCCATGAGATCACTCAGAGCTTTGGACATTGCAGAGGGAATGATTCCTGTTACAATTACTCCCATTTTGCTTGTCTTCTTGCCGGTTTCCCCAATGAATGCCTTCAGTGTAAACAAAAGACTTACGAACAACATGATTTGGTGACTTATGCCAGAAAGTCTGGGTGTTCTAATGCATTTTGTCACTCATTGCTTGGAAGGAAGTGTCTGGAGAGAATTTATTTTCATCTTCTTCAAATATAAAATGTTGGCTGAGCTCAGGAATAAGGGAAATCATAGAAAATTTAGTCCTTGGTTATTCTTACACATATTTGATAAGAAGAAATGATTCTACCCAACCTGCAAACGATGCTGGTTATTCTTTTGCTTTTGCCCTATATAATTTTGGGGGTACTGAGGTTGAAATGTCCCTTGAATTTGAAACCACATAAAGAAAAGCTACTGAATTACTACAGACAAGGAGAGCATCTCATCAGTGGGATTGCTAATTTCAAAATTGCTTATGATGTGTTAAACCTGTCGTTTGACAGAGATTTCACTGTTGATTGGATGTTGTAAGTCCCTCTGTCTGATAGAGATATCCATTTCTTGTGTGTATGAGAGATTGTGCTGTGAGATTGTTACAGAAGGAAGGTAACATGTAAACAACCACAATATATGAGGGGAGACCATTGCTAGCTCATATCATAAATGGAAACTTAGCCCAGGTGGCAAAAACCTGGAAAGAAATTACTCAAACTATTCCATGTGTCTTTGACTTAATTAATTCATGGTTGAAGGATAGTTGGAAATCCATTTTGTACTTTCCAAGATTTTGTATTTACCCTTCATGCAAGTATTAAAAACCTCTTAGTGAATATTTTTGCAACACATTTACTTCCTTGATGTTGGGGAAGAATATCACATTCCTAAGCTTAAAATGCTACAGTCATCCCTTAAATAAGCAGTCTGTCCCCTATCAAATTCCCTTTTCTTGTCTCCCCAGATTTCCAGACTAGAAAAATAGATTTCAGCTAAATGAAGGAATGTATTTTCTCCCAGTCAGAAGAGCCTTAGCCAGAGTGCCATTTGCAGGTTTATCATGTCGCATGTAGATTCTGCACCAAGGGTGGAACTGCAATAAATGAATGATTTATTCTTGTTGTGCCCAAATCTACTATTGTAGTCAAAAATTGAGGATAGGGGAGTAAAGAGCGTGGGGTAGATGTAAGAGTCTCTTCTGAGTAGCAGGACTTATTGTTTAAGTTAGCAAAGCATCAGGTGGGCAAGGGGGTGGGTGGGTGGAGGATGATCCTGTGATTTCCTGTTTTTGGTTTGTAAGATCCCAGGGTCTAATACTGACTGCTGCAATGTAGGTCTATTTGGCTCTTCCTCACCAGAGAAGGTGTCCAGCTGCAGATAAAGGCTTGGAAACGATTGAATATATTTTCAGGGAGACAAAAATGACATTTTGGTGGCTGTAAATCATCTTATTTGGGTTCTAAATCAGAAAAAGAAATACCTCAGAAATTAGACCCAAAGGTTTTTTGATGTATTTATTACTAGTACAATCCAAAGAGAAACTTTTAAATGTGTTGTTCTGAGGGAATGTAGGATGAAAATGTAATGTACTCATATTTCCAGGAAAGGTTTCACAGAGTTCTGGAAAGCCATGTCCTTCCATTTTGCCTTTGAGGAGATTAACCAAAATCCCCAAATCTTACCCAATGTCACCTTGGGCTACAATATTTATGATAATGGTGTCACCACAAAAAGAACTTCGGAGGCTTTGCTGGATCTGCTATCAAAGGGAGAGGCAGATGTTCCAAATTATAGCTGTGGAAAGAGGCGAAACACTCTGGTGGTGCTTGAAGGAGTCAGTCCAGACATGTCCATACATATCTCAAGTTTGCTGAACCTCTACAAAATCCCTCAGGTAGATCACAGGTGTGACTGCTTGGCCATTTGAAAGGGGACAGGTTCCCAGTGGCCCTGATTTGCACCAAAAGTTGGGGCAGAAGGTTAAAGAATCTGAATTAGATGTGAATTACAAATATTGCAAATTGGCAGATATGTAAAAGGAAAGTATTTAGAAAACCCACAGATTCTTATTTTTTGCCCATTTTTAATTCCTTTTTGCTCCTTTTTAAATTTAACCATTTCCTATTTCACCATTACTAATTTTGCTTTGTTTTTAATTTAGCAGGTACAAAACAATCCATATTCTTTTTCATATTCATATCTGTGTATACACACATGAATGATATACAAATAGAAATGTGTATTTATCATGAAAAAACATGATGGAAATTGCAGCAGCAAGTGATTTATCTTAAGATCAAAACCAGTATTGTAAAATAAATACTGTTTAAGTGTTTAATTTATTTATTTATTTTAATTTTTTTTAAATTTTTATTTACAATTGTTAAAAACAAAGCACACAGACTTACAGTTACAAATAACATAAATACACAACAATGCGCAATGCGCTTTCCCCGCTTGTTTTGGGTTGCAGATCGGATATACATTTTTTCATCATGAAGTTACATTTATACATGACCATAACCATCTTCATTCTCAGTTTGCTTGGTTTGGGTTGTTTTGGCTATTTCCTATTCCTTTTTCTAAGTTGTTATATAGTATCTCATATTATCTATAAGTTCTTTCCATTCACTCTAATACCCTATTTTCCCTATATTCCCTTTCCCTCCATTCTTCTTTTTCCATTATGTTCCACCCAGTCGTGCCATCTGTCCTATATCTTGTAGTAGTCCGAGTCCTCTTTTTCATTTAATTTAAGTGTTAATCTCTCAATTTCCACACATTCATATGTTTTCCTTATTACCATTTGTATGGATGGGGTTGTAGGTTCCTTCCATTTCTGGGCTAGAGAGATTTGAGCTGCTGTTAATAAATGTGTTATCAAGTATTTGTCCTCTGGGGGAAGATTTCCTTTTATCATTCCTAATAAAAACAGTTCTGGTTTCCACTCCAGTTCACATTTTATCACATCCTCAATCCAGTTTTTGATTTCCATCCAATACTTTCTTGTTTTTGAGCATGTCCACCACACATGGTAATATGTGCCGATTTTATCTTTGCACTTCCAGCAATTAGGATTTGCCCGTGTAAATAATTTTGCTAATCTAGCGGGGGCCAGATGCCACCTATACATCATTTTGTACTGATTTTCTTTGTATGCCACCGATTTGATGTATGTCAAATTTTTCTCCCATATGTCCTCCCAATCATTCAAGTCCAAATTATATCCTATATTTTTTTCCCATGCTAACATTGGTCCTTTCACTAATTGTCCTATTCTTTCTTGTTCTAATAATAGGTTATATAATTTAGATATCAGTTTTTCTTCCAGTCCCAGAAGTAATTTATCCAAATTTGTATTCTTTATCTCTATTCCATATTCCTTTATGTCTTTATTATATGTCATTTTAATTTGTAGATAAGCCCAATTATCTATCGCTATTCCTTGAGTTTCCAGGTCCTGTCTTGTTTTTAGTCTCCCCTCTGTGTCCAATATCTGATAATATTTGAGTTTTTTATTTAAATCCAATGTATTGGGATGAAAAGTTGCCTCCATTGTTGAGAACCATCTTGGTATTTTGGTGTAGTTTTTCTTCCTTATTTCCACCCAATTTTTAATCAGCGATTTATGTATTATGTGTTTCATTGCGTATCTTTGTTTTTTATCAGTCGGGTTCCATAAAAATGAGTGCCACCCCGTTTGTAGATCATGCCCTTCTAATGTCAATATTCTTTTGTTTTCTAATTTCCCCCATTCCCTTATCCATACCAAAATCGTAGCTTTATAGTAAATTTCCCAATCCGGGAGTCCAAAACCACCTCTGCTTCTATCATCCTGTAAATATTTTTTCTTTATTCTTTTTCCCCATCCAGATAAATTTCATCACCATCCTGTCCAGTTCCATAAAAAAGTTTCTATTTATCAATATTGGAATCATCTGGAATAGGTACAAAACTTTGGGTAGTATATTCATCTTAATTGTCGCAATTCTTCCTAAAAGTGATATTTGCATTTTATTCTAGGTTTCCAAATCCTTCTTAATTTGTTTTAGAATTTTGATGTAGTTGTCTTCCCATAGCATTATTGTTTTTGCCCTCATCCAAATTCCTAGATATTTTATTTTATTTACTATTTGTAATCCCATTATCTCTTCCAATTTTTTTGCTTAGTGTTTGTTATATTTTTGATTAACATTTTAGTTTTCCCCTTGTTAACCTTTAATCCTGCTAGTTCCCCGAATTTGTTTATCTCATGCATTAATACGGGGCCCGTCTCTAGTGGTTCTTCTATCACGAATACCATATCGTCTGCAAATGCCTGTACCTTGTATTCTTGGTTCTTAACTTTTGTTCCTTTTATATTCCTGTTTCCCCTGATTCTGTCTAGCAGAGTTTCTAATATTGTGATGAACAGCAGAGGTGACAGTGGGCAGCCTTGTCTAACCCCTTTCTCTATTTTGAACGTTTTGGTGATTTCCCCATTTATCAATATGTTTGCCTTTTGGCTATTGTATATTGCATTGAGCATTCTTTCAAAGTTACGTCCAAAATTCATTTTGTTAATTTGCATTTTCATAAAATCCCAATTTAAATTATCAAACGCTTTCTGGGCGTCCCAAAAAATCAATGCCATTTGATTTCCCGGGTGACTTTCATAATACTCCAATATGTCTATTATTGTTCTTATGTTATATCTAATCTGTCTTTTTGGTAAAAATCCATTTTGATCTGTATTAATTTTCTCACTGATAATTCCTTTTAATCTTTGTGCTATAATTGTCATAAATATTTTGTAGTCTGTATTCAAAAGTGATATTGGTCTGTAATTTTTAATTTGATTTATATTTGTCTCTTCTTTGGGTATAAGTGTTATATATGCCTCCCTCCAAGAGTTAGGTATTTTCGCTTTTAGTAATACCTCATTGCAAACTTCTAAAAATGTATTGTTTAGTATATCCCCTATCTTTTTATAAAATTCACTTGGATATCCATCTGGACCTGGTGTTTTATTATTCTTTTGTTTCTGAATCACCTCTCTCAATTCACCTATCGTTATTTCCTTATTCAGTATCTCTCTTTTGTCCTCAGCTAATTCCTGGATATTTCCTTCTTTTAAGTATTGTTCTATTTTGGTTAGTTCTACTTTTTCTTGTTTATATAAATCCTCAAAATATTCTCTTGTAATTTCTTTCTTTTTTTCCGGATCGGCTTCTAGTTCCCCGTTTTTATCTTCTAGGTGTTGTATCGTTCTTTTTTGCTCCTCTTTTATCAGCTTATATGCTAACCACCTACCTGGCTTATTTGCACATTCAAAGTAGTTTTGTTTTGTGTATTGTAACTTCTTGAGTAATTCCTCTTGTTCAAGTATGTTGAATTCATGTTTTATTTGTGTTAACTCATCTCTGATTTGCTCACTGTCCGGGTTTCTCTTTTGTTTGTTCTCTAGTTTTCCAATTTCTTTTACTAGTTCATCCTGTTTTTTCCACCTTTCCTTATTTCTACTTGCTATGTATGCAATTGATATTCCCCTTATATAGGCTTTGGTTGTATCCCATAGATTCTGTAGTGATGTATCTTCCTTTTTATTGAGGTTATAAAAATTTATTAGTTTCTCCCTTATTTTTTGCAGATATTTTTCTTCCCTTAGCACAGGCGTCTTCAACGACCATCTTTGTCCTTTCCCTCCCCATTCTTTCCAGGTTAGTGACATTGGGTTGTGGTCAGCCCATACATTTGTTAGAATTTTTGTATCTTGAATTTCCCTGTTTAGTTCACTATTTATCCATATCATATCTATCCTGGACCATGATTTATGTGGACTGGAGTGGAAAGTATACTGTGTAGTTCCTGGGTTTCTTTTTCTCCATAGATCTTCCAATCCTAGCTCCTCCGACATTTCAAAAAATATTTTTGGCAGAGTGTTCCGTTTTTGGTATTGATTTTGTCCGCATTTATAATCTTGCTTATTATCAGTTATTGCATTATAATCCCCCATTAGACAAATCCTTGTATTGCCACTTTCTATCAGCTTCTCATATAAATTTTTATAAAATTCTTTTTGGTTTTTATTTGGTGCATAAATTCCTGTTAATAAAGTTTTCTTATTATGTATCTCCGCTTCCACCATTAATATTCTTCCGGCTGTATCGTTGTATATCAATTTTGCTGTAATGTCCTCTTTTACGTATAGTACCACCCCTCTCTTTTTTTCCCCTGTTAAGGCCATAAATACTTTCCCCAACTTCTTATTCTCTAAATATCTTTTATCTTGTTCTCTTATATGGACTTCTTGAAGGCATATTATATCCCATTTTTGCTTTTCTAATCTGGTAAATATTTTTTTCCTTTTACTTGGACTGTTCAACCCATTAATATTTATCGATATCAGTTTTATTCCCTTTCCCATTTGATCCTTTTCTTTCTACGTTTTGTTACGTTTTACCTGCTGTTTGACTCCTGGTTTTCACCCGTCTCTTCCCTCTTTCTTTCTTCCCCGACCGTTGTTTCCCTGTCCCCCTCTTTCCCCTCCCTTCTCTCTTCTCCTCTAGTACTAACTTGTAGTTCCTCATGGCTTGTGTTTCGCGAATCTCCCCTACTGCTTAGTTCCTCCTCCGATCCTCCTATCTGTTCAAAAAATCTTTGGGCCTTGGTTAGGTTGTCAATCCTTGTTCTTTTCCCTTCCCATGTAACCAGGACCCCTTCAGGATCATTCCATCTAAACAATATATTCTTTTTATTTAGGTAGTTCATGAGGAATCTGTATTCTTTTCTTTGCTCCCTCACCCTTCTTGGTATCTGTTTTAGTACTATAATTTGTCTTCCATTGTAGTTTATAATTTCCTCCCTCGTCAATCTGTAAATTATTTCCCTAACTCTTTTCCTCGCAAACCTGACATGGACCTCCCGAGGAAGCCCATGTCTTCTTGCATAGCTCGTAAAAACCCTATATGTCTCGTCTAATTCTTGTATCATCTCATTTCTCTCCTTTCGCAGTAGGATCGCTAGCATTTCTGCCATTATTAAGGTCAAGTTTTCCTCTCTTTCCTCCTGTATATTTTGGAACCTTAGGTAATATGAGGCTCTATCCATTTCAAGGTAGGTCAGGGTCTCATTTGTTTCCCTATATTGATCTTACATTTTTTGCTCCATATCCTCTACTTTTTTTCCTGTTTGATCTGTTTGTTTGGTGATTGTTACAATTTTTTCTTCATTCATCCTTGTCATTTCCTGTAGTTGCCCTATTTTCCCCTCCAAGCTTTTAATTTCATTTTTCATCTCTCCCAACTCACTTTTTAGTTCTGTTCTCATCAATTCCCTTTCTCTTTTTCTTTCTGCATGATTATTCAGCATTGTTTCCTGCATTGATAGCATCATATTTTGAATTGTCTGGAGTGTATTCTGTACTGTTTGGGAGGTTGCTTGTGTATTAACCTTCTCGGGGCCTAACATCCCTTCTATCGTACTCTGGGAGGAGGTTGCTGTGGGAGTGGGCGGTGTTGCAGTTATCATTGTCTTTTTCCCTGCTTTGGTAATGGTGGTCATTGTGGTTGTCATTTCCTTTATGATCTTTTGCTGTACTTTAACTATTTTATTTATATTTCCCCACGTCGCGTTTCTAATTACCATTTACCTAAAGCTTCTCCTTTCCGACAGTTCCACTCAGCTGTGTTACGAATAGCTATATCTCTTTATCCTCTCGTATTTTTCTCTCTTGTTTACCTTTCACCAAAAAGAAGTATCTGTTTTCTTATCTTATCTTGTGTTACAACCAGAGCCTACCAAGTTTCTTATTAATGTCAGGGGGGGCATTTGGTTAAACTTTCATTACATTCCTTACTTACAATTCGTTATTACTATTATAAATATATGAGAAACAAGGTATAAGCTACAGATAGATTATAAGTTCCCCCAAAGAAAAGAAAGAAAAAAAAGAAAGAAACATATAAGGCAATTCATTCAAATCTTAACAATTAATATAAATCAGCTATTTGTGTATCACCCAATAGTCTGCTTTTGTCTATTTCAACTCACTATTATCTTAAATGTACTAAATACTAAATATCTTAAGTATCTTATGTATCTTAAATGTTAAATATTAAGTATTAAATCTTAAATCTTATCTTACCTGTTAAATAATTCAAATAACTAAAATATTTCAGGTCCTAACATCTGTAAAGCACAACAGTTCTGCTATAATTCTCTTATATATATATATGTTTTAAAGTATTTTAATTCGGTTTTATTGGGCTTTATTGCTGTTTAATCGCTTTTTAATTATTTATTGTATTTGTGTGTTTTTAATTGTGAGCCGCCCCGAGTCTTCGGAGATGGGGCGGCATATAAGTCCAATAAAATAAATAAATAAATAATATATCTATTAGGTCTCTATTAATCTCTATTAGCTTGATTACTTTTATTAACCTTCTCCCAATTAAATAATGTACGTGTAAAGCAATATCAAGGTCCACTTCTATTGTTCAGATTGCTGCTGTTCGTACCACCGTTCTCAATGTCTGGGTCTTTGCGCTGTCAAAATCAGCCGGTTTGCACTGTCACGATGGCAGCGCTCCTCTCTGTTCCATCAGTTCTCTTATCACTGGTGTTCTTCCTCCTCCCTCCTATCTTTCTTCCCCAAGTTATTCTTTCTCCTTTCCTTCACTGGGAGGTAGTATTCTCCATATATTAGTTAAGTTAATTAAGTTTTGTAACTTTCCGTTTATGGAGGTGTTTATTCAATCTTTTGTTTGTCCGTGCTCCAAGAGTCTATCAATTTGCGCTGTCACGGTACCAACAGTCCTCCCCGCTCTGTCAGTTCTTTGTTACTGGGGCTCTTCGCAAGTCTTCCTATCTTTCACTCCGAAGTTATCCTTTTCTTTTCCTTCACTGGCAAGTAATCTTCTCCGTGTGCTGGTTCGATTTTATATCCTCCTCTTTTAGGTCTGTTGTTCAATCGTTCGTTTAGCCCAGCTCTCCACCGCTCTCCCCAGCACGATGGCTGCCTCCGCAGTCATCCTGTCACTGTGCGGTGTGTTTTATCTTTCCCATCTGCCATTCGCTCATTTATCCTTCTTTGATCTTCCTGACTCCACCGCTCCCTTTCCAGTTAAATGAGCGCCCTTTTTACTCACAGCACGTTCTCTTTTTTTCCTTCTTTTGGGTTGCTTGCCTCCTTCTCTTCCGCTTTACTTTCTCTTGGGGTGATCGCTAAGATGCTGCCGCTCTATTCCACTCTCACCCCTCTCCGTTTGGGCAATGTTCACCAGATATTCTCACCGATCATCTGCAGCCCCTCACCAAGCTTCCTTTTCACTCCTCTGATCTGCCGCCTTCTCTTTCTGCTCCCCTCTGTTGGCACACCACCTCGTCTTCGGGTCAGCTCCGGAGGAGCTGGCTTCTTCCGTTCCGGACTTCGGGAACTCTTCTTCACCCTTGGGATCGCACTTCCCAAACAGGTTCCAAGTTTTACTCCTCACTGGGATGTTCAAATCATGAACTCACCCTGCCACGAACAGCCGTCCCTGAACAGAAAGACCCGAGGTGGGAGAAGCGCTGAGTTTCTCCCTACCTCGCCATGCCGAGGTGTCAACCGGAAGTCATTTAAGTGTTTAATTTAAATAAATGATTTAATAATTTAATTTAACTTTTAAAATATAAATTAAAAGTTGACCTAGTGCAACGTTTAGTTCTGATAAATATCACTCATTTATTCTTCTTTTCAGGTCCGTTCCACTTTTCCTCCCCTGGTTTTGAGGGACAGACAGCATTTCCCTTTCTTTTACTCCACTTTTCCCAGTGAAACAAATCCGTATCTAGGGATCATCAAAATCCTCCAGTATTTCAAGTGGACATTGACTGCCCTGCTTGCTGCAGATACCGAAAATGGAGAGAAATTTCTGAGATTCTTCACACCTATGCTTGACCAGCATGGCATTTGTGTTGTTTTTACAATGATCATTTCAGAATATAGATTTGATTTTAAGGAGAAGGATGCTGGACTTTTATATAGAAAAGTTAAGATCTTTATTTACCATGCTGAGGTTCAAACCTTTGTGGGTGGATTTTCAACTACACTAAATTTCCTGATGGACATGAAGGGATATGTTGTAGGGAAAGTTTGGATAATAACTTCTATCTGGGACCTCACTTTCCGGATGTCATTCACTACAAAGTTCAGAAACAAAAGCTACCGGATCTTTTCTTTTCTTAGTCGCACAGATAAAAAAATAAATTTTGATGAACAACTGGATTCTTTTACTGAGGGAATTGTGGATGAAATCTATTCGTGTTCCTATTCAAAGCATGCCCCATCCATGAAAGGCTGGACAAGGTGCAGAGAGAAAGAAAAACGGAGGCTTTTGTCTCAAGAGGAGAGGGAAAGGATTCTGTCCATGGATGGCTACCACATTTACCATACTATCTGGACAGTTGCACATGCTTTACACACAGCTTATACTCTCCAGGCCCAGCGAAGGGCCACAGAGAATAGAAACAGATCAGGAGTTCAACAACTGCAGCCTTGGCAGGTACTTTTCCATTCTATCACAAAGATTTCTTCTGAAGAAGAGAATCCAGTCTCCCATATTGGAATTTTAGGCCTTTTATGAAGTTTTTGCATAAACCAATTATTAAATTTAATTTCCTTTTTATCCAATTGTGTGATGCTGGGGAATTATATGTTGTTCAGATTCATCTTCAACTGGCAGAGCTTCTGCAACTTGTCAATAAATTAATAGAAGCACCTCCGACTTTCCTTTAAGAACCCCCACTTGGATAAGTCTCCATTTCTGTAAGCTGTCTAGGAAGACGCAGTCTAGTGTTTCAGTTTGGAAATTTGAAGAGCTTCCCCATCTCCTGGACCAACACCTTCTCTACAATTTTGCAACTAAGCTATCCGAGAAATATGTCCTTCTTTTTTCTCAACTGCTTCTTTCTGCCTTTTCCCATAATGTCTTCCTCCTCCTCAGTCCATGAGTGAGATGGCCATAAGTCCTGTTCAGCTGCATAGGTGCTAAAGTAGCCTTGCATTCTTTATTCTGAAACCATCTGAGGGCAATTTCCAGATGTCTCAAACCTATTAGGAAGGGTCACCCATGACCTGGAAGGGAAGTCAAGCCACTGTGAGATGACCGAAAGGAGAGACAAATACCAGACCAGCATTGGTTGGTTCCAGATCCAGGGTGGATGGGATGCTCTTCAGATTAGTTCTGGACAATTGTTCTTAGCCCCTCAACCAAACCTTGTGCTACAGGGAAGACATCTGTGGAATCAGGAGAGTTTAGATCTTCCAATCCCACTTTTCTATTTTCTTCAAGTGACTCATTTCTTTCTCTTTCTTATTTTAGCTTCACCCATTCCTACACATCTCCCAGCATTACAATAATTCCATAGAGGGAGTCTATTTGGATGAGAAAGGGGACCTGGCTGCAGACTTTGACATCACGTACTGGGTGAGGTTTCCCAACTGGACACTTTACAAAATGAACGTTGGGAGTCTGGAAAGAGAGGGATGCTCAGAAGGCAAATTCAAGTTCAGAATGGACCAGAATGCCATCAGAAGGGCCATGCAGGTCGATGAGGTAGGGAATATACTTTCTTTTATTTGACATATTGTATATCTTGTTTGAAATCTGTTTTTTCCCCCTCAACTACCCTCTTAACTGTGTGCCAAAAGGAGCCCTTCAGCCATAAAATTCAGGGGTCCTTTTATGACTTGTTTGTTAAAGCCATGGCAGAACCAGAGATGTTCTGCATGGGTCTTTGGAGATTACTGAGACATTTCTGCCCCCAAAGCATTTATCAGGTGCTACAGGACAGGACATGGCAGCTTCAGTGAAATAAGTGTTGTACCTGATGATTCTTGATGAATGTATCTTTTCTTTTATGTACACTGAGAGCATTTGCACCAAGACAAATTCCTTGTGTGTCCAATCACACCTGGCCAATAAAGAATTCTATTAAGTCCTTCACCAACTTCATTGATGTTCATTATCATAGCCAACATACCACTCAAGAAAACAGAACAGGAAAAAAAAAACCTTCTTGACTATAGATGATTTCACAGAAAGATTCAAGAAGAGTAAAGAAGTATTTTTTGCCTTTTTCCATTCAGGTTCTGATGAGAGCTAACCCTATCCAGCTTCTTCACATCAGCAAACTTTCTTAGATGCTACTACTTAACTGGGCATAAAGAAATGTATTGAGATGTCTTGCTGAATGTGAGCTACTTTCCCTTCATTCTACATTTTTATGATAAAAAGGAACAAAACCCAAAGAAAAGGAATAGGTTCTGTAAAAGAATCCTGCTCAATACTTATTTCCACTTATATTTTACAGAAATCAAATATATGAATTCCAATGTTTTGGAAAATAGCTTGACCCCTTCCTCTCGGTGACAGCCCCTCAAATATTGGAACACTGCTATCTTGTCTCCCCTGGTCCTTCTCTTCACTTGACTAGCCATGCCCAGTTCCTGTAACCGTTCTTCATATGTTTTAACCTCCAGTTCCCTAATCATCCTGGTTGCTCTTCTCTGCTCTCTTTCTAAAGTCTCATCATCTTTTATATATTGTGGTGACCAAAACTGGATGCTGTATTCTAGGTGTGGTATACTAAGGCTGTATAGAGTGGTATTAGTACCTCACTTGATCTTGACTGTATCCCTCTGTTAATGCAACATAGGATTGCATTGGCTTTTTTGGCTGCTGCGCACATTGTTGGCTCATATTTTATTGATTGTCCACTAAGACTCCAAGATCCCTCTCACAGTTATTGCTATTAAGCCTGGTTTCACCCAGTCTATATGTGTACTTTTGGTTTTTCTTGACTAAGTGTAAGCTTAAAGGCCTGTAAACTAAAACATATGAAGAACAGTTGCTGGAACTGGGTATGGCCAGTCTAGAGAAAAGAAGGACTAGGGGTGACATGATAGCAGTATTCCAGTATTTGAGGGGCTGTCACAAAGAGGAGGGGGTCAACTTATTTTCTAAAGCACCAGAGGGCAGAACAAGAAACAATGGATGGAAACTAATCAAGGAGAGAAGCAACCTGTTACCAAGGAGAAATTTCCTGCCACTGAGAATTAACCAGTGGAACAGCTTGCCTTGTGAAGTTGAGACAAGTTGTCCTTATCTTTGTTTTCCAGACATTAAGACTCAATCCTACTTTTTCACTTTCGTCCTTGATTTTCTAGATTATTTTCTTCATGATTCCTTATTTTTAGCCAATAATGTTGTATCACGTCCAAGTCTCGATGCGGTAAATCTAAACTTGAGGCAGTAGTTTGGTTTGGTCCTTCTATTTTACCTCATATTTCCTAGGGACATCAGTTCCACTTATTTCACTGAATGCTCCTTTTCTTTATTTTCAGCCCCTGCCGAGCTCTCGGTGCGTGGATAGCTGCCTTCCTGGATTTGTCAGGCTGCTGGACCCCGTGAAGGTGGTTTGCTGTTACCATTGTGTTCCTTGTGCAGAAGGGACCATTTCCACTCAGGAAGGTGGGTGACTTCAGAGAGAAAAGTTGTATCCCTACATGGCTTGAGACCAAATTATCTGAAGGACCATCTTTTCCTTCACATAAACCTGATTGGGCAGGCAGGGAATATTGCGATTCCCCATTCCTAAGATGGTACATTTGGTGGGATCCAGAAGAAGGACCTTCTCTGTGGTGGCTCTTTGGAACAAGTTCCCCACAGGTTTAGACTGGCTCCCTCTTTGATACTCTTTTGCCAGGCCTTGAAGACCTTGTTTTAAGCCAATGGGCCTTGGGGAACCCAGAGTGGGATGGAGCCCACCAACTTATCTGATTGATTGTTGTCGTCAGACAGGTGGGACAGCTATTATTTTTATTGTTTGTATATTGGTTTTTTTATTTTTGCAAGACACCCAGATACACTGAAAGTGAGAGTGGGGCCATATAAATTCAAACAAACAAGCAAACAAATAAATAATAAATAATAAATATTTATAGGTTTTATAGAAGTACCAAAAAATGCAGCAACCCCCCCAAAACCTAAATACAAAAAGAAAACCACATAATAAATACATAATACATACATACAACTGGTGCAGAATGCGGCCGCGCGGGTTGTGATGGGAGCTTCCCAATACTCTCATGTTACACCCCTCCTGCGCGGCCTACATTGGCTTCCAGTTGCCCTCCGGGTGAGATTCAAGGTTTTGGTTCTAACATTCAAAGTCCAGCATGGCATGGGTCCAGGTTATTTACGAGAACGGCTCCTCCCAACATCAAATACTAACCGCCCTGTATGGGCGCACAGACGGGGTCTCCTCAGGGTGCCGTCTGCGACTCAATGTCGCTTGGCGGCGACCCGGGAGAGGGCCTACTCTGTGGCAGTTCCCACTTTGTGGAATCTTCTTCCGCTGGAGCTCCGTTTGGCCCCCGATCTTCGCACCTTCCGCCATGATTTGAAAACTTGGCTCTTCTTACAATCTGGGCTGTGCTGATTCTCTTGGGCTGGGGTTATTTTAATTAGGGGATTTTAAATTTTAATTCAGCTTAATTTGTTTAATACTCTTTTAATTAATTCATTTATTGTTGTATTTTAATTGTAAGCCGCCCCGAGTCCTTTGGAGAGGGGGCGGCATGTAAGTCAAATTAATAAATAAACAAAAATAAATAAATGTGAAGCCCATCATTATTAATAAAGAATAGGAAGGGAAATAATGAAGATATATAAAAATCTAGATGTTTCATCTCCACATTGAGCAATTGGGTGCATGTATGTATATATGTGTATATGTATATATGTATGTATATATGCAGGGGTGGGATTCAAATTTCTTAACTGGTTCTGTGGGCATGGCCTAATTTGTGGGCATGGCTTGGTGGTCACGTGCCTGCTGGGCATGGCTTGTATGTAAATATTGTAAATATTTATGTAAATATTGTTTTTTTATTAAAAAAGAGCAACCTTTATCCAAAATCAGGCAAAGCAGGCAGGCAGATTGAGTTGCTCACAGAAGGAGCATTGGTAGACTTACCTGTGAACGCACCTTCTCAGATGGTGAAGACAGGATCCATGCATGGGATGTATTCAGCTCTGTTTGGCTATAGACTGAATAGAAAAACTGAAGACACACCTCCTCCGGGCCACCATCTCCAGTTCTGCATGAAGTTGAGGCTGTCCTATATAAGCTGCAAGAGTCCGATCTTTGTATAACATTCATGATTAGTAACAACTTAAATTTTAGTCCAATACACAACATGATTGCCAGATTCTAATAAATGGATGGGTCTGGATCCTGTCTTCACCATCTGAGAAGGCGCGTTCACAGGTAAGTCTACCAACTCTCCTTCTCCAGAATGGTTTCAACAGGATCCATGCATGGGACATACCAAAGCAATGTCCGTTGGGAGGGATTCTAACCCTGATGAGACTGATCTTCTGGCAATACCTTTTGGAGCACGCCACTTCCCCAGAAGGGAAAGAGTCCAGTTTATAATATCTATCAAACGGTGAGGGAGTAGACCAAGTCACCGCCTTACATATTTCTTCCACTGAAGCCTGAGTGCTCCAAGCTGCTGTAATGGCTGTACTACGTATTGAGTGAGCCATGATGTGAGATGGGACAGGTAAGCCCTGTGCTTTGTAAATGTTAGTGATGGTTGCTCTAATCCATCTGCCTATGGAAGAAGATGACACCTTTTGTCCCAAGTATTTCTGATGATAAGAAATAAACATTGCTTCTGTCTTTCTAAAGGAAGTTGTCCTTTTTATGTAGATTTGGAGAGCTCTCCTTACATCTAAGGTATGCCAAAGTTTTTCTTTAGGGTGAGATGGATTAGGACAAAAATTTGGAAGAATGATTTCTTGCCCGCTATGGAAATGAGAATTGACTTTTGGTATAAAAGTAGGATCCAATCTTAAAACAACTCGATTGGTGTGAAAAATACAGAGATCAGGTCTTATTGACAGAGCTGCAAGCTCAGATATCCGTCTGGCAGATGTAATTGCCAGAAGAAAATTACTTTATATGGTAAGTGTTGTAGACTGACAGTTCTCAAAGGCTCAAAAGGTGACAGAGTAAGGGCTTGCAGTACCCTGGAAAGGTCCCATGATGGAAATCTATGAATGACCCCTGGTCTCAAATTTGTTGCCCTTATAAGGAAACACCAAATTAAAGGATCTTGTGACAATAAATCTGAACTTGTACATGAAATTACTGATGAAAGCGCTGTAACCTGTCTACAAAGAGTTGCTGGGGCCAGACCCTTGTCCAATCCTTGTTGTTTCCGATCTTGGTCTGAACGATCTCACCTTCAGCTGTTCATTGTGAGGAAGCCACTCGGTGTTAGGAAACAAAGCGAAAGAAATCGTCTTTTGTGCTTGAACTACTGAGCTCTCCCTTACATGGGCAGGCTACTGAGTCAGCACAAGGTGTCACTTCAATGCCCCCAAAACCCTATTCCAGGTTTTTCGGGGTGATCCTGTAAGCTCCGAGCTGAAGAAGTATTTGTAAATGCAGAAGCCGTGAAATGAAGGCTTGCAATACCAAAAGCACCGAGGCTTTGAAAAGCCTATTGCGCTGATAGTCCCATAAGGACTGTTGTGTGGATAGTCCAAAATAACAAATATCAACAAAAAAGGTATTACAAGCACCCCTCTATGTGAAAGTATAGAGGAGCAAAAAATTAAGCGTCTATTCTGCCGAGACTGAATAGAAGAACTGGGGACGGTGGCCTGGAGGGGGTGTGTCTTCAGTTTTTCTATTCAGTCGATAGCCGAACAGAGCTGAATGCATCCCATGCATGGATCCTGTAAAAACCATTCTGGAGAATCACAGATTCATTCAGAGTTCTATCTTTCTGCAATCTGCTGCCTGAGTCTGCACTGAAAAACAGAAGCTTCAGTCCTAAGGAAGGTTCAGCTATGCTCTCAGGCCACTTCGCCCCCCCCCCCGAATATCACTCCAGCAATATGAGCCTCAGGGAAGCCTCCGGAGGTTCCCCGGAATGCTGACAGCCTCTTCAGTGAAGGCAAAGAAGTACAACAGCAATCTAGATTAGTTAAAAAGCAAGGAATCCCATGATTTCCTGCTTTCTAGCTAATCTAAATCACCCAGCACAGCTGATAATCAGAACAACTGATGGTCAGGAAAAAAAGAAGCAAAAAAATAGCAACTTACCAAAAATTAGGTGAAGGCACAATGCAGGCAAGTTGGATGGCATGCATGGGAGGTAAGGAGTGACTGGGCAGGGCAGGGCCAGCTAGTGGCACGGTTTGCCGGTTTTCGGAACTGTGTAGAATCTTAACAACCGGTCCTATAGAACTGGTCCGACCAGGTAGAATCCCACCCCTGTATGTATGTATGTATGCATCAGAGGTGGTTTGCTGCCCAAAAAAAGAGGGGAGGAATTCCCTCCCCCGGTCCCTTTGTTGGACCTGGAAACCTTGCCTGCTGGGCTTTCTGGGCAACGCAGAGCCAGGCGTGATGCTGCAATCATCCCCTCATGCCCGGTCTCCAGAAGACTGGCCAGTAGTGCCTGCTGGGCTTGGGCTTTTTCCTCAGGAAGGAAAGGTGCATTCACTATTTCCCTCTATGACCTGTTTTGGAAAAAGCCACCCTCATAATCGGACTCCCTTTCTTCCAATACTCCTGCGGGGAACCCAGGCTTGGAGCAGCAGCAACATTTTGGACCTTGTTAAGGAGGACCGCTTCTCTGCCCCAGTCATGTGTTTTCCAGGGCTGCTTGGAGTGAAAAGCATGCAATATGCTGCTACTAAGCTCCTCCGGGGTTCCTTGCACGAGTGCGGGAAGAAAATTGGATGATGGTCAGCTGCAGTCAGGCTCCGGGCTTGGAGCAGCAGCAGATGGAGTTCAGGGTGCACAATCTACTCCTTAAGCTCCCAGTGCCTGAACCGGCAAGCTGAAAGAGAGATTCTCCATCGTGCTGGTGAGTAAGTACAGTCGAATGGGCTTTTTGCTTCCCCCCACCTCCCCATCCCAATCAAGCATGGCGCAGACAGCCCAATGGAGGCAGAAAACAGGCTGTTTCCATTGTCCCATCTCTTTTTTTCTCCCTAGCTTCCTTTTGCCAGCATGCACCAGGCAGGGGGGAAGGCGCTTGGAATGTTATGTAGGAAATCACCCTGTCTCTGCAGCATCGGCCCTCCTGTGCCCCCCTCACCTTGCCATGAGTGAGGTCGAGTTGGCCACACCCACCCAGTCACATGACCCCCCAAGCCATGCCCACCCAACCAGTCACTAGGCAAACCGGTTGTTATATTACTTGAAGCCCACCACTGGTGGTGTGTGTGCGTGTATGTGTGTGTATACACATGAATATAGGGGTGGGATTCTACCAGTTTGGACCAGTTCGGGTGAACTGGATATTAAATTTGCATCTGGTTCAATGAACTGGTATTTGAAACAACCAGATGGCCCTGCCCACTACTCCCCTCCCAGGAGTCTTCATGTGGCCCATTTTCAGTGCAGGTAAATGCAGGGTCTGCACGGAAGCTCTGGGAGGGGGAAAATGGGCCTTCTGGAAGTACTGAAAGTTGTGAAATGGGCCTGTTTCTGGCTTCTGGAGGGCCTCCAGAGCCTGGGGGTGGCCGTTTTTGCCCTCCCAGAGGCCCGAGGGAAGCCTCTGAACCCTTGGAAAGGCGAAAAACAGCCCTACTGGAAGTTCTAGTAGACTACGCCCACCATGCTCATGCCCCACCAGCAACTGGGCAGAAAATCAGTTGCTGGGATTTTTGAATCCCACACATGCATGCATGCATGCATACATACATAAATACATAAATACATACATACAATAAAATTGTTTAAGAAATGCTATCTGTTTTTCTATCTATCTTATATGTGTTTCTGTGTGACTGTGGGAAATTAAATACAAATAAAATTAAAAAAGAAATCTAAGATAGTGGAAGATGGGGGAAAAGAGAAAAAGGCAAAATTAGGTGTACAGCAAGTAAGGAGAAGGGTTGCAATAAAAGCCCTTTTAACTTTTCTTACAATTATTTGCTTATTGTTCAAAGTCACAATGGCACTAAAAAAAGTGAGTAATGACCATTTTTCACACTTACCACTGTTGCAATGTCTCCAAAATATTCTTTTAGCAATTCCACACACTTGATGTAACCAAAGTTCCGGAAAAACTGTTTAATTCCACATTTTTGGAATATAATTCAACATAAGGTTAGTTACTTTATTATTGAAATATTTCTACACAAGTAAAGAAGGTGGGTGCTACGGTTTTTTTGCAGATGCTGAACAGTGTGTAAAATGCACTGAGGACCAGCACCCCAACAAGGAGCAAATTCAGTGTGTTCCTAAGGTGATAGTCTTCCTATCCTACACAGAAGATATGGGGATCATCCTTACTTCCTTTGCTTTATTTTTCTCTTTGAGCACCGGCTTTGTTTTAAGCATATTCATTAAACACATGGAAACTCCAGTAGTCAAAGCCAACAACCAGGACCTGTCCTACCTGCTCCTCATTTCCCTCCTGCTTTCCTTCCTGTCTTCCTTCCTCTTCATTGGCCAGCCAAGAAGAGCCACCTGCCTACTGAGACAAGCAGCCTTCAGCATCATTTTCTCAGTGGCTGTCTCTTCTCTCTTGGCCAAAACCATCATGGTGGTGCTGGCCTTCCTAGCCACCAAGCCAGGAAATAGTGTGAGGAAATGGCTGGGGAAGTCTTTGGGCAACTCCATTGTCCTTTCTTGCTCTGTTGTCCAAACTCTGATCTGCAGTTTCTGGTTGGGTACTGCTCCCCCATTTCCAGACTCAGATATGCATTCCCAGGCTAGAGAAATTGTCCTGCAGTGCAACGAAGGATCAGTCACCATGTTTTACACCGCACTTTGCTACATGGGCTTCCTGGCAGCTGTCTGCTTGGTGGTGGCATTCCTGGCCCGGAGGCTGCCTGGGGCCTTCAATGAAGCCAAGCTGATCACCTTCAGCATGCTGGTCTTCTGCAGCGTTTGGATCTCCTTTGTGCCCACGTACCTCAGCACCAAGGGCAAATACATGGTGGCTGTGCAGGTCTTCTCCATCTTGGCCTCCAGTGCTGGGCTGCTGGGGTGCATCTTTTTCCCCAAGTGCTACATTATCCTTTTTCGACCTGATTTGAATACAAAGGAGCAACTTATTCTGAAAAGCAAAACAGAAATGTGATTTTAAATGTGCACAATTTTTCAAGGACCAGGAGACCCATTTGCTTATTTCTCTTCCCCAAGGCAAACATTTAGATCTAGTGTGATTATTTCCTAGGGAAGCCCAATCTATTTGCTTTATACTTTGTATTTCCCTTCTAACAAGACACAATTTGTTAAAAGATAAACATATAGTAGAATTTGAACTTAACTTTTTAAACAACCACAACTGATTTTAAAATGTAAGTAAATAAAAATGAATCCTTTTGCAAAATCAAGCTGTCAATTTTTTGTAGCACATTCATTGTGAATCTGTGAAGAACCTTTATATGCTGTTGTCAACTTGTAAGACATTCCTATGCCTGTTTCCAAGTTGCCATGAGAAAGAGGGGGGAAAGATCTGAAGGAGCATATGACAAATAAAATCAGAAGCACATTCCAAGCTTGTCTCACAAAAATTGTAATATAGGCAACTGGGTCTTCTGTCCATGAAAATCCTTTACTGGTGAATGTGAGTGATGACATGAAGGTGTTTCATTGGAGAAGCCTAATTATGATGGATCTATGGGGATGGGGGAAGACAGGGTCATAGATGATTGTAAATTACGAGTCGGCTTCATTCAGGTCATGCCGGCATGTTGCTCTTAATAAATCTTTTGAAATTTTTTGAAGCTTGGCTCAAGACTTATTATTTAATTAGGGTGATCACTGGAATCCTGACAGCTGTCATATCAGAACTTTTGGGTCCATTTTGTACCTGATACCTTACCTGAACATTAACCAGGAGCTTGGGGTGAATTAAGTTCTATGTGACAACATAGTCTTCTCTGTATGGTCTTCTCTACTGCTATAGTTCATGATCCAATGTCTGCACTTTCCATAGTGAGTGATGGTACTGGTTGCACTTATGTTCTTTATTCACTCTTTACTTTCCCAGCTGTCAGTGGTGGCCAAGTAACAGCTGTTTAGCTCAAGGGCATCCAAAAATATTACTAATAAAGGAGAATATTAATAGCTTAGGGTTGGCATGAGGGGTCCATGGTGCTCTGTGAGTTTGCTTGTTTTCTTGCAGACATTTCTGTACCAGTGACCCCTCAAAACTGTTCCTGCAGTGGGGCCAATTTGGTGTTTTCTGAATGTCTTTTTTCACTCTGTCAAAAGATTAGATGATATTGATAGTAAACTTCAATTCTGTAGACTGAATGATGTAAGTGACTTCAAGAACCCAGGGAACTACTCTAAACATGAACCACAACAGAATTCTGCACCTCAATGATGGACCTTCAAAAGGTTGATTGCAATGTGGCCCAATGTGGGGAAAACTAGCCTGGAGCTGGCAAACCACCCATGGCTGGGATGACCCACGAACCCCCACATTTGAATAAGCTTGGTAAATAATAAAGTCTTGGTAAATAATAAACTTCTCTGTTCCGGCTAAGATGCCTATGTGACAGTCACTGATAATCTCCTGACTTGGGTAAACATGCTCCTTCTCAAGCCATCGAATACCCAATCAGTTTGTGACACAGGGGTCTGCTTGATCCGATCTTTCCTAATAAAAGAGGCTCGAGGCATGACCTCAGGGTGCCTTCCCTCATGAACTATGTTTGTGTTTCTTGTCTTCCTTCTGCGCCGTCTCAACAGCCCAAGTGTATAAATTCCAATGGAGCTACATTCAAACATTATACAGTTGGACCCAATGGAGCATTATTCTATGTCTGCTGCTAAAGTTTAGCAATGCTGTATTACTATTGATCATTATGTACCTTCCACCTTCTACGTTCCAATTTTACCATTTTGAAACAAATCTGAAGGATATATAAGTACGTTTATAGCAGGGGTGTCAAACTCACGTTGTCACATCGTCACATGACGTGTCGTGACTTTTTCCCCCTTTGCTAAACCAGGGGGTGGGGGTGGCCAGTGGGTGACGCATCTGGCCTGCAGACTGTGAGTTTAACGCTCCTGGCTTATAGTTAATAATAATTTTTGGTGTCTTAAATGCAAAGGGGGCATGTAAATAATAAGAAGCTTTTTATTCAGTTCTACCATTAGCCTCCATTATACTAGTTACAATCTCCTTTTTATCAGCCAGGCAATCTAAAGGTTCAAAAAGGTATCAGAAGGGGTTATGGTTATCACCAACAATTAACTAACCAAAATCATATTTATTGGATGGATCCATCAATAGCAATTTTCTTGGTGAATTCTCCCACTGGTTTGACTAAAGACCTGATTAATCACATTTTAATCACATGGAATTTATTTACTTTATTCAAAGTAGTATCTAGACCATGGGGTTTAAACTAGCATGCCACCTCCACCCCAGAGTTTAGGAAAGGGAGGGAAAGTCACAATACATCATGCAACAATGTGACGATGTGAGATTGACACCCCTGATCTGGACAACTGACACGATACTAACCATCTTCTAAGAATCACAGTTATGAAAGTATTCAACAATTGGTTTCTCAAAACAGAACTTACTCCAACTTTGGAATCAGAGTTAGAACCAGGGCTGTTCAATGGCAAATGGACTCAGCAACTTTTTATTGGACTGTTCAACAGCAGGAAGGTTGTACTTTTATACTTGCAAGTATCTGTTATGGCCCCTTGCTAGTTCAATTAGTCCTGTTTACTGCCTAGTTATCTGGGATGGCTGACAATTATATATATATATATATATATATATATATATATATATATATATGTACTTGGGTTTAGCTGACAACTGATATTTACTGACAGCCATCTTTATGGGAAAGTCTCTGATTGGTGGGTGAGAGTTGAAATCCACCATCTCTTAGTCCTTCCTTTGGGGCTTCTGAAAGGCCTCCTGCAACCCACTAGTTGAAAGAAAGTTTATTCTACTGTTGCATAACTTTGAGAAGTCCCTGGATCCCAAATCTTATTAAGACAAATCACTGAAAAAGTTGAGGGTTGTAAGAATTGCATCAGCAAGTTTTCCAGCTGCGTTTTAGCCCATGAGATCACTCAGAGCTTAAGAAATTGCAGAGGGAATGATTCCTGTTACAATTAGTTCCATTGTGCTTGTCTTCTTGGCGATTTTCCCAATGAATGCCCTCAGTGTAAACAAAAGATTTATGAACAACATGATTTGATGACTTATTCCAGAAAGTCTGGGTGTTCTAATGCGTTTTGTCACTCATTGCTTGGAAGGATGTGTCTGGAGAGAATTTATTTTCATCTTCTTCAAATATAAAATGTTGGCTGAGCTCAGGAATAAGGGAAATCATAGAAAATTTAGTCCTTGGTTAGTCTTACATATAGTTGATAAGAAGAAATGATTCTCCCCAACCTGCAAATGATGCTGATTGTTCTTCTGTTTTTGCCCCACATCATTTGTGGGGTACTAAGGTTGAAATGTCCCTTGAAGTTGAAATGGGACAAAGTAAAGCTACTGAATTTGTACAGACCAGGAGAGCATCTCATCAGTGGGATCACTAATTTTGAAATTGCTTAGGATATGTTAAACTTTACATTTCACAGAGTTCCTAGTGTTGATTGGATGTTGTAAATCCCTCTATCTGATAGCGGTATCCATTTCTTGTGTGTATGAGAGATTGTGTTGTGAGATTGTTACAAAAGGGAGGTAACATGTTAACAACCACAATATATGAGGGGAGGCCATTGGTAGCTCATATCATAAGTGGAAACTAGGCCCAGGGAGCAAGAAACCTGGAAAGAAATTACTCAAACTATTCCATGTGTCTTTGACTTAATTAATTCATGGTTGAAGGATAGTTGGAAATGCCTTTTATACTTTCCAAGATGTATTTCGAAGATTGTATTTACCCTTCATGCAAGTATTAAAAACCTCTTGATGAATATTTTTGCAACATATTTTCTCCGTTACTTCCTTGATGTAACAGTTTCAAGGTGCTAGTAACAACTTATAAAGCCCTAAATGGCTTGGGTCCAGGGTACTTGTGGGAACGCCTCCTGCCAGTGTCACATTCCAATCGCCCTGTTTGCTCCCACAGGAGGGGCCTCCTTGGGATACCATCGGTTAGGCATTGTCGACTGGCGGCTCCCAGGGCTAGGGCCTTCTCCATGGGAGCGCCCACCCTTTGGAATCAGCTCCCCGTGGATCTCCGTCTGGCCCCTGATCTCCGCTCCTTCCGCCGGGACCTGAAGATTTGGTTGTTTCAACAGGCTGGCCTGGAATGACCCGGGTGGGGGGTTTTAACTGTTCTAATTTTTAAGGTTTTATTGGTTTTATTGTATATTTCGGCTTGTTGGATTTAATCTGTTTTTAGTTAAATTTTCTGTAAATATTTGCTGTTTTATTGTTAGCCGCCCTGAGTCCTTAGGGAGAAGGGCGGCATACAAGTCGAATAAATTATTATTATTATCATATTCCTCAGCTTAAAATGCTGCAGACATCCCTTAACTGGGCAGTCTGTCCCTTATAAGGTTCCCTTTCTTGTCTCTCCAGATTTCCAGACTATAAAAATAGATTTCAGTCAAATGAAGGAATGTATTTCCTCCCAGTCAGAAGACCCTTAGTCTGAGTGTCATCTGCAGGTTTATCATGTCGCGTGTAGATTGTGCACCGAGGGTGGAACTGCAATAAATGAATGATTTATTCTTCTTGTGCTCAAATCTACTATTCTAGCCAAGGTTTGTGAGTTGCAGCTTCTGCAAAATGAATGCTAACCAACCCTACTGTAAAGTTAAACCCTGCATGAAATGCTCCTCAGTGTGGATAGGAAAAAAATTGAGGATAGGATTGTAAAGAGAGTGGGATAGATGTAAGAGTGTCTTCTAGGCTTATTGTTTAAGTTAGCAAAGCATCTGCTGGGCAAGGGGGTTGGTTGGTGGGTGGAGGATGATCCTGTGATTACTTTTTTTTGGTTTGTTAGATCCCAGGGTCTAATACTGACTGCTCCAATGTAGGCCTATTTGGCTCTTCCTCACCAGAGAAGGTGTTCAGCTGCAGGTAAAGGCTTGGAAACGATTGAATATATTTGCAAGGAGACAAATTGACATTTTGGTGGCTGTAAATCATCTCATTTGGGTTCTAAATCAGAAAAAGAAATACCTCAGAAATTCAACCCAGAGGTTTTTTGATAAGTATTTATTACTAGTACAATCAAAAGACAATCTTTGAAATATGTTGTTCTGAGGGAATTTTAGGGTGAAAATGTAATGTACTCATATTTCTAAATCAGGTTTCACAGAGTTCTGGAAAGCCATGTCCTTCCATTTTGCCTTTGAAGAGATAAACCAAAAACCCCAATTCTTACCCAATGTCACCTTGGGCTACAATATTTATGATAACGGTATCACCAGTAAATGAACTTCGGAGGCTTTGCTGGATCTGCTATCAAAGGAAGAGGCAAATGTTCCAAATTATAGCTGTGGAAAGAGGCGAAACACTCTGGTGGTGGTTGAAGGAGTCAGTCCAGACATGTCCATCCATATCTCAAGATTCCTGAACCTCTACAAGATCCCTCAGGTAGATCACAGCTGTGATTGCTTGGCCATTTTTTAAAAATTACATTTATATGCCACCCTTCTCCAAAGACTCAGGGTGGCTTACAATTTTTGGGATACAACCCAATGCACTCAGGAATAGCCTTCATTCCATTGTATATGCCTGCTTATTACTAAGCGGCATTTTACAAAGTCAGCTTATTGCCCCCAACAATCTTAGGTCCTCAATTTACCTACCCTGAGAGGATGGAAGGCTGAGTCAATCTTGATTTGATAGGGGACAGGTTCCCCATGGCCCTGATGTGCACCAAAAGTGGGGGAAGCCCATTTGGCTGCCATAAAGAAGAGGGGGTCAATGTATTTTCCAAAATACCAGAGGGCAGGACAAGAAACAGTGATTAGGAGACAGGAGGGTAAAACATGAAAGAATAGTTGCTGTAACTGGGGATGTCTAGTCTAACAAAGAGAAGGACTAGGGGTGACATGATAGCAGTGTTCCAATATTTGAGGGACTGTCCCATTAATCAGAGGAATGGCTTCCCTCCAGAAGTTGAGGATGCTCCATCATGGGAGATTTTTTAAAGAAGAGATTGGAAAACCATTGGTCTGGAATGGAATTAATCCTCCTCTTCAGCAGGAGGTTGTAGTAGTCTAAGGCCACATCCACAACGTTGTTATTCTGTTATTCTCTTCCCAAATCACTTTTTGCAGCTCTCTGGAAATCACAGGGCATATCAGCTGCCAAGTGGAAGGCAGTCCTCCCTTTGGCAGGAAAGGTAAAGAATCCCTAACTGTAAGGGAAAAGGACCAAAAAGCCATCAGTGGCTATTTCAGTGAACCCTCTGCAGATATTCAGAACACAGAGGTTAAACATATCACTTTTTGCCATCTTCACTTGTAGCTCGATCAGTTCTTCTGGTTTAGAGTCAGCATAAAACTTGAGCCAGTAGTGGTTTTTTTTTTTTTTGAATGGGGTGGGGAGTTTCCTTCTGTTTCAGGTCAAATTTCATAGGGACACCAGCTCCACCTATTTCACCGAATGCTCCTTTTCTTTATCTTCAGCCCCTGCCAAGGTCTTGGTGTGTGGACAGCTGCCTGCCTGGATTTGTCAGGCTGCTTGAACAGAATAAACCAGTTTGTTGTTACAGTTGTATTCCTTGTGCAGAGGGGACAATCTCCACTCAGGAAGGTGGGTGACTCCAGAAAGAACAGCTGTCTGTGTCTTCTTATGTTTTGATACCCACAATTATTTCTATCAGTTTAATTGGTTCTTAGTAATGGAGTGAGCTCCCGTTACTTGTCCCAGCTTCTGCCAACCTAGCAGTTTGAAAGCATGTACAAAATGCAAGAAGAAAAATAGGGACCACTTTGGTGTAACAGTGTTCCATGCGCTTTCAGTGTTTAGTCATGCTGGCCACATGACCACAGAGACGTCTTCGGACAACTCTGGCTCTTCTGCTTTGTAATGGAGATGAGCACTGCCCCCTAGAGCCGGAAACAACTAGCATGTATGTGCGAGGGGAACCTTTACCTTTACCTTATCCTACATCATGTTTATATTTTTACACAACTATAAAACAAGGAAATGCTTCTTTCCCCTAAAAGAGTGTTGAAAATCTGTTTTATTGTATTTTTAAAGATGGTACTAAAGTACAAAAAAAACCCAGCCTATCATAATAAAAATAAGAAAGAGAATAGAATAGAATAGAATAGAATAGAATTCTTTATTGGCCAAGTGTGATCGGACACACAAGGAATTTGTCTTTGGTGCATATGCTCTCAGTGTACATGAAAATACATCCATCAATCATCATAAGAGACAACACTTAGTGATAGACATAGGATACTAAATAAGCAATCAAATCATATTAGGAAACTAAATAAAACAATATAAAACATAAAAATACAAGCAACAAGGTTATAGTCATAAGTAGGAGGAGAGGACATCATTATTAATAAAGAATAGGAAGGAAAAACAAAAGAAATAAAGAAAAATAAAAAAACAACTAGATGTATCATCTCCACTTGAAGTATTTTAAAAATAATTTTGTTTTATTTCAACTATATATAAATAAAAACAAAAGGAAAATTAAATGTAATGATAAAAAGGGAAAGGGGAAAAGGCAAAATTAGGGGTACAACCAGTAAGGAAAATGGCTAGAAAAGAAGAAATAGTTTTGACTTTCTTTGATAAAAACAGACTTATAATACAATGCCTTTACATAAACTATTCATATTTTGTGTCTCAACTTCTGAAAGTTTTGGTGAATTTGGAGGGTTAGTGTTAGTTATTGATCAGTTTTCCAGGGAAATGTTTTGTCTTTGATACAGATTTGAACAAAAACCACAGAAGGATTTCTGAATAGTTATGTTGACTAATATGGATATTTCTGGATGCAAATTTTAATTTGATGTAAAATAGTGGGATCTGCTGATGCTTTCTATAAATAGCAATAGCACTTAGATTTATATACCCCTTCACAGTGCTTTACAGCCCTCTCTAAGCAGTTTACAGAGTCAGCATATTGCCTCCAACAATCTGGGTCCTCATTTTACCAACCTCGGAAGGATGGAAGGCTGAGTCAACCTTGAGCCTGGTGAGATTCGCACTGCCATATTGAAGGCAGTCAGCAGAAGTAGCCTGCAGTATTGCACTCTAACCACAATGCCTCCTCTTTCCTCTTAATTTCCTCTAGTACCATATGCATTTTTTCTTGCAATTTTGTTTTCCACAGGTTGTCATGGGAGGTTATATTGAATAAAATCACTTCTCATGGCAACTTTGCAAGCATCACAAATCAAATTCCATATTAAAAATTCCTTTAATGTCTTTTTGCAAACTTCTACAACCTCTTCTGTTTTCAAGCATTTCTTCATTTAGTCTCTACAGAAAAGAGGAAAACAACTTGTTTAGTATTATATTAACTGTATTATGATCTTAATTTTTTTAATGGAATATCTCAAAGACAATTGTACATCAAGTATTAAACAGCAGATGAACAGTTCAATTTAAATCCCCACTGAGGTAGAATATTGCAAAATTTGAGCCAAAAGAATTTTTCCAATATCTTCCAATCATTCTCTTAATATTTCCCCTCAATCAATGTAACCAAAGTTAATTAAAAACAGTCAATTATGGAGGTGGTATTCAGCAGGTTCTGACCAGTTCTGGAGAACTGGTAGCAGAAATTTTGAGTAGTTCAGAGAACTGGCAAATACCACCTCTGACTGGAGATTTTACAGGATCCTTCCCCTGCCACGCCCACCAAGCCACACCCACAGAACCAGTAGTATAAAAATTTGAATCCCATCACATGGTCGAATATCACATTTTTGGAATATAATTTAACATTAGATTAATCTCTTCATCACTGAAAAATTTCCATACCAGTGAAGAATGTGAGTGTTGCATTTGTTGTTTTGCAGATGCTGAACAGTGTGAGAGATGCCCTGAGGACCAGCAACCAAACAAGGAGAGAATTAAGTATATTCCTAAGGTGATAGTCTTTCTATCCTACACAGAAGATCTGGGGATCATCCTTATTTCTGTTGTTTTACTTTTCTCCTTGAGCACCTGCTTTGTTTTAAGCATATTTATTAAGCACATGGAAACTCCAGTAGTCAAAGCCAACAACCGGGACCTGTCCTACCTACTCCTTATTGCCCTCCTGCTTTCCTTCCTGTCTTCATTTCTCTTCATTGACCAGCCAAGAAGAGCCACCTGCCTTCTGCAACAAGCAGCCTTCAGCATCATTTTCTCAGTGGCTGTCTCTTCTCTCTTGGCCAAAACCATCATGGTGGTGCTGGCCTTCCTAGCCACCAAGCATGTGAGGAAATGGTTGGGGAAGTTTTTGGGCAACTCCATTGTCCTTTCTTGCTCTGTTGTCCAAGTTATGATCTGCATTATCTGGTTGGGTACCTCTTCCCCATTTCCAAATTCAGATATGCATTCCCAGGCAGGAGAGATTGTCCTACAATGCAACAAAGGATCACTCACAATGTTTTACACCTCACTTTGCTACATGGGCTTCCTGGCAGCTGCCTGCTTGGTGGTAGCTTTCCTGGCCTGGAGGCTGCCTGGAGCCTTCAATGAAGCCAAGCTTCAACCTTCAACCTTCAACCTTCAGCATGCTGGTCTTCTGTAGTGTTTGGATCTCCTTTGTATCTACTTACCTGAGCACCAAGGGAAAATACATAATAGCTGTGCAGGTCTTCTCCATCTTGGTCTCCAGTGCTGGGCTGCTGGGCTGCATCTTTTCCCCCAAGTGTTACATTATCCTTTTTCGACCTGTTTTGAATACAAAGGAGCAGCTTATTTTGAAAAGCAAAACAGAATTGTAATTTTAAATGTGTGCAACCTAGCAAGGAGCCTAAGTCCCATTTGCTCATCTCTTTTCCCAAAGAGAAATGTTTAGATCAAAAATGAAAATTCTTAAAGAACCTTATTCTGTCTGCTTTATACTTAAATTTTAATTAACGCCCAATTTGTTCAAAATAATGTCTTCTTTAAAGGAGTAGTAGAATGGAAACTTTACATTTTATCCCACATAATCATATGTGACCTCACATAGACATACAAATTATATAAACAAAAGAAAGGAAAGAAATAATAGGACTTCTGGAGAATTCAAAGTCAATATTTAGTGAGAAATTGGCTATTATTATGTGACTGCATCTAGTTTTGTGATGTATATGAATCTTTTTATGCTGTGACATCAGATTTCTTGTGCATTGTAATTTCCCCTGATAAAAAGCAAGAGTTTGGGTTTAACTAGTCTCTTGGGGAAACTGTAGATTTGTATTGTCTTTTCTACTGCTATGGTGAATTGATCCAATAAATGGAGTTCCTATGGTGAATGGTGCCATCTTGTTACCCTTGTGATCTTTATCCATGGTTCCATTGTCCAGCTGTCCATGCCCATGTAACAGCCATTCAAAGACATTAAAAATATTACCACAGTGGATCAACTTGGTGTTTTTTTGAAGATCTTTTTTTCTCACTACAACAAAAGATCAATGAACAAAGGTCTGCCCTAGACATTGAACAAAGGTCTGCCCTAGTAAACAGTCTTCTTTAAGGACTTTTGAGAGTCATTCTAGAATGTATCTCAGACCATCCCACTAGTAGTTCTCCTTTTAGAAGGGAAGAAGTTGGTCAGTGAACCCCCTGGTAACAATTTGAGTCCAGTGGCAATCCTGCCCATGGACAGAGATACGATTGACCTATGAAAGGAGACCTTTCTAAAGTATACTGAGAGTTGGCCAATTAAAACAGCCATATCTGTAAATATACCTGCTGCTCACACCAATTGACAACAGGCAGCCAAAGGGAATTTAGAGCTGATTCCCCTCCCAAATCTACCAGGAGGGAAAGAAATAACTGTTGAAGGCAGAAAAAGAGCTGAAAATCATGCCTTGATTTCAAATTCACATAATCAGAAGTTCTATCTCTTCTATCTCTGTGTCCTTTCCTTTAATGATGAAACTTGTGTTGAAATGCTGCAGTTTAATGACACCTATGCCTTTTAGTTCTAAAAGAACTTGTATTTTCCAGTTGTGGTTAGAGTGAGAACCTCATATTTGCCATTTCTGGACCGAGATGCCCTGCGCACAGTCACTCATGCCCTTGTTACCTCTAGACTCGACTACTGCAACGCTCTCTATTTAGGACTGCCCTTGCATACCATCCGGAGATTGCAGCTGGTGCAGAATGTGGCGGCGCAGGTGGTGATGGGAGTTTCCCAATTCTCCCATGTTGCCCCCCTCCTGCGCTGCTTGCATTGGTTGCTGGTTGCACTCCGGGTGAGATTCAAGGTTTTGGTTTTAACATACAAAGTCCTACACGACATGGGTCCTCAATATTTAAGGGAGCGTCTTCTGCCGATATCGAATGCTGGCCACCCTGTGCGAGCACATAGGCAAGGACTCCTCGGGGTCCCGTCGGTGGGCCAATGCCGGCTGGCGGTCCCCTGCTGGCGAGCCTATTCTGTCACGGCCCCTGACCTTTGGAACCAACTGCCCTTGGGGCTCCGCCTGGCCCCTGACCTCCGCACCTTCTGCCATGATTTAAAGACCTGGTTGTTTTTTTTTTTTTTTTTTTTTTTTATAAAAAGTTTTATTTTTCCAAAAACACAAACATAACAAACAAACATACAACACATAAATCCATATCAATTTCAAGTATGTCGGTCGGTCAAAAATCACAGTGCCTACCCCTCATTATTCATACTCAATATTACAAAAAGGAAAAGCTATAATCCTTATTATTAATCCTTTGTCATATTATAATCTCTATATTATTTCAACAGTTCTATCTATCTTTATATTCCCAAAAATACATTACCAAACTTTTGTCTAACCATTGATAAAACATATTCCATATCTTATAAAACTGCTTTTCTTCTTGATCCCTAATTTCAAATGTTAATCTACTCATTTCGGCACAATCCAAAATCTTCTTAATCACTTCCTCCCATGCTAGGTGTCTTATCATTTCTCCAGTTTTTAGCAAATACAATTTAGCTGGCTGTCAGTACATTAACAATCAGATATTTCAAATCTTTGTTAAATGTCTCTGGGACAATTCCCAACAGGAATATCTCAGGTTTCAAGTCTATATGTTGTTGTATCATCTTTTCCAGCCACATGTGGATTTTAGTCCAGTATCTTTTAGCATCAACGCAAGTCCACCACATGTGGTAGTAGAGCCAGGTATCTGGTGACATTTCCAACACTTATCCGATTTATCCTTGAACATTCTTGCAATCCTTCTCGGGATAGGTGCCACCTGTAAAACATCTTATACAAATTTTCTTTATATGCAGTTGACATTGTCATTTTATAATTCTGATCCCACAGTGTTTGCCATCTCTCTAAATCTATCCCATAACCAAAATTTTTCCCAAGCAATCATTGTTTCCTTAACCTGCTCCTCTTCCATTCTAACTTCTAATAAATAACCGTAAAGTTTTTTAATCATTTTTTCATTCGTGCCCATCAAAATTTTATCTAATTCAGTTTGCTTTTTATAAATCCCTTCATTCTTAACATCCTCATCATATCTAGATTGTACTTGCAAATATGAAAACCAATTCATTTTTATACCTTGTTCTTGTAGTGTTTGCATCGATTTGAGTTCACCCTTTTCATTTAAAATCTCTTCATATCTAACTGTTTGTTCCTTCTTGTATATTATTGCATATGAAAAAGCTTCAATAGTAGATACCCATAATGGAATTTGTATATAATGTTGTTTTCTGGTTTTTCCCAATTTAAAACAAAGCTTCTCGAACATAGTGTCTTCTAAAATATCCTTGTTTTTTAGTTCCTTATACCATAAGAAAGCATGCCATCCTAGTAATAGATCATGGCCCTCTAAAGTTAACAATCTATTGTTTCTCAATGTTATCCATTCTTTCACCCACATCAGGCTTGCAGCTTGATAATACAATTCCCAATTTGGTAGTGCGAATCCCCTCTTGACCTTGCATCTTGTAATAGCTTAAATTTGATTCTTGGCTTTTTGCCCTGCCATATGAATTTTGATGTGATTTTATTTAAATCTTCAAAGTATTCTTTCCCAAGTCTAATTGGAATTGTCTGAAATAAGTATAAGATTCTGGGTAAAACATTCATCTTAACTGTCGATATTCTGCCAATAAGAGATAATTGCATATTTTCCCATCTTTTAAGATCTGTCGCTATCTGCTGTTTGAGTTTTATATAATTATCTTCTTTCAATGTACTGCATCTTGATGTTATATTTATTCCCAAGTATTTAACTTTATTTGCAATCTGGATCTCTAATAAATCTTCTAAATCTTTCTTGCGTTTTGCTAACATATTCTTTGTTAGGATCTTTGTTTTATCTTTATTAATTTTTAAACCTGCCACCATTCCATATTCTTCTATTTGTTCTATCAACTTAGGTGCTGATTTAAGTGGATCCTCTAGTATGAATACCAAATCATCTGCAAACGCCTGTAGTTTATATTCTTCTTTTTAATTTTCATTCCTTTTATTTCTTCATCTTCTCTGATAGCTCTATTCAGTACTTCTAGTGTTAAAACAAACAGCAGGGGTGACAGAGGACAACCTTGTCTGGTTCCTTTTCTTATCCCTATAGATTCTGTTAGCTCTCCATTTACCAATATCTTTGCTGTTTGATTATTATATATTGCCTCAATAGTTTGTATAAAGTTTTTTCCAAAGCCCATTTGCATCATTTGCAATATCATAAATCGCCAGTTCACATTGTCAAATGCTTTTTGAGCATCTAAAAACATCAGTGCCATCTGTTTTTCAGAATGTGTTTCATAATACTCCAGAGTATCTAAAATTATTCTCACATTTTGCTTAAAGACCTGGTTGTTTGACCAACCCGGGCTGTGACCCCTTCCTGGGGGGGGGGATAGATTTCTAATGTTAATTATTGTAAATTTAGTTTTTAGCATTTGGGCTTGTAAATTAGTCTAATTGTATTTTTAAGTATTTATTGTCTCTGTTTTTTAGTTGTGAGCCACCCCGAGTCTTCGGAGATGGGGCGGCATACAAGTTCAAATAAAATAAAAAATAAATAAAATAAAGTGTATATATTTAATAATAGATGAATTATTATGGAATTAAGGAACCCTAGTTCTTGAACTGACAGGTACCACTGTTCTATGACCAGAATAAATTTGTAGACAGCTTGTAATTTTCTCCACAACTGGCATAATCATTTTATGATTTGCCCATCCCTATCCACCTCAGTACAAGTACTCCTCACTTACTGACCTGAATAGGGATTAACAAGTCCATCCCTACGTGACACAGTTGTTATGCTTGATGTCACCTGACTGTGCTGACTTACAATGTCAGTTTTGACTGTGGTTGTGAAATGAATTCCACCTGGTCATTAAATGCAACATCATGTAATCCTCATTTGCCAGATTGCCTACTGACTTTGCTTGTCAGAAGATAGCTGTGAAGGTTGCAAATTGCAATTTTGTGGCCATGGGATAATCAAACCTTAAGCAGAAAAAGGGTGGAGATGATGAGATAAGTGTGGTTATTACTTAGACCTCTGCAGATTTCCAACAACCAAGTGAACAGAGGCTAATGGGGCTTCAAAAAGATATGCATTCTCCACTCTGAAAGTGCTTTGATAGATCTAGTCCATGCCAAATGGCTGCTATTTAGAAGAATCTGCATGTTAATTCTGCTAACATTTGTGCAATTGACAACTCCCAGCATGCTTTTGAAAATGACATGCAGTAATTAGGTGTTACAAGGTCATTATTTGCCAGTTTCCTCATTGACTTTGCTTATCAGAATCCCAGCTGCAAGTGAGACTCTGCAACTGTTCAAAATGTGTGCTGTAAATGTGGTTGTAAGCAAAGTTACAATCACATGACAATGGAGACACTGTGATGAGTGCAACTTCAAGGACCAGTCATAAGTCTCCCTTTTCAGTGCTGTCATAACTTTAGAACACTTGCTGAAGGAGAAGTCAGTAAGCAAGGACTACTGATATTTAAGAATGAAAGAGGTTTAAAATTTCTTCTTCTTTTTTTGGCATGCTGAGATCTTTTTAAAACAGCAATTTTTTGACTTTGTATCCTGCTTCAGATGGGTCTCCATATTCCATTTTCCATATGCCTCTTTTCACACTAATAAATGATGAAATGCTTTATGTCTCTATATCATGGCCTTGTATAACAATTAACATAGGTTAATGACAATATACTATCATGAATATGCAATTATGTTCATGATTAAAACATTTCTACAGTAAGAGGTCTGGTGTTCTACAAGCCAATAGGGAAGAATAATGGGGCAAGATCAAAGCTTGCAAAATAAAACCTAAGGGAATAACCATTTATTCCAGGGGTGTTAAACTGGTGGCCCATGGGCCAGATGCGTCATGCGCAGGCCATGCCCACCCCAGCTCTGCGAAGGGGAAAAATGTCACAAAACATCACATGACGGCAAAGTGACTTGGTGAGTTTGACATCTGTGATTTGTTCTATAGGAGGAAAACTCGCACCTGATGAATGGCATCTTAGGCTCCTGAAGGTGCTTGCTTGTGGGTCTAGCCAAAAAGTGATTTATTTACTTTAGCAAATTCTGGAGAAATAGTTAAAAGAACTGGTGGGGAGCACATATTTCCTAATCTTATCTCATTACCTTATCTCGAGTACTTTGTTAGTAGACTGTGTGACTGCTGTAGATATTTATTTATTGTTCAGATGTTTACACCATTGCAATCCATGGACTTTCTGCAGGTAGCCAATTACAGAAGGGTTCATGGAATACCTTATCATCAGGGGTGGGATTCTACCAGTTTGCACCTATTCGCTAGAACCGGTTGTTAACATTCTAAGCAGTTCGGAGAACCAGTTGTTAGAAGAAATTACTGGCCTAATCCTGTAAGGAAGGCAGGAAGGAAACATTCTGGTGTTGCTTACAGAAACTGCCTCTCCGTAACTCTTATTATATTCTTGGCAGAACTAGACTTCCTGTCTCAGGAACGTCTCTGGAGTTTTTCTTCCCCCTCCTTTGTTAGTACTTTGCTTGTGTGGAGTGACCATTGAAAAAAGTGACTTATGACCGTTTTTCACACTTACAACTGTTGCAGCATCCCCACAGTCATGAGAGGCCAGGCGAGGAGATGCGTGCCTCGATGTGAGTGATGTTGAGTTGGCCACGCCCAGCCAATCACATGACCACCAAACCATGTCCACCCAGTCACATGACCACCAAGCCATGCCCACCACCTAAACCACGCCCTCAGAATTGGTTGGTAAAGAATTTGAATCCCACCCCTGCTTATCATGGTATGAGTGGTGGTGGCTAGTCCCACGAGGGATGATTAAAGAACCCTGGGAATGGATGCCAAGAGTCTATATTCCCAGTAGAGTCACCCAAGGCATAAAAACTCATACCAGCTGCTCACCTAAACCAATGGTTGTCCAATCTCTTCTTAAAAACTTCCAGTGTTGGAACACCCACAACTTCTGAAGGCAAGTTTTTCCACTGATTAATTGTTCTAACTGTCAGGAAATTTCTCCTTACTTCTAGGATGGCTCTCTCCTTGATTAGTCTCCATCCATTGCTTCTTGTCCTGCCTTCTAGGTTGACCATCCTCTTCTTTGTGGCAACCTCTGAAGTATTGGAAGACTGCTATCATGTCACTCCTAGTCCTTCCTTTTATTAAATAGATATAATCAATTCCAGCAACCATTCTTCATATGGTTTAGCCTCCAGTCCCCTAATCATCTTTGTTGCTCTTCTCTGCACTCTTTCTGGAGTCTCAACATCTTTTTTACATCATGGCGACCAAAATTGGATGCAGTATTCAAAGTGTGGCCTTACCAAGGCATTAAAAAGTGGTATTAACGCTTCACATGATCTTGATTCTATCCCTCTGTTAATGCCCCCTAGAACTGTGTTGGCTTTTTTGGGAGGTACAGCATATTGCTGGCTCATATTTAAGTGATTGTCTAGATTTTTGCTAAGAAATCCATGTTAGTAAGTCCTCATAGTGGGAGAGAGATGTCTATGGACATTCTCAGTCATCCAGGTCATGGTTGTTCCAAAGATGCTTTTTTCAAGAGGCAATTGGACTTTCTGGTTTTTCTTTGAAAATGTTTCGCTTCTCATCCAAGAACCTTTTTCAACTCTTCTTCAGAAGCTTCTTGGATGAGAAGTGAAATGCCTTCAAAGAAAAACCAGAAAGCCCAGTTGCTTCTTGAAAAAGCACCTTTGGGATAGGGTGTGAGAGAATTTATCTTTTACTTAAAAAACAAACAAACCCTTGATCATTTTCTAAAGGTCAAGGAAAACCTGCTGATGTTCTATCAGGAAATTGTGAAGAAACATAAGTTTAATAGAAAGATGTTCAGGGAATATCTTTTCTTTGAATGAGTTAAACATTTTTTTACAGTAAGTGTAAAAAAGTTAGGAACATCTATCAAAAGACAGAGTATTCAAACCAGAGGTGAGATTCAGCAGGTTCTGACCAGTTCTGGAGTACTGATAGTGGAAATTTTGAGTAGTTCAGAGAACCGGCAAATACAACCTCTGACTGGAGATTTTACAGTATCCTTCCCCTGCCATGCCCACCAAGCCATGCCCACAGAACTGGTAGTTGTAAAAAATTGAATCCCACCATTGGTTCAAACTGACATTGATACAGTCAGACTTCCGGCCCGGGTTCAGCACGGAGACGGCATTGGTCGCGCTGATGGATGATCTCTGGAGGGCTCGGGACAGGGGATTTTCCTCTGTCCTAGTCCTATTAGATCTCTCAGTGGCCTTCAATACCATTGACCATGGTATCTTATTGCGGAGCCTCGGGGGGTTGGGAGTGGGGGGCACTGTTTTGCAGTGGTTCTCCTCCTACCTCTCGGGGCATTCGCAATCGGTGTTGGCAGGAGGGCAGAGGTCGGCCCCAAGGGCACTCACTTGTGGGGTCCCCCAGGGGTCAGTCCTCTCTCCCCTCCTGTTCAACATCTATATGAAGCCGCTGGGCAAGATCATCCATAGTTTTGGGGTGAGGTATCACCAGTACGCTGATGATACCCAGCTGTATATCTCCACCCCAAACCAAATCAGTGATGCCCTCTCCATGATGACCCGGTGTCTGGATGCGGTACGGATCTGGATGGGCAGGAACGGACTACAGCTCAATCCGGCCAAGACTGAGTGGTTGTGCGTACAGGCATCTCGGCCCAGTCAATCGATTCCATCTTTGGTCATAGGGGGAGAGGTGTTGCCCCTGTGGACAGGGCTCAGAACCTGGGGGTCCTCCTGGATTCATGGCTCAGTTTGGAGGAGCAGGTGAGGGCCGTGACCAGGGGGGCTTTTGCCCAGGTCCGACTGGTTCACCAGTTGCGCCTATATCTGGACTGAGATGCCCTTCGCACGATCACTCATGCACTTGTGACGTCCCGACTTGACTACTGCAATGCTCTCTATCTAGGACTGCCTTTGCATAACATCCAGAGGTTTCAGTGGTGCAGAATGTGGCTGCGCGGGTTGTGATGGGAGCTTCCCGATACTCCCATGTTACACCCCTCCTGCGCAAGCTGCATTGGTTGCTGGTTGCCCTCCAGGTGAGATTCAAGGTGTTGGTTTTAACATTCAAAGTCCTTTATGATTTGGGTCCGGGGTACTTGCGGGAGCGTCTCCTGCCAACATCAAATACCGATCGCCCTGTGCGTGCGCACAGATGGGGACTCCTCAGGGTACCGTTGGCTAGACAATGTCAGCTAGCGGTGCCTCAGGGGAGGGCCTACTCTGTGGCGGCCCCCGCCTTGTGGAATCAACTTCCTTTGGAGCTCCGTTTGGCCCCTGATCTTTGCTCCTTCCGCCACGGTCTGAAGACTTGGTTATTTGAACAGGCTGGGCTGGACTGACCTCCTGGGGGTTAACGTATTTTAACTATTTTATTGATTGGGCTTTTCAAATTTAATTGTTTTTTATATATTTATTGTGTGGTGTTTTTATTGTGAGCTGCCCCGAGTCCTCGAGGAGAGGGGGCGGCATACAAGTCCAATAAAATAAATAAATAAAATAAATAAATACCTGGGAAAATTCTATATGGGTAGTCCTCAACTTACAATAGTTCATTTAGTGACTGCTCAAAGTTAAAATGGCATTGAAAAAGTGACTTATGACCATTTCCCATACTTATGACTGTTGTAGAATCCCCTTGGTCACATGATCAAAATTTGGATGCTTGGCAATTTAGTTCATATTTATGACAATTGCAGTGTCCCAGGGTCATGTAATCAGCTTTTGGGACCTTCTGACAAACAAAGTCAATGGGGAAGCCGGATCCATTTAACAATTGGGTTACTAACTTTAATAACTGCAATTATTCACTTAACAACTATGGCAAGAAAGGTTGCAAGAATGGGGCAAAATTCACTTAACAAATGTTTCACTTAGCAACAGAAATTTTGGGCTCAGTTGTGGCCATAAGAGGAGGATTGTCTGTACACACATAGAGTAAATAAAGGAGGAACCTCCCATTTGTTGTGAAAGGCAAAGGATGTTGTAATTCTTTGTCTTCGTGGTGGGATTTGTGGTGGGGGATAAAGTCCACTATCTTCTAATCCTTTATACCAGAGGTCTCCAAACTAGGCAACTTTAAGACTTGTGGACTTCAACTCCCAGAATTCTCCAGCCAGCATAGCTGGCTAAGGAATTCTGGGAGTTAAAGTCGACAAGTCTTAAAGTTGCCAAGTTGGTTGAACGCTGGTTTGTTGAACCCTGTTGTAGCCCTGGCAAGGCTTCCTACAACCCACTGGTAAAGGAAAGGTCACCCTGTTAATTTGTTGCATCTTGTTAAAGATCCTCTGGATTCCCACTCTTATTAAGATGGTCACTGAAAAACTTGATAGTGGCAAGAATTGCATCAGCAATCTCTCCAGCTGTGTCTTAGCCCATGAGTTCTGTACATTGCAGAAGTGATGCTTCCCCTTGTAATTAGTTATGTCCTGGTTGCCTTCTTGCTGTTTCTCCAGACCTTTTCCCCAATGATTGCCTTCAGTGTAAACAATAGACTTAAGAACAATATGAAGTGATAGCTTGTATTAGAAAGTTTCAGTGTGTAAATGCCTTCTTTGCTACTTATTGCTCAAGCAGCTGTGTGGTGTGACAATTTATTTTGGTTTCCTTCAAATATCAAAATTTAGTCCTTCATTATTCTTAGACATATTTGATAAGAACAAGTGACTCTGCTCCACATATCAACTATGGTCGTACTGATTCTTCTTCTCCTCTTGCCCCATCTCACTTGTGGGGTGCTGAAGGCTAAATGCCCTTTGCATTTGGAACCAGATGAAGTAAAGCCACTGAATTTCTACCGAGCAGGAGACCATCTCATCAGCGGGATCACTTCTGCTACAACTGCAAAGTTTCTGTTTTACAAGCTCAACAGGGCTCCTTCTGCTAAACTTTATGAGTAAGTCACCCTGAGTGGGAGAAAGGTACAAAAAGCCTCTCCATTTCTTTTGTGAGAGTGATTGTGCTGTGAGATTTTCATGGAAGGAACATTAGACCAAAATGTTGGAGGGGGCTCCACTGATAGCTCATCTCATAAATGGAAATCCAGCTTAAGTGAAACGAAACCTGGGAAGAAACAACTCAAAATATTCCATGTGCCCTGATATATTTAGTCGTAATGCTAGTATTAAGTATATTTTACTGAAGCCTTATTTGTCATTTGATTTCTTTCTTTTGTTCCCCATATAGTTTGCATCATTAAAATAGGATTAAGCTAAAGTGTTTTTATTGAAGAGCAACATAACAGACCATGTAAATACATCATCACAAAAATATACAATATTCTCAGGACCTTAAAATGCAATATAAATGTTCAGATTTATGTATGTGCTGTGAAATCAACCTCCTTACTCTGGAATTCAAAATCATTAAACTATTTAAACACACAGAAACAAACAAACAAAATCTAGGATGAAGATGGAGCAGGGAAGTCAGCTTACAAAACTTTGAAATAATATTAGTGTTAACATTCTTATAATCAGTGATCAGAATTCAACAAAATAATAGCAGATAAAACAAACAATATAGTTTATAGCAAGAACTTCGATGCAATCAAAGTGTTGCTGATTTTATACAGTCTGGCAAAATAGGACTGTGTTCATTAAAAAGACAGTCAAGCTGTCTAATGGAGTTACTATGATGAAGCTTCAAATCAACCAGGCAGGAGAGAAATTTTCAAAAGGATGAAAGGGGCATTTGAGATAAAACATGGCAGTTGACATTATCTTCCTCCAATGTTTTTGTCTTTCTCTTTCTGTCTCACTCTCTCTAACCTTCCCTTTCACACACACACAAAACAAAAAATGTGGTTGGCTATCTACCTCTATGTTGCAGAACCAAATATTACAACATTCAGTAATTTTACCTGTAGCATCAGGTCAACTAATATGTGTTAATTTCCCATCTTGATATACAGTATGATATTGCAAATCAGCTCTTTCCCAACCCAATTCCATGTCAAATATTGTGACTGTTTCATGTTTAGTCATTTTCTCTTCCATTTCCTCCCCCCAACTCCCATTTCAACCAGGAGATAAAGATAACTATGCCTGTATGTTTTCAATTGACTGTAAATTGAATAGGCAGGAAGAAAATTGTAACTTTTTAGGGAACCACAAAATCCTTTGTCAGTTCTGTGCTTTTAGACTGAATAGAAGACATAGAATGAATGAATGAATGAATGAATGAATGAATGAATTCTTTATTGGCCAAGTGTGATTGTACACACAAGGAATTGGTCTTTGATGCATATGCTCTCAGTGTACATAAAAAGAAAAGATACGTTTGTCAAGAATCATAAGGTACAACACTTAATGATAGTCATAGGGTACAAATAAGCTATAAAATCATACTAGGAAACAGTCAATATAAATCATAAGGATACAAATGACAAAGTTACAGTCATACAGTCACAAGTGAGAGGGGATGGGTGATAAGGAGTGATGAGAAGATTAAGAGTAATAGTAGTGCAGACTTTGTAAATAGTTGGACAGTGTTGAGGGGATTATTTGTTTAACAAAGTGATGGCTTTCGGGGAAAAGCTGTTCTTGTGCCTAGTTGTTCTGGTGTGCAGTGCTCTATAGCGTTGTTTTGAGGGTAGGAGTTGAAACTGTTTATGTCCAGGATGTGAGGGGTCTGTAAATATTTTCATTTTTATATTTTAAAATATAAAAATATTTTAGAATTGACTTCTTTATGAAGACACTCCAATCCTATCTATATTCAAAAAACTGGTATCTGCAATGCATCTGATTTGTAAATCAACCCAAGCAGAAGTTAGAAATTAGATCCTGTGGTTTTTCTTGTTAATATTAGAATCAAAGGAGCCCTCATTAAACCCGTCATTCTGATTGAATGCAGGATGAAAATCTGATCCACCTATATTTGCAGAAAAGGCTCCACAAATTACTGGAATGCCCTGTCCTTCCTCTTTGCCCTGGAGGAGATTAACCAGAATCCCCAAATCTTACCCAATGTCACCCTGGGCTACAATATTCATGACAACTATTTTAACACAAAGGTGACTTCGGAAATTTTGTTGGACCTACTTTCAAAAGGAGAGGCAGATATTCCGAATTATAACTGTGGAAAATGGAGAAACACACTGACAGTGCTTGAAGGAGCTGATTCAGATATGTCCATTCAGATATCAAGCATGCTGAACACCTTCAAGATCCCACAGGTAGATCTGTGCATGCATGAGAGCTTGGTCATTTGAAAGGGAATAGAATAGAATAGAATTAGAATTAGAATTAGAATTAGAATTAGAATTAGAATAAGAATAAGAATAGAATAGAATAGAATAGAATAGAATTGAATTCTTTATTGGCCAAGTGTGATTGGATACACAAGGAATTTGTCTTTGGTGCATTGGCTGTCAGTGTACATAAGGAAAAAAAATAAAATACATTCATCAAGAATCATAAGATACAACACTTAGTGAGGTTCCTAAAGGCCCAACAAGAGTTGGGGGAGAAGATTCAAGAATCTGAATTTGATATGGCCCAGATGAACTTTTTGTTCCATGGCCCTTGTCCAGATTGGTGGGCCCTTACTGGATATTTCCAAAAGAAAAATATCAGGATTGGTGGGGAGAGTTGCAGGGCCTGAGCATTCTGCATGTCTTCTTTAGATGTCAAAATGGCCACCGATGAACAAATAACAATAGAGCTTAGATTTATATACCACTCCATAGTGCTTTACAGCAGGGGTCTCCAATCTTGGCAACTTTAAGACTTGTGGACTTCAACTCCCAGAGTTCCTCAGCCAGCTGGCTGAGGAATTCTGGGAGTTGACATCCACAAGTTTTAAAGTTGCCAAGATTGGAGACCCCTGCTTTGCAGCATTCTCTGGGTAGTTTACAATGTCAGCATATTGCCCCCCAACAAACTGGATCCTCATTTTACCAACCTTGGAAGGATCAATGGCTGAGTCAATAACAAGGACAAAGATCTTTAGTCAGAATTTTGGGCAATCAATACTTTAGTTTTGATCTGAAAGAAAACATTCCCTTCTTTTTCAGGTCAGTTACACTTTTGCTTCCCAGGTTTTGAGTGACAGAAAACAATTCCCTTTTTTTTACTCAACCTTCCCCAAAGAAGCACACAAGTACCCAGGGATTGTCAAACTACTCCAACATTTTGGGTGGACGTTGATTGGACTCCTTGCTGCAGATACTGAAAATGGAGAGAAATTCATGAGACTCTTCACACCCATACTAGTCCAGAATGGCATCTGTGTAATTTTCTCCCAAATCATTTCAGTGAATCTTAGGAGCAATGACTACAGTCCTGGACTTCTCCAGAAATGGAGTCAAGTTAATGTCTTTCTTTACTTTGCTGAGGCCTTAACCTTCTCATATGGAATAGCACATGCCCAAATCATTCTGAGCCAAATGGAGAAACCTGTTGTGGGAAAAATTTGGATCACAACAGCTTTCTGGGACCTTACCTTGCCATTGTCATATAGTGCTTTATCTTTCAGGTACATCCATAGTATTCTTTCCTTCTATAGCCGGACAAATCAAAACATTAAATATGATTATTTCCTCAGACTTAACTCTTTTACTAAGGAATTTGCAGATTTAGTATTTTCATGTTCCTATTCAAAGCATGTCCTATCTCTGAAAGGCTGGATAAGATGCAAAGAAAGAGAAAAATGGCGGAATGTCTCTCCTGATCTACGGGAAAGGATTCTGTCCCTGGATGGCTACCACATTTACCACACCATCTGGACCGTTGCTCATGCTTTACATGCGGCCTATTCTCTCCGATCCCAGAGAAGGGCCACAAAGAATGGAAATCGATCTGGAGTACAAAGACTCCAGCCATGGCAGGTACTTTTCTTTTCCATTACAAAGATTTCTGCTGAAGGGGAGAATCCACCCTCACTCCATAATGTTTGGCTTTTTGTTGATATTTTGCTTAAACAAATAGGTTTAATTTTGTTTTTTTCTGATTTTATGAAGAGGGGAATTTTGTGGTGTTTAGAGCCACCTTCAACTAGCAGAGCTCCTATAGGTTTCAAACAAATTAATAGAAGAATTTATATACTCTATGAGTGAGTGAGTGAACTGGGCTTGGCTAGTCTAGTAAAGAGAAGGACCGGGGAGACATGATAGCATTGTTCCAATATTTGAGGGGCTGCCACAGAGAGGAAGGGGTCAAACTATTTTCTAAAGCACCTGTAGGGCTGACAAGGAATAATGGATGGAAACTGAACAAGGAGAGATTTAACCTGGAAATAAGGAGAAATTTTCTGACAGTGAGAACAATCAATCAATGGAACAGCTTTGCCTTCAGAAGTTCTAGGAGCTTCATCACTTGAGACTTGCAACAAGAATGTATATGAAATGGGGAGGCACAATCATATTGTCCTATGCTTGCTTGTGCTTTGCCCTTTTGTGGTGACAGACTGCCATGAACTGTGGGGAGGCAAGATAAGGAGGGGGATGCTTGGGGAATCAAAAGTAGAGGCTCTACCACCTCCTGATGCTGCCCCAAGGTCATCCAGCTGGAAAAAGGAGGGAGCCACATACCAAGCTCTGTTATGAAAAGATCTTGCATGGACTTGATTGGTTACAGTGGGGTGGGCAGTGAGGGACAGAGATTTTGGCACTCAATTCTCAATTCTGGCTATGCAGTACTGCAATACATTTAATCTGTAATAAAACTATACCTTTCTAAACAAATGAAGCCAAGGATTGTTTCTATTCAGAAATTTAAGTAATGGCTGGTCTTATTCTTTAATAAACCCTTCAGAATAAATCTTTTTTTTACCCTTCCTCAGAACATGCAGACCAGTTTTGTGACTTAAGATTTCACATACACCAATTGTTACATTTAATTTTTGTTTTGTCTGACTTTATGGAGACGGGGAAATTATACTGTATTCTGCTCAGAGCCACTTTGATCATCTTCCACACCATGTAGATGAATGAATATAAATTAATTAATCACTCAGAAAATGTCAAATGAAATGAGGAGACACAAACAGTAGCTTTAGTGAATTCCCTTTTGAAGAACTCTTTCTCTCTCTAGCCTGACTCAGAAGACACAGCCCAAGGGTCAAGGGTGGGATCTACCAGTTTGGACTGGTTCGGGCAAACCGGTAGTTCCCGTGAGGATTTGGTCCCACCCACACACCCTTGCTCTTTCCTGTGCTTTATTTCCTGGTTTTAACACAGCTGATTCGCGTGGCAGAATGGTTTGCCCACCTCAGCTGTTTTAGTCCCAGGGGCTGCAGTAGAAGGTAAGTAATTGAGTTGAAAATGGGTTTTTTTAAATGTAGAACATGCGGTTGAATTGTACCACTGCCCAGGGTTCATATAATTCTCCTGTCAGTGCAGTGTATGGTTATTCCTCTTACCAGCTATTTGGATGGATCATTTGAAAATTTGGAGAGCATTTGGAATGTTCAATCCAGCTATTATTTCCTTATTGCTTTCCACCAGTGGTGGGATTCAAATTTTTTACTACTGGTTATGTGGGCATGGCTCAGTGGGCGTGGCTTGGTGGGCGTGGCAGAGGAAGGATACTGCAAAATCCCCATTCTCTCCCCACTTCTGGGGGAGAAAATCCACATTCCCTCCCCACCCCACTAATCTGCTTTCCAGCTCTGTTCTCCTGTGCAGGGCAACAAAAGAAGACCCAGCCGATCATCTGGGACTCGGGAGGCAGAGAATAGATGGGGGTAGGGCAAGTCAGAGGTGGTATTTGCCAGTTCTCCAAACTACTCAAACTTTCACTACCGTTTCTCCAGAACTGGTCAGAACCTGCTGAATTGCACCTCTGCTTTCCACTTCGTTTTGTGCCCATTGGAAGATGGATGGGGCTCACTCCAAGGAATGGCTTTCAGCCCTTCAACTCATCCTTGAATTACAGGAAGAACATCTATGCAGTCAGGAAAATGTAGATCTCTGCCTTGCTTTTCTATATTCTTCAATTCTTCCATTTTGCTTGTCCTTTCCAGCTTCACCCTTTCCTGAGCATCGCCCAGTATTACAACAATTCTATGGAGGGAGTATATTTGGACGAAAAAGGAGACCTGGCAGCTGACTTTGACATCATGTACTGGGTGAAGTTTCCCAATCGATCTGTTATCAAAGTGAACATTGGGAGTTTGGAAAGCGAGGGATGCTCAGAAGGCAAATTTAGGCTCACAATGGACCAGAAGGCAATCATGAGGTCCATGCAGGTCAACAAGGTGGGGAAGTTAATTTCTTTCATATCCCCCATTTTGAAAGCATTTCCTAATATCTGTGGTGTGTTCTCAACCGAGTTTCTCATTTGTCTGACTGAAGGATGCTACAGGATTTTTTAAAAAATCTTCTTTTTCTTATGTTTATTTTATTAGATTCTGCATGACTCTTTGCCATGCAGTCATACCCCAAAGAATTTACTGTGTGCCTTAGGACAGGACATGGAGGGCTCCATTAAAAGCTGCTAATCCTAAGGACTCTGGCCAAACTTTATTCAGGTCTGTCATCAGCATCAAGATTCCAAGATCAGGGAGACCCAAAAAGCCTGTTTGATGGTCCCACAGACATGTCCATGATATTGCCTTCTGATATTCTGCAACTGTCTAGTGCTGCTCAGAGCACAGGAGAAACACAGAGGGCTAAACAAGAAAGCTTGGGTAGAAGTTGGTCATAAAAAGGAGAGGAGAAGCAAAGGAGTTAAGTGAGAGGTTTTGGGGAAGTTTAGAAGCGTCTTTGGTGAGGTTACTGAATGTTTTTTTTTCTGAGTCTGGAAGAGGAATATTCCACAACTCACATCCCTCATATCCTGCACATAAACTGTTTCAACTCCTCCCCTCAGGACAGCACTATAAGGCATTGCATGCCAAAATAACTAGACATAGGGACATTTCCCCCCCTTGTGCCATCACTGGGCTGAATACTTAATTTTCACAGTTCTGTCTAATATCTATGTGTAATTACCCATGTGGTGTGACTGTAGTATTATTATCCTTCTCCTCTTCTCTACTACCCCCTTGTTCTGCCCCTTATAATTACTGACTGAATGTATAAAGGCAGACAGATAACTCCACAAAGGCATCCATACAAAATCTCTTCATTGGTTCATCAGGCATGCTCAAATATAACTCACAGTTACATCAAGATTCATCTCAATGTCCAATTCTCTGCATAGCTGAACTTTATGGTGTAAAAGGATGGTAATCTTTCATCTCATGCTGAAGAAGCAAGAAGGTGAGACTCCAGCACAATGTTGGGTTCAGGCAAGAGTGAAGGAACCTCTCACAACCCAACCAAGGGTCAATTCAGTGACCAATCAGGATTACAGATGTGGCCACATGATATGGACTACATTTCCCAAGATACCTTAACTACATTTACCACAATGCATTCCCCTGAGGGGACAGCTCCAAACTCCTAACTAACTATCCCAATTCCCAATTAACTATAAACTGTCTGGACAGCACACTCCTCTTATTGTCATTATTGATTATTTTTACTCTGTTGCTTTGCATGTACACTGAGAGCTTCTGACCCAGAGACAAATTCTCATACTTGACCAGATAAACTATTCCATTCCTTTCCATTCTGTTCCATTCTGTTCTGTTCTATTCCATTCAATATTATATGCAGTTCTGGGTTTCTGCATTTCAAATATGACACAATAGAGTTAGAAAAGATTCAGAGGAGAAAGGCTAAGGTGATTATGGGGCTGGAGCAGCTTCCCTATGAGGAAAGGTTGTCACACTTGGAGGGTTTGTGGGGGTTTTTTTGCATAGAAATGTGGTGTAAAAAAGGGGATGTTACTGAGGTTTACAAAATTATGTATGGGGTTGATAAAATGGACAAGAAAAGTTATTTTAATTCAAGGTGTTGGTATTAACATTCAAAGTCCTTCATGGCTTGGGTCCGGGGTATTTGTGGGAGCGTCTCCTGCGGACATCAGATGTCGATCGCCCTGTGCAAGCACACAGACTGGGACTTCTCGGGGTGCCGTCCGCAAGACAGTGTTGGCTGGTGGTGCCCCGGGGAAGGGCCTACTCTGTAGTGGCTCCCGCCTTGTGGAACCAACTCCCCATGGAGCTCCATTTGGCTCTGGATCTCCGCTCTTTCTGCCATGATCTGAAAACTTGGCTGTTTGAACAGGCCGGGCTGGACTGACCTCTCAGGGAGGGGGTTTTAAATTGATTTTATGTGGGCTTGTAGTGTTTAATTTGTTTTTAATGTATTTATTGTTGTTATTTTTAGTTGTGAGCCACCCCGAGTCCTTTTGGAGAGGGGGCAGCATACAAGTCCAATTATTAAATTAAATTAAATTTTCCCCACCCCAAAGCACAAAAACTAAAGGCCATCTAATGACATTGAATCCTGGAAGAATCAGAATAGATAAAAGGAAGCATTTTTTTCCACATAGCATGCAACTAAACTTTGGGCTTTCACTCCCAGAAGATGTAGTGCTGACTACCAGCTTAGCTGGCTTCAAAAAAAAAGAGAGCCAATTTAATTAGAGGGCAAATCAGGATCAAAAAGCATGATTTAGCAAGCATTCTGTGCAGGGGTGGGATTCAAAATTTTTAACAACCAGTTCTGTGGGCCTGGCTTAGGTGGTGGGTGTAGCTTGGTGGTCATATGACTGGGTGAACATGGCTTGGTGGTCATGTTATTGGCTGGGTGTGGCCAACTCAGTATCACTCACATCAAGGCACACATCTCCTCGCCCAGCCTCTCATGACTGTGGGGATGCTGCAAAAGTCGTAAGTGTGAAAAATGGTCATAAGTCACTTTTTTTTTTTTTTTTGTAACTTTGAATGGTCACTCCACACAAGCAAAGTACCAGCAAAGGAGGGGGAAAAAACTCCAGGAAGTCTAGTCCTGCCAAGAATGTAATAAGGGTTAAGAGAGAGGCAGTTTCTGTAAGCAACACCAGAATGTTTCCTTCCTGCCTTCCTTACAGGATTAGGCCAGTAATTTCTTCTAACAACCAGTTCTCCGAACTGCTTAGAATGTTAACAACCAGTTCTAGAGAATAGGTGCAAACTGGTAGAATCCCACGCCTGATTCTGTGACACAAGAGAATGATTGATATTAAGCATGATATTTTTGCTATCTTCACTTGCAGCTGTTTCAGTTCTTCTGATTAGATCCAGCAAGTTAAAATTTGGACCAGCAGTTTCATTGGGGTTTCCTATGATAGGACTAATTTCATAGGAACATCAGTTCTGCCTATTTCATTGAATGTTCCTTTTCTTTATCTTTAGCCCCTGCCAAGATCTCGGTGTGTGGATAGCTGCCTGCTTGGGTTTGTCAAGCTGATTGATGAAGATAAACCGGTTTGCTGCTATAGTTGTATTCCTTGTGCAGAAGGGACCATCTCCACTCAGGAAGGTGGGTGACTCCAGAGAGAAAAGCTGTTCATGTCTTACTGGTTTTGAATAGCCACAATTAATTCTATCATTTCAATTTGTTTAATCTCTATCCTGCATTTTTATTTCATTTCACAATCACAAGTTCGTGGCCCAATTCAGTTAAACATATAAAACCAAAACCAGTAAAAACTGTTTCAATTAAAAATCAATAACTTAATTCTGTATATATATCTATAAATACTGTTACATTAAAGGTGACCTTAATGACTTGCTGAAAGAATGCAAATGACCAGCTGTTTGCAAGGAGTATAAATCCTTCCATTCCCCACCATCCAATTAGTGTAATGCTTGTTCCATGGTGACCTGTCCCATGGAGATTTGGCTGTGGTGAGTTGTCCCAGAATGTCACAGCAAAGTTGGCCATGGCACATTGGCTGCACAAGTTGTCCTACACCTTTAGAATACATACCGGTGGATAAATTGATAGCATATTAATGCAACCTGAGCTAATTTTACTCAAGTCATCACTTGAGACTTCCAAGAAGAGGTTGGACTGCCATTTGTCAGAAATGGTGTAGGGTCTCCCACTTGGGTGGGGGGTTGGACTAGATGACCTACAAGGTCCCTTCCAAGTTTGATTATCTGTTATTTGTTAGGACTTTTTCTTCCAGGGCTAACTTCAGTGTTTGTCAATCTGGGAAGCTATAAGATGTGTGGACTTCAAATCCCAGACTCTCCACCCCAAATGCTGCCTCAGAGGAACCAATAAAGTCAAGATTATTATGACCACCATCTTGACTTTTTGGACTTTTTCTAGCCCTTTGCAGAAACCACTCTTTTCTTGCTACCTCGCAGGGTCTTTTTGAAACTCAAAAGAGATGGTTGCATGCAAACTACGGCCCTTGAAATGAAGAAACGAAGGAGTCTTTTTTCCTCAATGAAAGGTTTTACTTAGATCAGGGTTCATCAACCTTTTGGACCTCAGGGACCACCAAACTCATAATTTTAAATCCCGCAGACCAGAGATCCTGGGAAAATCCCCAAAAAAGTTTGCAGGAAAATTCCCCACCCTGTTTCCTACCGATTGATCATTCTTTATTTGGGATTGCAGAATACTGTCTCCAGCTCCGTTCTCAGGTAGAGAGAGAGAGAGACTTTTGGCTTCATGCAATGAAAGCAGCAGAAGCAGCAGAAGTCTTTCTTTCTCTCGCCCAAACTCTGCCAGAAATGAGTCTTTGTGAGACTTGTCGCACCAGCACAGCCTCTTGGAGCAAGATGCCTTGGAGGGTCCCAAAGACTCATTTCTGGCAGAGTTTGGGGGAGAGAAAGAAAGACTTTTGCTGCTTTCCTTACGTGCAGCCAAAAGCAGAAGAAGAGAGAAGTGGAAAGAAGCAGCCCGGTGGCCAGGCCATGTGCTTGGGGCGCATGAGGCAAGTTCTCCCCCTCTGCCCTTTCCCCCCTCTCCACACAACTTCGTGTTGTTCACAATGCAAGCAACACAAGCCTTGTATTCCCACGGGACCATGTGGGCAGTGCAGCCTTGTGTTCCTGTGCAGCCTGGATTAATTGCTTTGGGGGTGACATTTCTCTGCAGAACACCAAAATGTTCTCACAGACCAGCAGGGGTCCCCATCCCACTGGTTTGCGACCACTGACTTAGATGACACATCAGTGATCTTTGAACATCAAAATGGGCTTTCTGGTATTTTTCAAAGTTGTTATCAGCTTTGAAATTCAGCTGCCAACATAATGGGAAAGGGGGTGGAGGAGTTGACAAGTTCAAGGTTATTCTGTATGTCATACTAAGAAATTCCAGTTGCAGTTAATTGGTTCTCATGATTTATGAAGTGTAGAAGTGGGAGGAGAAAAAGGTGGATTCTGTGTAGCGCGTGAAAATTCTTTCACTTTGGAAAATGCCTTAGACATACCAGATCTGTTTCTAATAAATCAATTGGAGAGAATATGTCTCGGAGTGATTGATATCCTGGATACTTTCTGGATGCCTTACAGTTGTCTTATTTTGGATAGCTCTGTTACAGGTAGTCCTTGTGACAGTTCAAAGTTACAACAGCACTGAAAAAGTGACTTATGACTGCATTTCACACTTATGACCCTTATAGCATCTCCACGGTTACTTGATCAAAATACAGAAGCTTGGCAACTGACTCGTTTTTATGATGCTTGTAGTGTCCCGGGATCAGGTGTGACCTTCCAACAAGCAATGGGGAATTCTGTTTCAGTTAACAACTGCAGTGATTCACTTACAACTGTGACAAGAAAGGTGGTAAAATGGGTCAAAACTTACTTAACAAATGTCTCACTTAACAACAGAAATGTGGGGGGTCATTTGTGGTCTACCCATATTCTGGCAAGGTTATTAAGATTGACTTGTGGTCTGTGGTATAGACTGGGAACAAAATCCACTGGATTGTCTTCTAAATTTGCCATTTTTCTAATCATACAATGGAATTCTCTGGTATTATGAAACATTTATACAGCGGAGTATCTCCATACAAGTGTATATATTGATTTAATGCATTCCTGTATGCAAAATTACTTCCAACCTATGCTTATTGACAGTCTTGTGAACAAAAATCCTACAAAGAGAAAAGAACATCAAGAGATTTTCAAACCACTGAAGTATGTGAGTGTTGCATTTGTTCTTTCCAGATGCCAAACATTGTTTGAGATGCCCCAAGGACCAGCAACCCAACAAGGACCGAGATCAGTGTGTTCCTAAGGTGATAACCTTCCTATCCTACTCAGAAGATCTGGGGATCATCCTTACTTCCTTTGCTTTACTTTTCTCTTTGAGCACTGGCTTTGTTTTAAGCATATTTATTAAGCACCTGGACACTCCAGTAGTCAAAGCCAACAACCGGGACCTTTCCTACCTGCTCCTCATTTCCCTCCTGCTTTCCTTCTTGTCTTTCTTCCTCTTCGTTGGCCAGCCAAGGAAAACCACCTGCCTTCTGAGACAAGCAGTCTTCAGCATCGTTTTCTCAGTGGCTGTCTCTTCTCTCTTAGCCAAAACCATCATGGTGGTGTTGGCCTTCCTAGCCACCAAACCAGGAAATACTGTGAGAAGATGGCTGGGGAAGTCTTTGGGCAACTCCATTGTCCTTTCTTGCTCTGTTGTCCAAGTGACAATCTGTGCTATGTGGTTGAGCACCTCTCCCCCCTTCCCAGACTCAGATATGCATTCTCAGGCTGGAGAGATTGTCCTGCAGTGTAATGAAGGATCAGTTGCTATGTTTTACACTGTACTCTGCTACATGGGCTTCCTGGCAGCTGTTTGTTTGGTGGTGGCTTTCCTGGCCAGGAGGTTGCCTGGGGCCTTCAATGAAGCCAAGCTGATCACCTTCAGCATGCTGGTCTTCTGCAGTGTTTGGATCTCCTTTGTGCCCACCTACCTCAGCACCAAGGGCAAATATATGGTGGCTGTGCAGGTCTTCTCCATCTTGGTCTCCAGTGCTGGGCTGCTGGGTTGCATCTTTTTCCCCAAATGCTACATTATTCTTTTTCGACCTGATTTGAATACAAAGGAGCAGCTTATTCTGAAAAGCAAAACAGAAATATGACTTTTAACATGCATACTTTAGCAAGCACTGGAGATCGATATGCTTATCTTTGTTTCCCAAGATAAATGTTTAGATCAAATATGATAATTTTTAGGGAACTTCATTCTATATGCATTATGCTTCCATTTTGATAACACCCAATTCGTTAAAAATTGCTTCTTTTAAAGATTTGGTAAGATCAGAACTTCAGTTTTTACCCCCACAGGAGCCAAAAGAGAAGATGAACAAAAATGAAGACTTCTGAGAAATCAGACTCTCGGTATTTTGTGAGACATTCACCATTATCCTGCAATTATCTTTGGATCTGTGACATACAGTATATGAATCTTTCTATGCTATGATATCAGATCTCTTGGATTCATTCTGCACATGATATTTAACCTGATCAAGCAAGGAATTTGGCTTTAACTGGGTCCTATTTGAAACTGTAGATTAGTATTACCTTCTCTACTGCTATAGTAAAGTGATCCAATAAATATATTTCCTATCATGACTGATGGCACTTGGTTGCATTTATGATCTTTATCCATTCTTTTGGTATTGTGGGTTTTGTTGTCTAGTTTTGAAATGATTACAAGCCAAAACTTTTTTTTAATGGTGATTTTTATTTTACTACTTTGCAAAGAGAGTGTATCACATACTCGTAGGTACAGTGGACACACCTTAAGCCACCAATATATTTTCTTTATATTCCACATCACAGGTTTAATTCCCACCTTTTACTCATTGGCTGGCTACTCAGACCATCACAATCTATCGAATGTGCCTAAAGTGAATACATTATTCCCTGCCCCTTATTTACAATTTACCTATAATGACTATTAGTGTCAACTCATAAAATATTTCTCTGATCTTTTAGAGTTGCCAGCAGAAAGGAAGGGGGGAAGCAGTGCAGCAGCTTGTGTTCTGTCTCACCTTCCCTTCCCCAGAAGGTAAGGAACGTTAACACAGAGAGTCATGCTGGCCTGTCTCCAAAATCCCCGTTATCTCTCCCGACAAGAGTGTTGGCAATCACTGCCAAATTCAAAGCCAACAAGGAATGTAGTACTCACAGAAGGCTGATTTATTTTCAGAGTTCAAAAACTAAATCAAGCACACAGACGGAATCCTCGGCTTCATTTTTTCACTTTGTCACATACAGAGTTTGCAACGTAGGCACACCCACCTTTATACCTGGTGGGGTGTGGTCCAGCTCAATCTCTGGCCCTCTGCTGACGTTTCCCCCTTGCCGCCTCTTGCCTTGCCAGGGAGGAAGGTCCTGGGGAGGGGGCCTTGCCAGGGAGGAAGGTCCTGGGGAGGAGACCTTGCCAGGGAGGAAGATCCTGGGGAGGAAGGCCCTGGGGAGGAAGGCATTGCCTGTTCCTCCTCTTCTTCTTCATCATCCAGGTCCTCTTCCTCTGTCAGCACAGGCTCATGAGGCGGGGCCACAACAAGCTTGTAAAACTGAAACTGCGCTCCATGAATGTTTTCAAAGAGAGTTTCTAGGTGACCAAAGTTTCTGCCACGCAAAATTCTAACTGGAGAGTATGATTGATGACTCTTGGCTATGGATGTGTCCCATTGGAGAATATTAATTATGATACACCCAGGGGATGGCGGGGGGGAAACCAGGGTCAAGGTTGACAATGAATTATGTGTCTCAGAGTCGGCTACACCCAGGCAGCACTAGCATGTCTACTCCTAATAATCTTCTTTAAGCTTTGACAATCCAGCTAGAGATTCATGATTGAAATGGGGGTAACTACTGGAGCCCTGACAGCTAGCCCACTCTGAGACACTTCCTTCTATAACAGTGTGGCAATTAGTTTCTGGGGGTTATCTCTAAGCCTATCACCATGCCAGCAAAATTTAGTTAAAACCAGTTTTGAACAAAGCAGGGGCCTCTCATCCCTTTGTTTCTATGCTGTAGGCTTTAGCAACATTTATGAGATTAGATAAGTATACAGTATACAGTATATTCATTTCAAAGATTAATATGTCCTTCTACAATTTCAGTCAAAACAATAAACTCCTTTCTCCTTTCCCACACTATCCAATTGCCAGTGCCCCTTGAGGCCCACTGACTTAAAGGTCATCTAAAAGTATTACCACAGTGGGCCAACTTGGATTTTCATAAGAGGTCAGAGGAATTAAGAGAAACATTGCTGACAATATGCTTGACAGTGAAACCATTAATTAATCTCATACACAGCACTGTGGTAATAAACATTAGCAAATTGCTGATGCTGTCACAGTTGCTAAAAGCCCAGCCATTCTGAACACCAATGGAGAACCTTGAATGTCTAATCAAGTTCCCAACAATCTGCAGATACATCAATTAGAGAATCTAAAGTACCGATGGAGGAGAATATTCATAACTCAGGGTTGAAATGAGGGGTCCTTGGTGCTCTCTGAGCTTTCTTGCAGACGTTTCAATATCCAAACTAGGCAACGTCATCAGTGCTGGTAGGAAGCGGGATTTGCTGTCATTTTATATTCTAGTGCAGAGGTCTCCAAACTTGACAACTTTAAGAATTGTAGACATTGAAGTCCACAAGTCTTAAAGTTGCCAGGTTTGTCGCATCTTAGCGCCCCTCTGCCAGACCCCTTGGGGATGCTAAGGGGCGGCAGGGGGGCATTCAAGGCGCCGGCCCTTCAGGCTCACCCCATTGACTGTTGTACCACACCTGAACTGGTGCCTCGAATGTGGCAGCATGTTGGGAAAAGCCGCCGCCACCGCTTTCCCAAAGTGCTGCCACTCTCGCATTCTTTCTGTCTGTCCATCCATCCGTCCATCCATCCACCCATCCAAAAGGTCTGTCTATTTGCCTGCCTTCCTGCCTATCTACCTACCTATCTGTCTTTTTGTCTACCTACTTACCTATCTACCAATATAGATCTCTCTCTCTCTCCCCCAATATATTTCGCTCCATCGCCCCGATATCACCCCCCTTCTGTTCCTTCACCCTCACGTCGCCCATTTTTGTTCCATCGCCCCCTGAAAACAAAATGCCCTTGGGGCAATGTTGCCCAGGTTAAGAACCACTGCTCTAAATCATCTCTGCAGCAGTGTTTTTGTTGTTGTTTTGTTTGTGGTTGTTTTTTTTAAAGATTTGGACAGCCCACATGGATCCCTGATTTCAGTCATTTAAAATTATGATGTTACCTACTGTAGTTGGATAACAAATAACCAAGATCAGGGAGCAATGACTCCACAGTTCAACCTTGAGCTACATATATTCACTTCTAATGGAGTCAGAGGACTGTTAATAAAGTTTATTTACAGATCAAATGCTTGAACAGAGCCAATGACAAACATCTTAAACTCCAGAGGATGAAGTCGTCCTCTGTTTCCAGCAGAATTTTTTCTAGGAAGTCCAAACACCTCCTTCTATCCCTTTCTAGCTTGTTCTCAAACTACTAGATCAAATATTTTTAATTTTGGGTAGTTAGGAAAATCTGCCTTTCTTTTCCCTGTAACTTTTCCATGTAACCAGGCTCAGTAGCAGTAACTGTGAGAGGGATCTTGGAGTCTTAGTGGGCAATCAGCTAAATATGAGCCAGCAGTGTGCAGCAGCAGCCAAAAAAGCTAATGCAATCCTAAGTTGTATTAACAGAGGGATACAATTGAGATCAAGGGAGGTACTAATACCACTCTATAAAGCCTTAGTAAGACCACACCTAGAGTACTGCATCCATATTATAAAAAAGATGTTGAGACTCTAGAAAAGTACAGAGAAGAGCAACCAGGATGATTAAGGGACTGGAGACTAAAACATATGAAGAACGGTTGCAGGAACTGGGCCTGGCTAGTCTAGGGAAGAGAAGGACCAGGGGAGACATGACAGCAGTCTTCCAATATTTGAGGGGCTGCCACAGAGAGGAAGGGGTCAAGCTATTTTCCAAAGCACCTGAAGGCCAGACAAGGAATAATGGATGGCAACTGAACAAGGACAGATTCAACCTGGAAATAAGGAGAAACTTTCTGACAGTGAGAACAATCAACCAATGGAACACCTTGCCCTCAGAAGTTGTGGGAGTGCCATCACTTGAGACTTTCAAGAAGAGATTGGGCTGCCATTTGTCAGAAATGGTGTAGGGTCTCCCGCTTGGGCAGAGTGTTGGACTAGATGACCTACAAGGTCCCTTCCAACTCTAATTATCTGTTTATGTAACTATCTAATGAGCCTACTTGATCTTGAAAAATTTCAAAAACTGGACAACAATCATTTTATGATTTCTAAAGTTACCAGAGTACAGGTTCTTACAAAACTGTTTCACTGGGGAAAGTTGGACTCAAGAACTTCTAACCAGTCTGGATCTGTATCCAGGTTCTCATAAATACGTTTTTCTTCCCTGTTCCCTTGTTCATGAAATCACAGGACAGGACAGAGGGGATGCTTCTTCTCTTTTTAATTATCAACATCACATTGATTTATTGACTGCCTCCCAGTCACACTCTAGGGAATTCTCCAAAGTTCACTGCTGAGCTGACATAATAAACATCACTTTCAAGAGCAATAGAGGAGACACCGTTCATTTTGGGCACTCAGGGACAAAAAACCCCTTTACTATCACTGAGAAATTGTGACTCTGTGCTGTAAAGCTTGAGCCTTTTCAGCTGACTTCTACCTCTGCTAGGAAAGCCACAAAAGCAATTGTGATGTTGCAAGAGCCCTTGAACCACTCCTTCAACTCTTTGAGAGCATCTGACTCTGCAAAATACGTAGGAAATGGTTCTGCTCCTTCTCCTGATGCTTCTGTTGCCCTGGACAGCCTGCAGGATGCAAAAGGCCAAGTGTTCCTTAACTTTAGAAAGGGATAAGTCCGATCCACTGACTTATTTCAAGCCTGGAGACTACCTGATTACCGGAATTGCTTCTGCAACAACCACCTCATTTCTACCCTTCACTTTCAAACAGGCTCCAGTTAACAAAGTTTCCTGGTAAAACAGCATCTCCCACTCTGCATGCTATTGATTTAAAAAAGTTTTAGGTATCCTCTAATTTGGAACAACTGTACTTTTTTATCAATCTATTTTTTTGTCTGGATCACTAGAGACAGAGGTTGTAGCTGGATCAGACTAAGACACCACCCAATACCCTCTATGATATTTCTGCCTGCAGCTTCCCTAACATCATTAAAAAAACATATTCTTAAGAATAGAATAGAATTCTTTAATGGCCAAGTGTGATTGGACACACAAGGAGTTTGTTTTGGTGCATAAGCTGTGTACATAAAGAAAAAATAAAATACATGCATCAAGAATCATAAGATACAACACTTAGTGGTGTATCTTATGATAATGTAGATACAACACTTAAACACAGAAAAGATTTTCAGCTTTGCTTGAAGACATTGGAATACAGCTAGATGTATTCCATCCCTTTTCTGTCCAGCCAAACCCATGAAGAACACTGAATGAGCAGAGAATTCAGCAAAGACAAAATAAGTGGGAAAAAACTAATGTACTTGCATTAGTTTTCTCTTGCTCTGGGGCAGGACTGGGTTAGGGTTAGCCATTGAGAGGAAGGAATGACTCTTTCAGATCCTGTTTGCTCCTCCTGGGTGTCTAGTAGCAAATTCTTTCTTCTTGATGCATAGAATCTTGCCACTCAATTTCTTGCCCTTTCTCTGCTTACACCTGTAAGGCAGTCATGCCTGCATTCAGGCACGAATGCATAATAGAGCAGGTCTTTGTTCCTCAACAAAGAGCTCATAAGACTTAAAAGCAACTTAGAACTAAGGAGGAATTTCCTGACAGTTAGAACAACTAATCAGTGGAACAACTTGCCTCCAGAAGTTGTGAATGCTCCAAGACTGGAAATTTTTAAAATGATGTTGGATAACCATTTGTCTGAAGTAGTGTAGGGTTTCCTGACTAAGCAGGGGGTTGGACTAGGAGACCTCCAAGGTCCCTTCAAACTCTGCTATTCTATTCTATTCTATTCTATTCTATTCTATTCTATTCTATTCTATATAAAGAACAGTTGCAGGAATTGGGTATGTCTAGTCTAGTGAAAAGAAGGACTAAGGGTGACTTGATGGCAGTGTTCTAATATTTGAGGGGCTGCTACAAAGAACAAGGGCAAGCACCAGAAGGCAAGATGAGAAACAATGGATGGAAACTAATCAAGGAGTGAAGCAACCTAGAACTAAGGAGAAATTTTCCAGTAGTGAGGACAATTAGGAAGAGATGGGATAGCCACTTGTCTGGAATGGTGTAGGGTCTCCTGCAGGGAGTTGGATTAGGAGACCTTCAAGGTCCTTTCCAAATCTGTTATTCTCTTACCTGTTAACTTCTCCTGTGACAGCAGCCTATTCTGTGGTGAAATTCTACATTCTATGAGATGCTTAGTTGTCCTGAGAGATGCTGTACCATTGTGGAAGCATATACAAATGTACAGTGCATTCATAAAGTGTTCAGACTCCCTACCCTTTAGTCAATTTTGTTGTGCTGCAGCCTGATTCTGCAGTTGTTGAAATTCATCTTTTCTCATTAATCTACATTCAGTAGCCCATAATGACAAAGTAATTTTTTTAGAATTTTAGAAATTTATTAAAAGGAAAAAAAATTGAAATATCACATTGGCATAAGTATTCAGACCCTTTGCAACAACAGGTGAAATTTAGCTCAGGTGCCTCTCTTTTCATTGCTGAAATATTTCTACCTCTTGGTTGGAGTTGACCTGTAGTAAATCAAATGAATTGGACATGATTTGGAAAGGTACACCCCTCCCTATAGAAGGCTTCATTGCTGACAATGCACACTGTAGCACAGCAAAAGCCATGAGATCAAAGAGCTCAGAGACAGGATTGTTGCAAGGCACAGACCTGAGGAAGGCTGCAATTGTTGCTGCACTGAAGGTTTTGAAGAGCACTGTGGCCTCCATAATTGTTCAATGGAAGAAGTTTGGCACAATCAGGATGTTTCCAAGAGCCGGTTGCTCAGTCAAACTGAGCAATCACAGGAGAAGGGCCTTAGCAAGTGAGTTGACCAAGAACCCGATGTGACTGAGCTGCAGAGATCCTGTGTGGAGATGGGACAGAGTTCCAGAAGAACAACTATCACTGCAGTCCTCCACCAATCTGGGCTTTGTGGCAGAGTGGCTAGATGGAAGCTTCTCCTGAGTGCAAATCACATGAAAGCCTGCTTGGAGTTTGCAAAAAAGCACCTGAAGGACTCTCAGACTGTGAGGAACAAAATTCTCTGGTATGAAACCAAGATTGAATGATTTGGCCCCAATTCTAAACATTATGCCTGGAAGAAACCAGGCACCACTCATCACCTGCCCAATACCATCCCACCACTCATCACCTGCCCAATACCACCTGCCCAATACCAAGCATGGTGGCAGTGGCATTGTGCTGTGGGGTGTTCTTCAGCAGCTGGGGCTGGGAGACTGGGTAGGGATGAGGGAAAGCTGAATGGAGCAAAGTACAGCGATATCCTCAATGAAAATCTGTTCCACAGTGCTCTGGATGGGACTGAAAGTTCACTTTCCAACATGACAACAATCCTAAGCACACAGCCAAGATAATGCAGGAGTGGCTTAGGGGCAACTCTGTGAATGTCCTAGAGTGGCCCAGCCAGAGCCCCGAGTTGAAACCTATTGAACATCGCTGGAGGGACCCAAAAATGGTTGCCCACTGACGGCTGCCATCCAACCTGATTGAGCTTGAGAGGATTTGCAAGGAAGAATGGCAGAAAAATCTCCCAATCCAGGTGTGCAAAACTTGTTGCGTCCTATCCAAAAAGACTCCAGGCTGTAATTGCTGCCAAAGGTGCTTCAACAAGTTACTGAATGAAGGGTTTGAATACTTATACCAATGTGATATTTCAGAGTTGTTGTTTGTTTGTTTTTAATAAATTTACAGTCATTTCTAAAATTCTGTTTTCACTTTGTCATAATGGGGTACCAAGTGTAGATTAATGAGGGGCGGAAGTGAATCTCAACAACTGTAGAAACAGGCTGCAGCGTAACAAAATTGACAAAAGTAAAGGGTGTCTGAATACTTTCTGAATGCACTGTATGTGTTTGGAGTCTTACTAGTACAGAAGGAATAGAAAACATAAATACCAAAGACGATAAACATCTCCCAGGCAGTGACAGAAAAAAATGTGGCACAGAATTTCTAGGTTAAGTCTGAGGAATATAAAAAGTAGGTAAAATGATTTAGAGAGCCTGAGTAATGAAGATGATGTTTACAAGAGACTTCAAATCAAATCCCTGGCATATCAACTATTTTTTAAATAAATTTTTATTAAGTTTTCAAATTTTAAAAACATAAAACTTTATACATTGTTATCAACATCAAGACATCTTTGGCATCTCCTCACATTTTTCAGTGTATATATTTACTAATTTCTTTACCATTACCTCTTACTCTTCCTATAAATCAATATCTTTTATCTTTACATATCAATCTTCTCCATGATATATTTGCATATTTACATATTCCCTCATTTTTTTCCTACTTGCCATTTTATTTTCTTTTTATTTCTAAACCACTCATACCAGGCATCCCAGGCCCTGTAATAAATTGAATCTTCTCTGTCTTTTATTTTCATTGTTAGCCTGTCCTCTGGCACATCAACTATCATAGGATTGTAAAGGCAGATTAGTTTTAGGTTCTGCTAGAAATTAAATGTGTCTATTTCCTAGATAAACCAAGATAATCAAGAAAACCAATACTGAAGACATGGCTTTCCCTGTGATGGAAAATCATATGACTTATCATATATGTATGTGTGTGTGTGTGTCTATTTTCAGGAGAGCAACCTCACAGAGCTGGAAAATCCTGTCCTTCTTGCTTGCTATCCAAGAGATCAACAAAGATCCCCATATCTTACCCAACCTCACCCTGGGCTACAACATTCATGACAATTATTTTGATATCAGAACTACATCAGAAGGTTTGGTAGATCTGCTTTCTCCTGGGCTGGCAGATGTTCCAAACTACAAGTGTGGAGCAAGACAGAATAACCTCTTAGCTGTAATTGAAGGGACAGAAACTGACATCTCCATCCAGATTTCATCCATGTCGGCCAACTACAAAATCCCTCAGGTGAAAAAGTCTCTTCTTTAATTTCACTGGTAAGATTTGTAATGGGAAAAAAATCTAATCAGCTGGAATCTGGCTAGTTGGCATTAATGGGCACAATTCCAGTTTTTTGTTTGCACTCCAAAATAAGTGTTTTGTTTAATAAGAACAATCTGAATAAAATCACAGAGGAGATGATAGCAATGAAAATTCTATAAATTCAAAAGCCTATGAATTCAAAGAGAACATTAGATATGTAGGAAGATAAGGAGCAGTAAGGACAGCTGAGAAGATTATAGGAAGCTCACTTCCAGTTATTCAGGATACTGCTTATAAGTGTTGGAGCTCAAAGTATTGTTAGAGACCTCACACCAGTGGTGGGATTAAAAAAAAATTACTACTGGTTCTGTGGGCATGGCTTGGTGGGCATGGCAGGGGAAGGATACTGTAAAATCTCCTTTCCCTCCCCACTCTTGGGGAAAGGTTACTGTAAAATCCCCATTCCTTCCCCACCCCACTAACCTGCTTTGCAACTCCGTTCTCCTGTGCAGGGCAATGAAAGGAGACCCACCTAATCAGCTGGGACTTGGGAGGCAGAGAATAGATGGGGGTGGGGCCAGTCAGAGGTGGTGTTTGCTGGTTCTCCAAACTACTCAAAATTTCCACTACTGGTTCTCCAGAACTGGTCAGAACCTGCTGAATACCACCTCTGCCCCCTCACACACTTCACAGTCTGTTTCTGATGCTTCCCTCTGGAAGGAGGTTTCAAAGTACCTTTATAGCAGGACTACTAGATTCTGTAGATTCAGCTTTGTTCCTTATGACATCCGTCCTGTAAATTCGCAGGATTCTTTTCTTTTCTGCCAAGTATATGTATATATTGAAACTAGACTGTGATGACCTGGAATGTAACACAAACGTAACAAAATCCAAAACATAAATAAATGTTCTTTAATGCCTCCAACTTGGCCCCACTGTTCAATAATTCTCAGGTGGAGATAAAACGTACTCAAAAATAGTCTTCAAAAAAAGCAATACAGTCTGAACTTAATCAGCAGATACAGGTGAAATAAAAAACCTACAATGATGAAATTTCCACAACGGACCAGGATAAGTAATTACCAAATTCAAGGAGATAACAAGGCACAGTCTGTTGGAAGGATGCCAACCAAGATAACTTCGGCCCAAAATAAAACACGCTTTGCTTCTGGCAATGCTGTGTTGTAATCGTCTCTCTTATACAGGTGAAACTTGAAAAATTAGAATATCATGCAAAAGTTCATTTATTTCCATAATGCAACTTAAAAGGTGAAACTAATATATGAGATAGACTCATCCAAAACAAGATAGTTCAAGCCGTGATTTATCATAATTGTGATGATTATGGCTTACAGCTCATGAAAACCCCAAATCCACAATTTCAGAAAATTAGAACATTGTGAAAAGGTGCAATATTCTAGGCTCAAAGTGTCCCACTCTAATCAGCTAATTAAGCCATAACATCTGCAAAGGGTTCCTGAGCCTTTAAATGGTCTCTCAGTCTGGTTCAGTAGGAATCACAATCATGGGAAAGACTGCTGACCTGACAGTTGTGCAGAAAACCATCACTGACACCCTCCATAAGGAGGGAAAGCCTCCTTCTTGCAAAAGAAGTTGGATGTTCCCAAAGTGCTGTATCAGAGCACATTAATAGAAAGTTGTGTGGAAGGGAAAATGTGGAAGAAAAAGGTGCACAAGCAGCAGGGATGACCGCAGCCTGGAGAGGATTGTCAGGAAAAGGCCATTCAAAAGTATTGGGGACTTTCAAAAGGAGTGGACTGAGGCTGGAGTCAGTGCATCAAGAGCCACCACACACAGACAGATCCTGGACATGGGCTTCAAATGTCATCAGAAGCGTCTTACCTGGGCTAAAGAAAAACAGACCTGGTTTGTTGCTCAGTGGTCCAAAGTCCTCTTTTCTGATGAGAGCAACTTTTGCATCTCATTTGGAAACCAAGGACCCAGAGTCTGGAGGAAGAATGGAGAGGCACACATTGCAAGATGCTTGAAGTCCAGTGTGAAGTTTCCACAGTCTGTGTTGATCTGGGGAGCCATGTCATCTGCTGATGTTGGTCCACTGTGCTTCATTAAGTACAGGGTCAATGCAGATGTCTACCAGGAGATTTTGGAGCACTTCATGCTTCCTTCCACAGATGAGCTTTATGGGGATGCTGACTTCACTTTCCAGCAGGACTTGGCACCTGCCCACACTGCCAAAAGCACCAAGATCTGGTTCAATGACCATGGGATTTCTGTGCTTGATTGGCCAGCAAACTCACCTGACCTGAACCCCATAGAGAATCTATGGGGCATTGCCAAGATAAAGATGAGAGACATGAGATCAAACAATGCAGAAGAGCTGAAGGCTGCTATTGAAGCATCCTGGTCTTCCATAATACCTCAGCAGTGCCACAGGCTGATAGCTTCCATGCCATGCCGCATTGAGGCAGGAATTGCTGCAAAAGGGCCCAAACTGAGTACATATGCATGCTTATACTTTTCAGAGGTCCGATATTGTTCTATGTACACTCCTTGTTTTATTGATTGCATGTAATGTTCTAATTTTCTGAGATTGTGGATTTGGGGTTTTCATGAGCTGTAAGCCATAATCATCACAATTATGACAAATGATGGCTTGAACTATCTTGTTTTGCATGTAATGAGTCTATCTCATATATTAGTTTCATCTTTTAAGTTGCATTACGGAAATAAATGAACTTTTGCACGATATTCTAATTTTTTGAGTTTCACCTGTATACTAGTCTCCCCAGCTGCAACCAATGAGGAGGATCATGGCCGCTTCCTCTCTCGTTCCTCCCAGCATGTCTTAGGATGCAGAGGGGATGGGCCTGGTTCTTCCTCTGACTGCCCAGCCTGCCTCTGCCCTTCCCCAGCCTCCCCCACAACCTCTGGAGCCACACCTCCACTCCCTGTCAGCTGTTCCTCCTCTCCCTCAGAGTCCGACTCTACCAAGGGCATGACATAGACTGTGATGCTTCTCTGTGTCATACATGTGTGTGTATGTGGGTACTTGCATAATGATTATCTTTTGAAAGCTGAATGCAATGAAATTTATTTTTGACATATGCTGATTAGTGCACATTTAAAGTGACAATAAAGTTTTTATCCTATTCTGTTCTAAGATGATATGACAAATACATAAACTTTTAATCTGGTGATCACATCTCATTAATGGAGGATCCAGCAAAATATGGCATAAGGACCTCAAAGGTTCACATTCCTCAAACGTTTGAATAATTGCAGAGGCTTTTGGGTGTCAAGTGGCTTGAAAACAGTAACAGCTATTAATATAAATAGAACAACCTGTGCTGAGCAGAATACTTTAGCCCAGGGTGTCAAACTTGCGTCGTCATGTCGTCGTCACATGACATATTGCAATTCCCCCCTTCACTAAACTGGGGGTGGGCGTGGCCAGTGCATTCAGCCCATGGGCTGTGAGTTTTACACCCCTGCTTTAGACCATCTAAAATAACATTCAGTATAACAGGAGTTTGGAAGCCAAAGACTAGCAAGTCCTGTCCTGAAACTCAACCGATCACCAATTCCTTCTTCTCTTTACCAGGTCAGTTACTCTTTTGTTACGCATATTCAGAGTGATAAAACCCAGTTTCCTTTTTTCTATACCATGGTCCCCAAAGAAGGAATTCAATACCTGGGAATTATCAAAATGCTTCTGCATTTCCAATGGACATCAGTTGGTCTCTTTGCAAGAGACACTGAAAACGGGAACCATTTCATAAGGACATTGGTGCCAGTGCTGTCCAAGAATGGGATCTGTGTTATTTTCTCACAAACCTTTTCGGGAGTGAATAGAGAAGTTATGGATATCAGTGCAAATAGCAATTCTGCCTCAGTGTGGAAGTGGAAAGAAGCCAATGTGTTTATTTATTTTTCAGACCCTGGATTTTTTATGACTGGGATATGGGCAATAGTCAATTTAATTGAAATCTCCACATTGTACATAAAATCACATGTTGCAGAATCGACTGTTTCCACAGGGAAGATCCTTGTCACCACAGCTTTGTGGGACCTCACGTTCAACTTGAAATATGATGACGTATCCTATAAAAACATTCATGGTTTCTTTTCTTTCCTTACCCAGAAAAAGAAAAAGATAAAGTATGATTTCTTCCCTCTTTTTATTTCCCTACATCGTTTTGCGTATATAGCATTTCCTTGCTCATACTTCAAGGCTGCCCCATCGGTGAAAGGTTGGACAAGATGCACTGAGAACGAGGCAGTGGGGACCCTGCCTCAAGACAAGATTGAAAAAATGGTGTCTTTAGACACCTCTTGCGTTTACCACACTGTTTGGGCCCTGGCACGGGCCTTAGATGTGGCTTATTCTTCCCAATTCAAGAGGAGGAAAGTGAAAGGTGGAGGAGGGACATCCATATTGCAAATTCTGCAACCGTGGCAGGTATTCCGTTCCAAATCACAGGGATTCCCACTGAATATGTGCAATACAAAAGCAATTCGAGAATCTTCAGAAACCCAGAAAGTGTTTCTTCTAATGGGGAGGATGTTTATTTATTGACTTCTCTAAATACAATCTATCACATAGGGCTTATGGCAATTTAGAGTGTTCCAGATAATTATATTTAAATTTCCATGACAGATAGTAGACATACATTTATTACCCTAAATAAAAATTCTGTCTTAGGTCATGTCTACCATTATTAGCACTCATCTACCTTGTGGTTTTAGACAATCTGAAGCAACTTCTTAAAGGCCAGAAGGTTAACTACCATCTCAATCTGGAAGAATATGATTTAAGAAATGAATTCAGAATTGAGTTCAGAAATGGGGAGGAATGTAAGAATGAGTTCATTGTGCCCAGTGGTGAGATTCAAATTTTTTTACTACTGGTTCTTTGGGTGTGGCTTGGTGGGCGTGGCTTGGTGGGCGTGGCAGGGGAAGGATGCTGCAAAATCTCCATTCCCACCCCACTCCTGGAGGAAGGCTACTGCAAAATCCCATTCCCTCCCCACCCACTAACCTGATTTCCAGCTCCGTTCCCCTATGCAGGGCAACAAAAGAAGACCCAGCCGATCAGCTGGGACTCGGGAGGTAGAGAATAGATGGGGGCGGGGCCAGTCAGAGGTGGTATTTGCCGGTTCTCCAAACTACTCAAAATTTCTTCTCCCGGTTCTCCAGAACTGGTCAGAACCTGCTGAATACCACCTCTGATTGTGCCTCAACACATTTTGGGTGAGGGACTAGCATTTACTCCCTCAAGAGAGAGTGTGAGAGAGATTATTTTTAAAATTTTACAGATTTCATTTCATAAGAGACATTGATAGGATAGAATAGAATAACAGAGTTGGAGGTCTTCTAGTCCAACCCCCTGCCTAGGCAGGAAACCCTACACCACTTCAGACAAATGGTTATCCAACATCTTTTAAAAATCTTCCAGTGTTGGAGCATTCACAACTTCCAAAGGCAAGTTGTTCCACTGATTAATTGTTCTCACTGTCAGGAAATTTCTCCTTAGTTCTATGTTGCTTCTCTCCTTGATTAGTTTCCACCCATTGCTTCTTGTCCTGCCCTCAGGTGCTTTGGAGAATAGTTTGACTCCCTTTCTTTATGGCAGCCCCTGCGAATATGTGTAGCACAAGATTGAACTATGATGTGCTCTGAACTTGGTTATATGCATGAAGACATTTTACTACCCTGCTTGGTAACATGGCGATATTGCTTATGAGCAATGAAACATTTGCAAGAAACTTCATCTTCATGTTACCTAGTTGGGTAATGAAATATCTGCAAACAAACCAAGATCAAAAAGCATTAAGGACCCCTCAAATATACATACAGCTAGTCCTTACTTAATGAAGGTTCAAATTAATGATGAACTCAGCAAGGATGTTTTATGTTCCATGAAGCACTTCCCATTGTCGCCAACTTTTGCACCCCACCTGGTCGCAAACCGATCTGGGTGCTTGGCAACCTATTTGTACTTACAACCTGTTGCCAAGCACCCTAAGATCACGTGATTCCTATTTGCAAACTTCTCTACCTGCTATCCCAGAAAGTCAATGGGGAAGCCAGGAGAGAAAGTTGCAAGCTGCTGCCAGCTGCCAAGAGGACTCCATTTGGTGACTGGCTAAAAGAGCTCCCTGCCAAAATCAAGAAAATCCTTTTCTCCTTGAGCTCCATGCCAGGACACCTGCACTCATTACCAGATATTCTGTTCCTTTAATGGCCCATGAGAGTGCTTAATAGCTCCAACTGGGAGTGGTAGGATCATGGTTGTTGAGCATAACAGTCACATAACATCCCGTGCTCCCATTGACAGGGCCTTCTCCAGGTGCCGTTGACTCAGCAATGTCAGCTGGTGGTTCCCAGGAGTAGGGCCTTCTCGGTGTGAGCACCCACCCTGTGGAACCAGCTTACCCTGGAGCTCCGGGTGGCCCCTGACCTCCGCTCCTTCTGCTGTGACCTAAAAACCTGGCTGTTCCAACTGGCCTACCTCGACTGATGGTGGGGGAGGGTTTTTAGTATGGTTTTTAGCATAGTTTTAATTGGTGTATTTATGAGACCTTTGGTTTAATAACTTTTTAATATTTGTATATTTGTATCTGAATTATTTTATTTTGTAAGCCGCCCTAAGTCCTTCGGGAGATAGGGTGGCATTTAAGTCTCATAAATAAATAAATTAAATAAATAAATAAATAAATAACATCTCGCTTAATGACCACTTCCCTCAACAACCGAGATTCCAGCCCCAACTGTAGTCATTATGTGAGGACTTCCTGAACTTATCTTATCATCTATAAATAAGATAAATAAAAAGCAATTTGGGGGTTTGTGGGAGTGCTCAACAGAAATTCATTGTCCATCTTTACTAAACACAAATCTTTTCTTTGCTGTTCCAGCTGCACCCTTTCTTGCAAGATTCTCAATTTTACAACACTTCCATGGATGGAGTGCGTTTGGATGAGAATGGTGAACTAACAGCTGACCTGGACATTGTGAATTGGGTGAAATTTCCTAATCGTTCTATCGTCAGTGTACAATTTGGAAGCATAGGAAAGCAGGGTTCCTCAGAGCCCCAATTCAACATTGATGAAGAGGCCATGGTGTGGCTCAAATGGCTCAACCAGGTGGGGAGGAGAAGTCATTCCCTTTGCTTTCTCCTCCCATATCATTACTGTAAGGCTTTCTCCAAAGTTCTCTAGATCTTCTGATCTCTTCTCAGGTTTGCTGTCCAGTTGGTGATTTCAGGTACCATACAATGCATTGTACTTCATGAATAAGGCAGTTTCCAACATTTGAACTGGGAAAGTAAAATAAGTTTCTAGATGTGGTTTATTTATGCATTTGTTTGTTTCTCATTAATATTGTAAAACTACCTACCAAGAATGGCCCTCTACACAGTGTTTATGCATGTAAAAATATACTAGCAACAGAAAATATAATATCTAAAACCAAAATATTTTGATAAAGAGCCTCTTTCTGAGGGGGATGGGCAGTTAAGAAATACAATATATAAATAAACAAACAAAAAACATCAGCAGTCAATTAGCAACATTACACAAGGAAATGAGAACTAGAATAACAATTGTAAGAGAAGAGCAATGAAGATCAACTAGAGGTAGTCCTCATTAAGCGACTATAATGGGACCAATAATGCTGGTAGCTAAGCAGAAGTGGAATCTGGCTGTGAAACTTGCAAAAAGCAACCACGTGACTATAGGACACTGCTATGATTGTAAATACAAGAATAGGTCATAAATGTACTTTTTCAGCACCATGTTCAGCACCATGTTCACTTGGAACAGTTGCTAAATGGAACAGTCATCTCAGTCTTGTATTCCCATACCTGCTAAAATATAATGTCAATGTAAACTGTCTGGGAAAACCAGCTTTTGAACAGATTTGTTATGCTGGAAATGATGCAGAGCGAGACACCACATGTCATTTAAAGTTCTGGTAAATTCATGCTTTCAGTATATTTGCTTTAGAAAGCTGAATATTTACAATTCCGAGTCACTCAAACCAATACGTAGCATAGCTACAGGACAGAAAGTGGAGTAACCTGAGAGATCATCAACCACTGTTTTGTTTACCTTGGTTTAGTGCTTCTTTTAGGGTTTACCTCCCTCCAAACCTACTGAACATCTCAAGCTTTGGGTAATTTCCAGCTCTGCCTCTGCTTTCGATTATTAGATCAGGGGTCTCCAAACCTGACAGCTTTAAGAGTTGTGGACTTCACTTTCCAGAATTTCTCAGCTAGCTATGCTGAGGGTGGGGGAGGAACTCTGGGAGTTGAAGTTTACAACTCTTAAAGTTGCCAAGTATGGAGACCTCTGCATTAGGTAACCGGGTGCTCTGGTTTTTCTTCTCAGAGCATGTAAATATTTCTCTTGTTACTAAATATTTCCATAGAGAGGAACATTTGAGTTTGTAACTTTTTTTTTTGAGGCTTTTATTGTCATCTGATGAGAGCCAGGAAGCATGTCTTCTCTGTGTCACCCCCTGCCCCCTGGAAAACTTCTCTAGTTGAAGTTTGGCAGGCATCCCTTTCAGCCTGTGGTGGGATTCAAATTTTTTTACTACAGGTTCTGTGGGGGTGGCTTGGTGGGCGTGGCAGGAGAAGGATACTGTAAAATCTCCAGTCAGAGGTGGGATTTGCCGGTTCTCCAAACTACTCAAAATTTCCACCACCGGTTCTCCAGAACTGGTCAGAACCTGCTGAATACCACCTCTGCTTTCAGCCTTCCATAAGGCTTTGAGGGTTGCCTTTTCCTCCAAGCATTGTGAGAGCACTAGAAAATTGCATATTAGAATGGATTGTGGTGCCCAGTTTTTACTGTTTTTTAAAGGTTTAATATTTTAATCAGTTGAGTTTTTAGTTTTATTATAAATAAACCTTATTCAATTTTCAAACAAATTAAAAACATAAAATAAAAATATATATACACAGTTATATCAATGTCGAAGACATCATTCACATTTCATAATCTCATTTCTATGCTTAATATCCTATTACATTACAATTACATATTATTTTCCCTATTCTTATTCCATATTTATACCATTTATTTCATCATATATTTTCCATTCATTCTTCAGTATACATACAGAATGTATATACTGAGTTTTTAGTTTTAAATGATTTTATGTGTCTCTTAATTTTGGACTGAGAGCCACTCAGAATTGGTTGAAGATGAGCAGTTATATGAACGTATTAAACAAATAAATGGACATTTTGCTTCTCATCTAAGAAGATTCTTCAGTTCTGACTGAATAGTGGGAAAGGGAAGGATTTATATTCCTTGCAGTCATCTGGTTGTTAGCACTCTGTCTGAGAGTCATTGAGGCCACTTGGAGATAAACTTCCACATGGCCTTAATGACTCTCACAAAGAGTGCTAATGATCAGGTGGCTGCAAGGAATATAAATCCTTTCATTCCCTACCATTCAGTCAGAAGTGATGAAGCTTCTTGGATGAGAAGTGAAATGTCTTCAAAGAAAAGCAAAGAAAGTCCAGTTGCCTCTTGAAAAAGCACCTTTGGGACAACCGTGACCTAGATGACTGAAAATCTTTATTAGACAAATAAATGAAAGCATTTTCCTTGATTGTCTTTTAGACCCTGCCTTCTTCCAGATGTGTGGAAAGCTGCCATCCTGGTTTCCTCAAGGTAGTCCAGAGAGGACAGCCAGTTTGCTGCTATGATTGTGTTCCTTGTGCAAAGGGGACCATCTCCACTCAGGAAGGTGAGTGGTTCCTGAAGGAAACAATTTTTCTTCCACAAAATGACAAACATTTGAATGTACTCAGTGGTATTTTTAAATATGTGTTCCGTATTTATTTCACAATCAGCTGCATAATACAAACAATAATAAAGGAAGTGGAGTAATGACCCTCAACTTTGTATTATGATGTTGGGTTTCAGCAATCTACATGCAACCTTTACTCCTTAGCTAGTACAGGAGCGTTAAACCGATTGTGAAAAGTATTTTTTTATAGAGAAAATATTTTATAAACAAATAAGCTGTTTTTAATGCTCTCAAAATAAACATTGTTCTCTTCAACCATCTTGTCTTGATGTCATTCTAATTTGTTCTTGTGCAACCCTGACTCAGATTACATATATTTTCATTTAACGACTCCATAATCCCTTGTGGGGTGGAGTCTGGGCAACTGAATGGAGCTAGCAGAGTGTTTACTGGCCGGATGCCCTTTCTGTCACCAATGCAGAGTTTTGTTCAGCAGTTCTCATTGTGCCCAGAGAGAGAGAAATATCTGCCTCTATCTAGGATCAAACTCACAGCCTCCTGATTGTGAGGCCAGAGCCACTGTACCACTCCTAACCCTGGCTCAGATTGGGACCCCCCAAAATACTTTTGACACTATTAGGACTCTGCAACCGGTTTCAAAGAGAAGCAATGGAAGATAAATGCAGTACTTGCCTGCCAATCATTAAAGGAGTCTTTTTCAAGCTTGGCATTCTGAGACTTGAAGACCAAACATCTCAAAGTTGCCAAGTCTGAAAAGCCCTGCATTAAAGCAACCATAGCTTTTTCCAGGGCATGTAGCACATTCCTGAGAATGTAGCCATTAGAGAAGCTTCTCCATCATCTCTGCTACTCTGGTAAAAGGGTGTGTGTGTGTGTGTGTGTGTGTATGTGTGTGTGTGTGATCTACTGAATCTTGGGTCAAGCTGCACGGATGCTGTGAATTCCTTCTTGAGAACTTTTTGAGGAACATTTGCAAAGCCCTCATTGAACTAAAGGCCTTCTTGATTTCAGTGAGTAGTAAGAAGTTTCAGGGATACTTTTGTAGTGTTGGATCTCCTTTAGGAAGGAAGTGAAGAGAGGACTACTAATAATGGAATTTATTTACAAATCTAGAGATGGAACAGACACAAGAACAAACGTTTTAACATGTAAAAGAATGGCTTTGTTGTTTCCAGAATGTATATTTTGAAAGAAACCCAAGGAGTCCTCTCTGCCCATTTCTGATTCCTGAGCAGGGGGTTGGACTAGATGACTTCCAAGGTTCCTTCCAATTCTGTTATTCTGTTATAACACCAATTGTTAAAAGATTTTCCCCGCTTTTAATTCATTCCTTACTCTGGTCAAAACACCAAAGCGCTTTTTAATCCATCTAAATCAGGGGTGTCAAACTGGATTTCTTCGAGGGCCAGATCAGCATAGTAGTTGGCCAGCCGGGGGAGGGGAGATGGGATAGACGCCTCCTGTACAGTGGTGGGATTCAAATTTTTTTACTACCGGTTCTGTGGGTGGGGGGAACTTGGTGGGTGTGGCTTGGATGGCATGGCAGGGGAAGGTTACTGCAAAATCCCATTCCCTCCCCACCTTACTAACCTGCTTTCCAGTTCTGTTCTCCTGTGCAGGGCAACAAAAAAAGGCCCAGCTGATCAGCTGGGACTTGGGAGGCAGAGAATAGATGGGGGCGGGGCCAGTCAGAGGTGGTATTTTCTGGCTCTCCAAACTACTCAAAATTTCCGCTACCGGTTCTCCAGAACTGGTCAGAACTTGCTGAATACCACCTCTGTTCCTGCAGCACCCTGCCAGCCAAAATGGGGCACAGCCCCCCCCATACCCCATTTGGGTTGGCAGAGCCACTGCAGGCCCATTCTTTGCTATTTCCAGGCTGGTCCTGCAGACCAGATCTAAGCACCTGAGGGCCTGATCCAGCCCGTGGGCCTTGAGTTTGACACCCCTGATCTAAGTCATGTGAGGTGATACTTGTTCCTTTTCTGTAGCATTCGTTAAACATAGTCTCTCTACAGAGGAAGAGACATTTATTGATTGATTGATTGATTTGATTTGATTTGTCAATCGCTTACAAGATAATAGGTATAAGTATAAACATGAGTAAGAATACAGGAAATAGGTACAAATAAATGGGGACAATAGGACAGGGATGGGAGGCATGATGGTGCACTTATGCATGCCCCTTATAGACCTCTTAGGAATGGGGTGAGATCAATAGTGGATAGTTTGAGGTTAAAGGAGTGGGGGTTAGAGGATGTAACAATAGAGTCAGGTAGTGCATTCCAGGCATTGACCACTCTGTTGCTGAAGTCGTACTTTCTGCAATCAAGTTTGGAGCGGTTTATGTTGAGTTTGTATCTCTTGTGTGCTCTTGTATTGTTGCAGTTGAAGCTGAAGTAGTCATTGACTGGTAGGACATTGTAGCAGATAATTTTGTGTACTCCGCTTAAGTCCAACCGTAGGTGGAGTAGTTCAAGGTTGTCCAAGCCCAAAATTTCAAGCCTGGTGATATAGGGTTAAAGTGTTATAGATAACTCTTAAAACTAACTTCTAGGTCCATTGTACAAAAATACCCATTAAATCTATCCAATGTTAAAACATTAGTTTTATTATTTTGGGAGCCCTGGTGGCACAATGGTTAGAATTTCAGGCAATACTGACAAGATGCAAGGTTGACTCAACCTTCCTTTCTTCTGGAATTGATAAAATGAGGATCCAGATTGTTGGGGACAATATGCTGACATTGTAAATAGCCCAGAGAGTGCTGTAAAGCACTATGGGGCAGTATATAAGTTTAGTGTGCTTCATTCTATATTACTGTATTTAAGTATTCTTCTTTAGTTGTAATGTTTAGTATCATTTGTTTCCCTCCAGTATTCAGTTTTTGAAGCCTTACTAGACAACTCACGTCCCACTCAATCATTGTTTCTAAGATATTTCCTGACCAGAGTCCTTAGTGTTTTCATTAATGACAGAGCTTCTAAAGCACACTCTTCACTAGAAAAGTTAGGATACATTCAGAGAGTAGCTGCCTTGAAAATAGCCCACAATATTTTATGTCTTAAAATATTTTATAAAATTTGCCAAGGTTCAGTTCCATGGGAGTTATTACTACCAGATTCTGGACACATTCTGTAAATTAGCCCATCTGAAGTACCTTGGTTTAAAATGTCTTGCTCCATTAAAGGTAATGTGAATCAGAATTTTAGTAGTATATAGATTTTTTAAAAAAGAGATCAAACAAAAGCACTGTCCCAAAGGAAGGATTCTTTATAATTAATTCCAAAAACATATTTCAAGTTTATTTATATTATAAGGGATGAAGGGCCCTTAATCTGTTTGTAACTTTCTAAAAACAAAAATTTAATCTTCCTTTTGCTGATTATTCAAAAAGAAAAAATTAAGTCCTTAAAACTTCTTTAACTAAAGATTGAAGACAACTCATCTGGTGCTGTAAAATCTGTTGATTCAAAAATTCCTAGTTGAAAAGCTGTTAACAATTTCAAAAGTGGTTAGAAAAGGAAGTATATGAACCCAGACTCCAATTGTAGGAAGAGTAGGTTGTTTCATCCCACAAAGCTCTAAACTTGCTGGAGAGAGTTTCTTGCAGTCTCCTTAAGAGGAGCAATTGTCTGGAGCACTTGTGGGTGATCTCTTCTCCTTGTCCAGAGAGCAATTACTGGAGAGCCTGTCTATTAACAAGGGCTTCATTCTGCCTATAATTGTCAAATTATTCTTTTTTTCTAGACCTTTTATTTTTATTTTTATTCTTTTTTTAGTTTGTATTGTTTAGATTACAATTGTTATTATTTTAATTATTTTAAAAATGATGAATAAAGCAGATATTCCTTTTCTTTGCAGATGCAGTCCACTGCACCAGATGTTTGGAAGATCAGCATCCAAATGAAAGGCAAGATCGCTGTATTCCAAAATACATCACCTTCTTGTCATATAATGAATATTTGGGGATCATCCTGGCTTCCTTTGCTCTATTTTTGTCATTCATCACAACCCTTGTATTAGCAATTTTCATAAAATATCATGAAACTCCAATAGTTAAAGCCAATAATCAGGATCTCTCCTACTTTCTCCTGACTGCACTCCTCCTTTCATTTCTCACCAGCTTCCTCTTCATTGGCAGGCCAAAGAAAGCTACCTGTCTTCTCCGACAAACAGCCTTCTTCATCGTTTTCTCAGTAGCTGTTTCTTCCCTCTTAGCCAAAACCATCACAGTGGTGCTGGCCTTCTTGGCAACAAAGCCAGGGAACAGAATGAGGAGGTGGCTCGGAAAGACATTGGGCAACGCTCTTGTTCTTGCTTGCTCTGCTGCCCAAGTTCTAGTTTGTTCCATATGGCTGGGAATCTTTCCTCCCTTCCCTGACACAGACAAGCACTCACACCCTGCAGAGATTGTCCTGCAGTGCAATGAAGGACCTGCTGTCATGTTTTACTCTGCCCTTGGCTACATGGGCTTCCTGGCTGTTGTCTGCTTCACAGTGGCTTTCTTGGCCCGAAGGTTACCTGGGACCTTCAATGAAGCCAAGCTGATCACCTTCAGCATGCTGGTCTTTTGTAGTATTTGGATTTCCTTTGTGCCCACCTACCTGAGTACCAAAGGCAAATACATGGTGGCTGTGCAGATCTTCTCCATTTTGGCCTCCAGTGCTGGGCTGCTGGGCTGCATCTTTTTCCCTAAGTGCTACATTATTTTGCTGAGGCCAGAGCTGAATACAAAGGAGCAGCTAACCACACAAATCAAAGTATAGATTCATTGTGTATATCTGGGCAACACCCCCCAATTGCTCTTTTCTCTCACTCTCAGTCCACCTTCACCTCCAGAGTTTCACATCAATATGATTATGGATGTTTATAAGGAAATGAGGTGCCATTAAGTAAAATAAGAGGTACAGTGGTTAAAGTGCAGTATTGCTGGCAAACTCTGCCCACAGCCTGCAGTTCGATAATCACTGGCTCAAGGTTGACTCACTGGCTCAGCCTTCCATCCTTCTGAGATTGATAAAATGAGCACCCAGATTGTCCGGGCAATGTGCAAAATAATGCTTCAATTTTAAACTGCCCAGAGAATGCTGTAAAATGATATGGAGCAGTATATAAGCCTATAACATTGTTGCAGGGTCCAATCTGGGTTGATCACTGGGACCAGAGGTTTAATCTTCTAAGCTTTCAGACTTCTGCTGGAGCCCATCCTTAGGGATCTTCCCTCTCACCAGAATATCCTGGAACACATATATTTGCCTTCATTCCTAAAATACTATGCTGATGTAGATGTTTATACATGTATATGTATCTCTCAATATATGATGTTCCTTTTTTGTTGCCGTATAATTGTGTGTATTGTTTGTGTTTTCTTTTTAAAATGTTCAGCTATTCCATTAATAAAACAAAAGTAAAATTTATCAGATTATTTGTATTAAGAGGACCAAACAGTTACAATTGCAGTTGCTCCTCACAAGAACCAGAATAGGCAATGGTTGAAGAAACAGGTGGCATAGGAAAATAGACCCAAAGGAGTTCCAGGATTCAATTTCATTTGGAAAAGATATGCTAGAAGTTTGGTAGGAGAGACTGGTGTCCATAAGAGGAATTGGAAGAAGAAAGATAGTGGATACAGTGTGGCATTCACCTACAAAAAAGGAGGGCTAGCATTGTGGTAGATTCTAATATCTTGCCTATTTTGACTTTTCCTTTTGAGATTGGTCTGGTAGGCATTGAAGCCAGGTGGAGCTTTATATGTCAATACCCTTGCTTTGCATGGTACCCAGAATCCTTTTGATACACAATATGCAATATTGTTGATATGCATTGTTGATATACTTCTAATAGCATTTTCCTTCCCAGAAGCCTGGCAGCTGCATTTTGAACCAGCTGCAGCTTCCAAATCTATTCCAAAGATATCCACATGAGTATTGTATTATCATAGTCTAGACCAGGGGTGTCAAACTCAAGGCCCATGGGCCAGATCTGACCCATGAGGTACTTAGATCTGGCCTGTGGGGCCACCCTGGAAACAGTGGAGCACTGGCCAATGGTGCCTCTGCCAGCGAAAACAGAACTTGGGAGGCTCCATTTTCGCTGGCAGAGGGTTGCAGGAGCCATTGCAGCTGGCAGACTGCTCAGGCCACCACAGGCGCCCCAGGCACAAGTGACGTTGAGCTGGACACACCTACCCTGGCCCCCAAGGTCCAACACAACTCTGATGTGGCCCTCAATGAAATCAAGTTTGACAACCCCTGGTATAGACATATGATGTTAAGGACATGAGTCCTTAGTGTAAGGAGATTACTTATCCAGAAATGGATAAGAGAAGACCTATTCTTTCACAAAGAGAGTAACTTTTTCTCAGAACTGGAAGAAGAAATGTGCTTTGCCTACCTATTTATTTGTTAGATTCATATGCTGCCTTTCTTGCTCAGTTGTATCCAAACAGCTTTTGGGGCCGTTGATTTGTCCACCTCTGTGGTGGTAGATCAAAGTGGCCCTTGGTTAGCAGAGGCTTACCAGAAGATGACATGTTGGTAGGCTCTGGTGGAGAAGAATGCATCCTTGATGAGGGATGGATTTGTTGATGCTTAAAGTCAGTAGTCCATAAAAGAGCCATGGTGGTGCAGTGGTTAGAGTTACAGTGGTCAGCTACTTCTGCTGACTGCTGGCTGCCAGAGTTTGGCAGTTTGAATCTCACCAGGCTCAAGGTTGAGTCAGCCTTCCATCTTTCCGAGGTGGGTAAAATGAGGACCCAGATTGCTGGGGAAAATAGGCTGCCTCTATAAACTGCTTAGAGAGGGCTGTCAAGCACTGTGAAGTGGTATATAAGTCTAAATGCTATTGATATTCTCTTCTGAAAGTTTATTTTCCATCATCTCATTTCAAAATGACTCAAAATAGCAATAGCACTTAGACTTATATACCTTCAATAGTGCTTTACAGCCCTCTCTAAATGGTTTACAGAATCAGCATATGGCCCCCAACAATCTGGCTCCTCATTTTACCCACCTTGGAAGGATGGAAGGCTGAGTCAACCTTGAGCCTGGTGAGATTCGAACTCCAAACTGCTGGCAGCTGGTGATCAGCAGAAGTAGCCTGCAGTACTGCACTCTAACCACTGCACCACCATGGCTCTTGATATAATCCCTGATATAAGATTCTGGTTGTCAACTATAAAGTTCTACATAGCACCCTTTTCTCCAACTGTCTCTAGAAGTTCCATCAGGACAAGCAGAAAGGGCATTTTATAGGTTCCATATCTTAAGAAATGTGATCTAGTGCAGCGGTCGTCAACTGGTGGGCCACGGCCCACTGGTGGGCTGCGAGAACATTTTGGTGGGCCACAGAGAAATCTCACCCCCAGAGCACCCCCAAAGCAATTAATCCAGGCTGCACAGAAACACAAGGCTGCACTGCCCACATGGCGTATGAGAACCCTCCCTGCCCACTCACTCCTTACCCTGACAAACTTGCCTGCTAAATTGCTATTTTTCCTTTTTCCGATGATCACCTGTTCTTTTTTTTTTTATAAGAGGTTTTATTTTTCCAAAAACACAAACATAACAAACAAACATACAACACATAGATCCATATCAATTTCAAGTATGTCGGTCGGTCAAAAATCACAGTGCCTTCCCCTCATTATTCATGCTCAATATTACAAAAAGGAAAAACTATAATCATTATTATTAATCCTTTATCATATTATAATCTCTATATTATTTCAACAGTTCTATCTATCTTTATATTCCCAAAATATATTACCAAACTTTTTGTCTAACCATTGATAGAACATATTCCATATCTTATAAAACTGCTTTTCTTCTTGGTCCCTAATTTCAAATGTTAATCTACTCATTTCGGCACAATCCAAAATCTTCTTAATCACTTCCTCCTACGTAGGTGTCTTGTCATTTCTCCAGTTTTTAGCAAATACAATTCTAGCGGCTGTCAGTACATTAACAATCAAATATTTCAGTTCTTTGTTAAATGTCTCTGGTACAATTCCCAACAGAAATATCTCAGGTTTCAAGTCTATATGTTGTTGTGTCATTTTTTCCAACCACATGTGGATTTTAGTCCAGTATCTTTTAGCATCAATGCAAGTCCACCACATGTGGTAGTAGGAGCCAGGTATCTGATGACATTTCCAACACTTATCCGATTTATCCTTGAACATTCTTGCAATCCTTCTCGGGATAGGTGCCACCTGTAAAACATCTTATACAAATTTTCTTTATATGCAGTTGACATTGTCATTTTATAATTCTGATCCCACAGTGTTTGCCATCTCTCTAGATCTATCCCATAACCAAATTTTTCCCCAAGCAATCATTGTTTCCTTAACCTGCTCCTCTTCCATTCTAACTTCTAATAGATAACCATAAAGTTTTTAAATCATTTTTTGGTTCGTGCCCATCAAAATTTTATCTAATTCAGTTGGTTTTTTATAAATCCCTTCAGTCCTAACATCCTCATCATATCTAGATTGTATTTGCAAATATGAAAACCAATTCATTTTTATACCTTGTTCTTGTAGTGTTTGCATCGATTTGAGTTCACCCTTTTCATTTAAAATCTCTCCATATCTAACTGTTTGTTCCTTCTTGTATATTATTGCATATGAAAAAGCTTCAATAGTAGATACCCATAATGGAATTTGTATATAATGTTGTTTTCTAGTTTTTCCCAATTTAAAAATAAAGCTTCTCGAACATAGTGTCTTCTAAAATATCCTTGTTTTTGTTCCCTTATACCATAAGAAAGCATGCCATCCTAATAATAAATCATGACCCTCTAAAGTTAATAATCTATTATTTCTCAATGTTATCCATTCTTTCACCCACATCAGACTTGCAGCTTGATAACACAATTCCCAGTTTGGTAGTGCGAATCCCCTCTTGACCTTGCATCTTGTAATAGCTTAAATTTGATTCTTGGCTTTTTGCCCTGCCATATAAATTTGGATGTGATTTTATTTAGATCTTCAAAGTACCCTTTCCCAAGTCTAATTGGGATTGTCCGAAGTAGATATAAGATTCTAGGTAGAATATTCATCTTAATTGTCGATATTCTGCCAATAAGAGATAGTTGCATATTTTCCCATCTTTCAAGATCTGTCGCTATCTCCTGTTTAAGTTTTATATAATTATCTTCTTTCAAGGTACTGCATCTTGGCATTATGTATATTCCCAAATATTTAACTTTATTTGCGATCTGAATCTCTAATAAATCTTCTAAATCTTTCTTGCGTTTTGCTAACATATTCTTTGTTAGGATCTTTGTTTTGTCTTTATTAATTTTTAAACCTGCCACCATTCCATATTCTTCTATTTGTTCTATCAACTTAGGTGCTGATTTAAATGGATCCTCTAGTATGAATACCAAATCATCTGCAAACGCCTGTAGTTTATATTCTTCTTTTTTAATCTTCATTCCTTTTATTTCTTCATCTTCTCTGATAGCTCTATTCAGTACTTCTAGTGTTAAAACAAACAGCAGGGGCGACAGAGGGCAGCCTTGTCTAGTTCCTTTTCTTATCCCTATAGATTCTGTCAACTCTCCATTTACCAATATCTTTGCTGTTTGATTATTATATATTGTCTCAATAGCTTGTATAAAGTTTTTTCCAAAGCCCATTTGCATCATTTGCAATATCATAAACCGCCAGTTCACATTGTCAAATGCTTTTGAGCATCTAAAACATCAGTGCCATCTGTTTTTCAGGATGTGTTTCATAATACTCTAAAATTATTCTCACATTTTGCTTAATTTGTCATTTTGGCAAAAATCCATTTTGATCCGTGTGGATAAATTCATTTAAATATCTTTTCATTCTTTCTGCCAAGATTGAAGCAAAGATTTTATAATCTGAATTCAACAATGAGATAGGTCTATAATTTTTAACTTGTTGTAGATCCATTTCTTCTTTAGGCATAAGGGTAATATAAGCTTCCAACCATGTCTCAGGTATTCTCTTTTTTAGTAAAACTTCATTCATCACTTCTAGAAGGGGAGCGCTTAACACTTCCTGGAAGGTCTTGTAAAATTCCGCCGGTAGACCATCTGGGCCTGGTGCTTTTCCTGTATTTTGTTTCTTCAAGGCTTCTGTTAATTCCATCATGGTTATGTTCCCTTCTAACATTGTCTCAATGTCTTCAGGTATCTGTGGTAGTCTTCTCTTTTGTAGATACTGTTCAATTTTTTCTTCTAGAATATCTTCTTGAGAGTACAGTTTTTCATAGTAGTCTCGAATAATTTTTTTTTTTTTCGTTCCCATGCTGTATATTCCCTTTTCCATCTATTAATTGGCTAATTTTCTTTATTTCTCTTTCCTTTCTAATTTTATACGCTAACCACCTTCCTGGCTTATTACCATTTTCAAAGTAATTTTGTTTAGCGCCTTTAATCTTTTGAGCAATTTCTTCCTTGTCTATTAAAGCCATTTTATGTTTAATCACATCCATTTTCCTTTTAATATCTTTCCCTTGCGGTGATTGTTGTAGTTGTTTTTCTGATGATCACCTGTTCTGATGTGCTGGGAGATTCAGATTAGCTAGGAAGCAGAAAATGGTTGGATTTCTTGCTTTCTAGCTAGTCTTTAGATCTTCGGCTCTGCTTTTAAGCACAGCCGAACCTCCTTTAGGACTGAAGGTTCTGTTATTCAGTGCAGACTCACAGCAAGCAAATTTGAGAGACTGAGCTAGCCAATGGCAGATAGATAGTTCACTGAATGATTCTGTGAGCAGCTCTGTTATATATGCCCATATATGGCCAAGGAGTGGAGTCAGCTGAAAGACTCCACTCATTGGCTCAGCCACTGGCAGGAAAAACAAAGTCCCGTCAGTGACTGAAGCTTTGGATAGCGCCAGCTATAAAAGCTGGCGCCTGCCGCATGTAAGCAGCCAGTTCCAGGACTTCTATAATAAAAGATGCTGATCACTGCCACATTGTCCTGCCTCTCTTTAACCATGAGACACATCTAAAACACTGGTGACGAGGATGGGATTTCACTTATAGAGAGCAGGGGCGCATCGTGGACTACCTGAGCACACCACCAAGACTGGATCCACAGCCGACAGCATGGCGCATCAGGCAACCGGCCTGGTTCACCACCCGATGGCCATTCCTCATGAGCCGGCCAAGGAAAAATGGCCATCGTATATGGGGGTGGTTCAACCTACACCTAGAGGTAAATGGACTCCAGGTGGCCCCCGACTCACAGAAGAAGGCACTTTTCCTGACCTACTGCGACGTCAAGATATATGAGATGGCCGATGCATTGGTCATGAACGACGTGCAGACTGTGTCCTGGGATGAGCTCCAGCGTGTCCTTTGAAGTCACTATGGTCCATCCCCGTCCTATCTGGCCAGCCACTATGACTTTTACATGCGGAGTCAGAGAAAGGGGGAGACGATCAATGCATTCATCGTGGACCTGCGAAGAATTGCAAAAAATTGCAGGTTCCCTGACACCGAAGGGATGATCAAGGATTGGATCATCCTTGGGACAAGGGACTCCATGCTGCAGAAGAAGCTCCTGGCCTGTGAGGATGTGTCAGGAAGCGGTCGATGAGGCCAGAGCTGCCAAATTGTGGGAAAACTCAACAGCACGGATCCAGGGCAACGGGAAGGTCCATGCCACACAGACCCACCCTCTGCCACAGCCCATCGAGTCAGATTCCGAAGGCAGCGACGATGGCAGCAATGGTGAGGTGTAAAAGCTGAGGACCAGCAAGCCAGGCGGGAAACCAGGAAGCTGAGACTGCAATGGCCGCGTTGGAAGCCATCACCGGTCAGCATGCCAGTTCAGAGATGCCGTGTGCTGGAGATGTGAGCGGCGAGGCCACATCGCAGAGGTTTGTTGAGCAGCGCAGCTGTCGAGCAAACCGACCCGGCGAGCTGCATTGCCCACGAGGCAACGTGGCTGCCAAGAGGTGGGGTGGAAGCCCTCTGGTGGGAGATTCAAAAGGCGGGAAGACATGAGAGAGGAAGAAGCCCACACACAGATGCTTATGAAGCAAACAAAGTAATGGCCACGGTCCAGATTGAAAGCAAACCGTGCCGGATGGGAGTCAATTCCGGGCCCTACATTTCAATGGTGTCTTGGGATACCCTGAAGAGACTCCTTCCCAACCTACGGCACAATCAACTGGAGCCACAAGCCATTGTACTGAGGGACTACCAGGGTGCCTCATACCAGTCCTGGGAAAAATGTGGATTACGGGGCATTCAGCGGGAAGCTGCCGCTCATCATAGTAGACCAGAGCCTACCCAGTCTGCTAGGTTGGGAGTGGTTTTCACTACTCCAAATAGGCATTGCCAGCATCCATGCAACTGAGACTCCCCCCCACAACCGAACAGGAGACACCACAGAATTAGAACAGGAATTCAGCGCCGTGTTCGATGACAAACTGGGCAAGTATGTGGGAAACCCGATATCCTTCAGCCTAGACCCCACTATTGCCCCAGTCCACCTCAAACCATGCCGAATTCCATTTGCCCTGTGACCAAAAGTCGGGGAACAGCTCGACAAACTAATAGCTCAAGGGGTTTTATTTATTTATTTATTATTTATTTATTTTATTTGACTTGTATGCCACCACTCTCCTAAAGGACTCAGGGTGGCTCACAGATAAAAACATAGAACAATAAATAATTTTTAAAAAGATTAAACCTAACAAGCCAAATCCAACAGTAAAAACCCAATTAAAATCCCACCCTCCCCCACAGGAGGTCAGTCCAGACCAGCCTGTAAGAACAACCAGGTTTTTAGATCATGCCGGAAAGAGGAGAGATCAGGGGCCAGCCGGAGCTCAACGGGTAGTTGATTCTGTAAGGTGGGAGTCACTACAGAATAGGCCCTTCCCCGGGCGATCAGTATTTGATGTCGGCAGGAGACGCCCCGCAAGTACCCGGACCCAAGCCATGAAGGACTTTGAATGTTAATACCAACACCTTGAATCTCACCCAGAGGGCAACCGGCAACCAATGCAGCTCGTGGAGGCATAACATGGTAGTACTGGGAAACTCCCATCACAACCTGTGCAGCCGCAATTTACACCAGTTGGAGCCTCCGGATGGTACGCAAGGGCAGTCCTAAATAGAGAGCGTTGCAGTAGTAGAGTCGGGATGTGACAAGTGCATGAGTGACTGTGCGAAGGGCATCTCGATCCAGGTACGGGCGCAACTGGTGAACCAGCTGAACCTGGGCAAAGGTCCCCCTGGTCACAGCCCCCACCTGCTCCTCCAAACCAAGCCGTAAATCCAGGAGAACTTTCAGGTTTCATGCCCTATCCACAGGGGGCAACACCTCTCCCCCCATGACCAAAGATGGAATCTGTTCACTGGAGCGAGATGCCTGTATGCACAGCCACTCAGTCTTGGCCGGATTGAGCTGTAGCTTGTTCCTGCCCATCCAGATCCATACTGCATCCAGACAATGGGACATCACAGAGAGGGCATCACTGATTTGGTTTGGGGTGGAGATATATAACTGAGTATCATCAGCATATGGATGATACCTCACCCCAAAACCCCGGATGATCTCACCCAGCGGCTTCATATAGATGTTGAACAGGAGGGGTGAGAATCAGTAGACCATGCAAAGTGGGAAACCCCCATTGTAATTCCAGTAAAGCCAGATGGATCGATCAGGATCTGTGTGGATTACAAAATGACCCTTAATAAGGCGCTACAGCACAGCGCCTACCCGTGCCTGTCGTACAGCACCTACTGCACTCTTTGGGCCGTGGAACCATATTCGCCAAACTGGACTTGGCTCAGGCCTATCAGCAGCTGCCTGTTGATGAGGCCATGGCTGAGGTGCAAACCATCATCATGCACAGGGGGGCATTCAAATGCAAGAGACTCCAGTTCGGGGTAAGCATAGCCCCGGGCTGTTCCAGAGCATCATGGAATGGCTACTGCACAACATACCTAGAGTCGTCCCCTATTTTGATGACGTGATAGTCTCAGCCACCAACAGAAACCAGCTAATGGAGCGGCTAAGGGCAGTCCTAGGGAGGTTCCAGGAGGCGGACCTGAAGCTCAAGAGGAACAAGTGCCACATAGATGTTCCACAGGTTGAGTTTTTGGGGTTCCTAATAGATGCCGCAGGCATCAGACCCACCAACGGGAAACTTAAAGCCATCCAGGAAGCCCCCACACCACAGAACAAGTCAGAGCTACAAGCCTTCCTGGGACTACTAAACTTTTTACAATGTATTTCTGCCGCAGAAAGTGACCACTGCCAAGCCACTCCATAGGCTGCTGGAGCAGATGGCGATCTGGACGGGGACAATGCGAAGCGGAAGCATTCAAACAAATAAAAAACATTTTGACATCAGAGAGCATGCTCATACAATACAGCAAGACCCTGCCATTAACATTAATCTGTGATGCATCCCCCTATGGCATCGGAGCGGTTCTCAGCCACAGATTGCCCAAGTAGGCCATTGCCTACTTTTCCAAAACCCTATCCAAGACCCAAAGGAACTATAGTCAGATCGACAAAGAGGCACTTGCCGTGGTTGCAGGGGTCAAATGGTTCCATGAATACCTTTACAGGAGGCCGTTTGACCTCATCACTGACCACAAGCTGCTACTGGGCATACTCACTGGCGACAAGCCCACACTCAACATCTTGTCCCCCAGAATGCTGAGATGGATGGTATTCCTGGCGGCATACAGCTACACATTATTACACAGACCTGGCAAAGCCATAGCTCACGCCGACGCCTTCAGCCGCTGCCCCCTCCCAGAGACAGCCGAAGACCCAGCACCTTCCACAGCAGTTCTCCTGACAGAGAGCATATGGCCAGGAGTGATGACATCATTGGAGATCATGAGACTGACCGCTTGTGACAAAACCATGGGTGTGGATTTTGAACTGGGTGTGGAGGGGATGGCCACAGGCAGTGCAAGGGGAGGAATACAAACCATATCAGAACAGACAAATGGAACTGTCAGTTCTGAAGGGCTGCCTACTATGGGGGGACTGGGTAGTCATCCCTCCCCCACTAAGGAAGAGAATACTGGACTCTCTTCACAAGGGCCACCTGGGCATAGTCCGGATGAAAGCCCTAGCGAGGAGCTATGTATGGTGGCCAGGGATGGACACTGAAATAGAATCCTGGGTCACCACCTGCACTCCCTGCCAAGAGTCCAGGCCAGCACCCCCAGCCACGAAGCCTAGGAAATGGGAGACACCAACTACACCCTGGGCTAGGCTACACATTGATTTTGCCGGACCTTACCAAGAGCAAACATTTCTTATAGTGGTGGACGCCTATTCCAAGTGGCTGGAAGTCGCATTAATGCAGTCCACCACATCAGAAGCAATGATAAGGGTGCTCAGGCACCTATTTTCCACCCATGGGCTACCGGACGTATTGGTCTCAGACAATGGCCTGCAATTCACAGTGAAGCCATTCAAGGCTTTCCTAGTGGGACTAGGGATACGCTATGCCCTGGCAGCACTTGCTCACCTGGCTGCAAATGGGCAGGCACAAATAATGGTAAAAGCCACAAAGGAGACCCTACAATGGATGGGAAAGGGGGACTGGCAAGAGAAGATCGACCGACTGCTTCTGGCACAACACATCATGCCTATACCACAACACACCACAGCCCAGCTGAGCTACTGATGGGCTGGAGACTGATGACGGTACTAGACTGGGTCCACCCTAACTATAGCTCAGAGATGCCCCCGGATTCCATCAGAAAATGCAGGCTATTCTCATCGGAAATGCAGGCTATTCTCAGCAGGGGACCCGGTCTATGCTCACAACTACACCGGAGGCCCAACATGGGTACCTGCGAGGGTGCTTGAAAGCACAGGCCCCATTCTACCAGGTGGAAACAGAGGAAGGGAAGCTATGGGAGCAGCACATCGACCAGCTCTGAGGCCGGGTCCTGAGCATGGACAACCAGCCAGACACCCGACACAGACATCGAACAGAGGAACCAACAAGCATCAATACCACAAACACAAATACCAGAGCAACATCACCAGAGACACTTACCGTGTGGCGAGGAAGTCCAGTGGTGTCCTTCTGGAGCCTCAAGCTCGACAGTCCCTGCCGCGCCAGTGGAAAGGTTCCAGACGATTCCACCGGCGGGGACCGGAGCAGTGGCGAACGCATCCGCTTGGGCTGCCGCCCCAGGATCAACTGAGATGTGCAGGTCCAACCGCACCCATTGGATTCCCGCCTACTTACGCGACTATGTTCAGTAGGCGGGCACTGATTGGAGGAACACTAACTAGGATGGGAGGGGTATTATATATGCCCAAATATGGCCAAGGAGTGGAGTCAGCTGAAAGACTCCACTCATTGGCTCAGCCACCGGCAGGAAAAACTAAGTCCCGTCAGTGGCTGAAGCTTTGGACAGCGCCAGCTATAAAAGCAGGCGCCTGCCTCGTTTAAGTGGCCAGTTCCAGGACTTCTATAATAAAAGATGCTGATCATTGCCACATTGTCCTGCCTCTCTTTAAGCATGAGACCCATCTAAAACAAACTCAATCTGCCTGCCTGCTTTGCCTGATTTTGGGTAAAAGTTGCTCTTTTTTTAAAATAAAAAATTCAATATTTACATACATGGTGTGTTGTGAGTTAATTTTGTGAGTTTGCTTGCAAGCAAATTTTATGTGACAGAGAATCTGTGATTCTGTGAGCAACTCAATCTGCCTGCCTGCTTTGCCTGATTTTGGGTAAAAGTTGCTCTTTTTTTAAAATAAAAATTCAGTATTTATATAAATAAATACTGAGGGGTTCTGGGAGATGAAACATCGTAGAAGGGACTAGAGAGTAGGTGGAGGGCAACCCGCTCCGTATCTGACTGAGCACAGTTGAGAGCCTATATTAGGACTTACCTGGTAGCTGTGGGGGCGGCGAGGAGACTTTACTTCTCCACCATCATAGCATCCGCAGATAACCCTGCCCCCTGTTTGGGGTTGCCCGCTCCCTCCTACATTTGGGGGAGGTGGTGGACCCCTTGCGGGGCAGAGCTGAGGAATTTTGGTCTTTATCTGCAGGATAAAATTGCTCGGATCCGGGAAGGGTTGCGCTCGGACTTGCAGTGGTCTGGGGAGGGGGAGGCGAGTGGTTTGGCTAATGTCATCTGGACTGAGTTCGATCCTGTTTCTGAGGATGAAGTGGACAGGATCATGCGGCGGCTGAGTTCCACCACATGTTTATTGGACCCGTGCCCTTCCTGGTTGGTTTATGCCTCCAGGGAGGTCACGTGCGGCTGGCTCCGGGCAGTGGTCAATGCTTCATTAAGGGAGGGGCTGTTCCTGCCACCTTGAAAGAGGCGGTGGTGAGGCCCCTTCTGAAGAAGCCTGCCTTGGACCCAGCCGTGTTGAACAACTTTCGTCCAGTCTCCAACCTTCGCTTTTTAGCGAAGGTTGTTGAGAGTGTGGTGGCCCAGCAATTGCCACTTTTCCTGGAGGAAGCGGACTACCTGGATTCGTCGGGCTTCCGACCCGGTACAGCACGGAGACAGCATTGGTCGCTGATTGATGATCTCTCTAGGGCTCGGGACAGGGGTTTTCTTCTGTCCTGGTCCTGTTAGATCTCTCAGCGGCTTTTGATACCATCGACCATGGTATCCTGTTGCGGTCTCGGGGTTGGGAGTGGGAGGCACTGTTTTACAGTGGTTCTCCTCCTACCTCTCGGGACGCTCGCAAACAGTGTTGGCAGGGGGCAGAGATCGACTCGAGGTCTCTCACTTGTGGGGTACCTCAGGGGTCGGTTCTCTCACCTCTCTTGTTCAACATTTATATGAAGCCGCTGGGGAGATCATCCGTGGTTTGGGGAGTTATCATCAGTATGCTGATGATACACAGTTCATCTCCACCCGGACCACATCAGTGATGCTCTCTGTGATGTCCCGTTGTTTGGAAGCGGTGCGGATCTGGATGGACAGGAACATGCTCCGACTCAATCCAGCCAAGACAGAGTGGTTGTGCATACCGACATCCCGGTCCAGTTCTGAGGTTCCATCTTTGGTCATGGGGGGGGAGGTGTTACCCCCCGTGGACAGGGCATGGAACCTGGGGTCCTCCTGGACCACGGCTCAAGTTGGAGGAGCAGGTGGGAGCCGTGGCCAGGGGGCCTTTGCCCAGGTCCGGCTGGTTCGCCTGCGCCCATATCTGGACCGGGATGCCCTGCGCACGATTACTCAGGCCCTCGTTGTCTCCCGACTGGACTACTGTAGCTCTCTACTTAGGACTGCCCTTGCATACCACTCGAGGCTTCAGCTGGTGCAGAATGCGGCGCGGGTAGTGTTGGGAGCCCCCCGATACTCCCATATTACACCCCTCCTGCGCGACTTGCATTGGCTTCCGGTTGCCCTCCGGGTGAGATTCAAGGTTTTAGTGTTAACATTCAAAGTCCTACATGGCATGGGTCCAGGATATTTATGAGAACGACTCCTCCCAGTTTCAAGCACCAACCGCCCGGTACGGGCGCATAGACAGGGCCTCCTCAGGGTGCCGTCCGCGACTCAATGTCGCTTGGCGGGGACTCGGGGGAGAGCCTATTCTGTGGCGGCCCCCACTTTATGGAATCTTCTTCCACTGGAGCTCCGGCTTGCTCCTGATCTCCGTACCTTCCACCACGAGTTAAAAACCTGGCTGTTTTTACAATCTGGGCTATGCTGACTCCTTGGGCTTTGTTGATTTTAATTTTGGGGGTTTTAATGTTAATTTGGCTTAATTTGTTTAATATGGTTTTTTAGGTAATTTATTGTTGTATTTCTTTTAATTTGTGAGCCACCCCGAGTCCTTTGGGAGAGGGGGCGGCATATAAATCGAATAAATAAATAAATAAATAAATAAATATAATATTTACATACAAGCCATGCCCAGCCAGTCACATGACCACCAAGCCACAGCCACAAATTAGGCCATGCCCACAGAACAGGTTAGTGGTCCCTGGGATTTAAAAGTATGAGTTTGGTGGTCCCTGAGGTCCAAAAGGTTGACGACCCCTGATCTCATGAACCCAGAAGCTTGGCTTATTCTGTTGCTGTGCCTAGTTTTGGGAATCACAAACTCTCCCAAAAGTAGGTAGGTGCCAACATTTCTGATCATTCAGAAGGTTCCTAAATCTGACTGTTCCCTCAGTCATGGGGTCAGAAATTTAAGTGGGCCTATACATTTTGGTGTGAAGGACATTTTCTGACATATATAGTTATTTTATTAATATGGTGATGTTTTTATATTGTTCAGTACCAAGGTGGTTTATATGAGATGGGCAGCCATATAAATTGAATAAACGAATAGATCAATAAAACCATCTTTGCAGCTTTGATACGGACTCACAATCAAGTGGAGAAAAGCCTACAGGCTTGATTTCTCCATAATTTCTGATGAAAAAAGTTTCACTGGAGAACGTTTGGTCCATGGGCTTCCAGATACTTCCGGAACTGCATCAGAGGCTTCTCACCAACATATTTTCCTTCCTTGTTCCCTTCTTCATGAACTCACAGGACAAGCCTGGAGACAGAGAGAGTCCAGGGAATGCCTCTTCTCTTTATAATTATCAACATCATATTGATTTATTGACTGCCTTCCAATCTCACCTCCAGGGAATTCTCCAAAGTTCACTGTCGAGTTGACATAAACATCAATATTCAAGAGCAATGCAGGAGACATCAGAGTTTGGAAACCCAGGGACATAAAAGCCTTTGGTATCATTGAGTAATTATTATTCTGTGCTTTAAACCTTGAGACTTTTCAGATGAATTTCTTGTGGACTCCAACCTCCAGCTGTGGCAGGACAGCCACAACAGCAGTTGTGATATTTCAAGGGCCTTTTGCCTTCATGAACTGCTCCTCTAGTTCTTTGGGAGCCATCTGACACTGCAAGAAGTAGAAATGATTCTATTATTTCTCCTGATGCTTCTGTTCTCCCAGATACCCTGCAGGATGTTGAATGCCAAGTGCCCCTTAACTTTAGAAAGGGATGAGACAGATCCATTGAATTACTTCAAGCCAGGAGACTACCTCATTACTGGAATCACTCCTGCAACAACCACCATGTTTCGACCATTCACTTTCAAAAAGGCTCCAACGAACAAAGTTTTCTGGTAAGAGAACATTTCCCCCTCTGATTACTGCTGGTTCCAAAACTTTTAGATGTTTCCTGACACACACACACCACACACACCACACACACACAAACACATACACATGTGCACACACACACACACACACACACCAATAAAGAAAAGCCTTCCTTTATGAACAATCTCTCTTAGCCAGATCACTGGAGACAGAGATCTTGGACTGAATGAAAAGCAAGGCACCTCTCCATGTCCACCATGTCATTTCATCCTCTAGCTCCTTAGCTTCCAAAATGCAAGATATTTTGCTGATCCTTCACTTCAGGAAAAAAAAATCTTTATTTATTTATTTATTTTATTTTATTTATTTGATTTGTCGATCGCTTACAAGATAATAGGTATAACTATAAAAATAGTTATGAATACATGAAATGGATACATATAAGAAAAATAAAAAAGAAACAATAGGACAGGGATGGTAGGCACGTTGGTGCGCTTATGCACCAACTTCTGTTTTTTCCCTTTTTTCTCCCTCCAATTCTGGGAAGAGTAGTTGAATAAAGGGGAAATTTAGGGAGCTTGCCCTCCATGAAGGAATCTCACTTGGGTTTGTTCTCTTTTGTGAGTGGGACACGACTAGGACAGGCCAGTTGGCTCAGTGGATATATTTTTTTTCAGATCCTGTGTTTTCCTGCTGTTTCTCCTTCTCCTTGAGGCACAGTATTGCCAAAAGCACAGCATCCAAAAAAGTGCTCCAGAAATGCCCCCAAACCTCTTCATTCCCAAATATCCCTGTTCTTTCTCTTTTTACAATTTCAAAGTAGGTTTCCCTGCAGTTTGAAAGATAGATAGATAGATAGATAGATAGATAGATAGATAGATAGATAGATAGAATTCTTTATTGGCCAAGTGTGATTGAACACAGAAGGAATTTGTCTTGGTGCATATGCTCTCAGTGTACATATAAAGAAAAGTCAAGAATCATAAGGTACAACACTTAATGATAGTCATAGGGTACAATAAGCAATCAAATCATACTAGGAAACAGTCCATATAAATTGCAAGCGACAAAGTTACAGTCATACAGTCACAAGTGGGAGGGGATGGGTGATAAGGAGTGATGAGAAGATTAACAGAAATAGTAGTGCAGACTTTGTAAATAGTTGGACAGTGTTTAGGGAGTTATTTGTTTAGCAGAGTGATGGCATTTGGGAAAAAACTATCCTTGTGTCTAGTTGTTCTGGTGTGCAGTGCTCTGTAGATAATAGACTCAATAATTCCTCTGTAGAACTGTATCAGCAGCTCCTTGGGCAGTTTGAGCTTTCTGAGTTGGCTCAGAAAGAACATTCTTTGTTGTGCTTTTTGATGACATTTTTGATGTTAGGTGCCCATTTTAGGTCATGTGATATAATAGAACCTAGAACCTAGAAATTTTCGATGTTTGTGTGACACTGAATCCAATTTTCCCCAATCAGAAGGTCAACCTTGAGACCATTCCTTCATCCCAATCTCTTATCTATAATAGATGTAGATAGTTTAATAATGTGAAAAAATAAAATAAATAAATAAAAATATACCAGGGCAATTCATTCTACGAAAGCAGCCATATCTACAGGGAAATTCTGCATTCTGTGAGATTCTTAGTTGTCTTGAGAGCCTCTATACCATTGTCGGAGCATATATAGTACAAATGTGTCTGTCTGGGGTCTTGCAAGTTGAGAAAAATAGAAAAGATAAATATCCAAGAACATAAACATCTCCAAAACAGTGATATAAAAAAATGGCATAAAACATCTAGCTTAAGGCTGGGGAGTATAAAGGAGAGGTAAGATTCTTTAGACATCCAGGGAATAGAATATATTTTTCAAATCAATTCCCCTAGCCCACCAACTCTTAAGCTTCTCTACAGTTAGATCAGTTTTCATCATCTAGAAATTTTGGTTTTTCTAGAGAAAACCAAGACTGAAAGAAAACACAGGGATCTTGTTCTTATACTGTACATCAGTGGTTCTTAACCTTTTGAAAGAATCACCCCCTTGAGCCATTGAGAAAGTTGTCATCGCCCCCCTCCCCCAACATAACCGCCCCCCTGCCGCCTCTTAGCATCCCCAAGGGGCTGGCAGAGGGGTGCTAAGAGGCAGCAGGGGGGCATTCAAGGCACTGGCCCTGCAGGTTCACCCACTGACTGTAGTAACGCTCCAGAGCTGGCACCTCCAATGTGGAAGCAGTGGCGCGTTATGTGCCACGGTGGCTGCATTTGACGTGCCACCCCATGCCACCTCTTAGCATCCCCAAGGCCAAGGGGGCCAGCAGAGGGGTGCTAAGAGGCAGCAGAGGGGTGTTTGAGCCACCGGCTGGCCCTGCAGTTTCACCCATTTTGGCGCCAGCACCGGCGCAGTGCTACAGTCAATGGGTGAGCCTGCAGGGCCGGCCTGCATCCCCAAGGGGGCCAGCAGAGAGGCGCTAAAATGCGGCAGGGGGTGGCGCGTTGAACGTGGCTGTGGCAGCACGTAACGTGCCACTGCTTCCGCATTGGAGGCGCCGGTTCTGGAGCAGTGCTAGTCAATGGGTGAACCTGCAGGGCCAGCCAGCACCTCAAACGCCCCCGTTGACTCTTAGCGCCCCTCTTCTGGCCCCCTTGGGGATGCTAAGAGGCAACATGCTGCCACATTCGAGGTGCCAGCCCTGCAGGCTCACCCCATTGACTGTTGTACCGCACCTGAATGCGGCAGCATGTTGGGAAAAGCCGCCGCCACCGCTTTCCCAAAGTGCTGCCGCTCTCGCATTCTTTCTGTCTGTCCATCCGTCCATCCATCCATCCATCCATCCATCCATCCATCCATCCATCCAAAAGGCCTGTCTGTTTGCCTGCCTGCCTTCCTGCCTATCTATCTACCTACCTGTCTGTCTTTTTGTCTACCTACCTACCTATCTACCAATCTAGATCTCTCTCTCTCTCTCTCTCCCCCAATATATCTCACTCCATTGCCCCCATATCGCCCCCTTCCATTCCTTCACCCCCATGTCGCCCCTTTTTGTTCCATCGCCCCCCTGAAAAACAAAATCACCCCTTGGGGGGCGATATTGCCCAGGTAAAGAACCACTGCTGTACATGATAACTGTTTCAAGACTTCCATATGCACAAAGGGGGAAGGTCGGATATATGAACTCCCACAAGGAAGAAATGGATTGTGAAGTTAAGGAAATTGGCTAAAGTATCAAAATTGACTGCTTTGATTAAAGACATTAATTTTACTGCTTCTGCTGCTATATGGGAACAGTTTAGGGGTTTTTGCTCAATATAAGGAAAAAGAAATGTTTGATTTTGGGATTTGATGATAGAAATGTTGTGTACTGTTGAAGTTTATCAGATATATATTTTTACTTTAGGCTTTTATAGTTGTTTAAATTTAGAGGATTTTATTACAGATTTTTGATCATAATTTAGTAGTGTGTATATTCTGCATTATGGCTTATATTTATATTAAGAGATTATTATATATTCTTCTGTTACTGTTTGATTATTTCATATTTATATTTTTCAGTGGTGGGATTCAAATTTTTTTACTACTGGTTCTGTGGGCGTGGCTTATTTGGTGGGCATGGCTTGGTGGTCATGTGACTGGGTGGGCATGGCCAACTCAATGTCACTCACATCAAGAGATGCCTCACCTGACCCCTCCCCTCCCAGGCATTCCTTGTCACCCAGCCTCAACTTTCTATAGTTCTGTAAAAATGTTGTTCACCTTTTTTGACTTTATTATCTGCATACTATAGATGTACAGGTGAAACTCAAAAAATTAGAATATCGTGCAAAAGTTCATTTATTTCAGTAATGCAACTTAAAAAGTGAAACTAATATATGAGATAGACTCCTTACATGCAAAGCAGGATAGTTCAAGCTGTGATTTGTCATAATTGTGATGATTATGGCTTACAACTCATGAAAACCCCAAATCCACAATCTTAGAAAATTAGAATATTGTGAAAAGGTGCAATATTCTAGGCTCAAAGTGTCCCACTCTAATCAGGTAATTAAGCCATAACACCTGCAAAGGGTTCCTGAGCCTTTAAATGGTCTCTCAGTCTGGTTCAGGTCATGGGAAAGACTGCTGACCTGACAGTTGTGCTGAAAACCATCATTGACACCCCCCATAAAGAGGGAAAGCCTCAAAAGGTAATTGCAAAAGAAGTTGGATGTTCCCAAAGTGCTGTATCAAAGCACATTAATAGAAAGTTATGTGGAAGGGAAAAGTGTGAAAGAAAAAGGTGCACAAGCAGCAGGGATGACCGCAGCCTGGAGAGGATTGTCAGGAAAAGGCCATTCAAAAGTGTTGGGGACTTTCACAAGGAGTGGACTGAGGCTGGAGTCAGTGCATCAAGAGCTACCACACACAAACTGATCCTGGACATGGGCTTCAAATGTCAAGCTGCTCCTGAACAACAAACAACATCAGAAGCGTCTTACCTGGGCTAAAGAAAAACAGTCCTGGTCTGTTGCTCAGTGGTCCAAAGTCCTCTTTGCATCTCATTTGGAAACCAAGGACCCAGAGTCTGGAGGAAGAATGGAGAGGCACACACTGCAAGATGCTTGAAGTCTAGTGTGAAGTTTCCACAGTCTGGGTTGATTTGGGAAGCCATGTCATCTGCTGGTGTTGGTCATGTGCTTCATTAAGTCCAGGGTCAACGCAGCCATCTACCAGGAGATTTTGGAGCACTTCATGCTTCCTTCCACAGATGAGCTTTATGGGGATGCTGACTTCATATTCCAGCAGGACTTGGCACTTGCCCACACTGCCAAAAGCACCAAGATCTGGTTCAATGACTATGGGATTACTGTGCTTGATTGGCCAGCAAACTTGCCTGACCTGAACCCCATAGAGAATCTATGGAGCATTGCCAAGAGAAAGATGAGAGACATGAGACCAAACAATGCAAAGAGCTGAAGGCCGCTATTGAAGCATCCTGGTCTTCCATAACACCTCAACAGTGCCACAGGCTGATAGCTTCCACGTCACGCTGCATTGAGGCAGTAATTGCTGCAAAAGGGGCTCAAACCAAATACTGAGTACATATGCATGCTTATACTTTTCAGAGGTCCAATATTGTTCTATGTACACTCCTTGTTTTATTGATTTCATGTAATATTCTAATTTTCTGACATTGTGGATTTGGGGTTTTCCTGAGCTGTAAGCCATAATCATCACAATTATGACAAATCACGGCTTGAACTATCTTGCTTTGCATGTAATGAGTCTATCTCATATATTAGTTTCACCATTTAAGTTGCATTACTGAAATAAATGAACTTTTGCATGATATTCTAATTTTTTGAGTTTCACCTGTATTTTCATGGACCACTGAAAGGAGGAAATGGCTCACATGCTTTACCCAAGAGTGTGATAGGCAACAGGCTTTTAAGGGGCTGCCACAAAGAAAGGGGGACAATGTATTTTCCAAAGAAGCAGAATGCAAACAAGAAGCAATGGATGGAAACTGAACAGAGAGAAGCAACCTAAAACTAAGGAGAAACTTCCTGACAGTGAGAACAATTAACCAGTGGAACTGCTTGTCTCCAGAAGTTATTGGTGCTCAATCACTGGAAGTTTTTAAGAAAAGACTGGACAGCCATTTCTCTGAAATGGTATAGGGTTCACCCCAAGGTCCCTTCTAAGTGTTATTCTGTTATTCTGACACCTTTCCCAGGATCTCTACTCAGAGTTTGGCATCCTCAGTTTTCTTGCCTGAGCTGGGGGTTGAACTAGAAGACCTCCAAAGTCCCTTTCAATTCTTTTTTTTAATAAAAAGTTTTTTATTTTTGATACAAACATACAAACAGGACATACAAAACATAAAAACCATCTTCCATATATACATACAGTGTGTCAGTTGGTTACAAATCCTTTGTGTCATCCTTTCATAATCATCACTCACAATTTATCAGAAAGAAAATTTCTCATATTATCAATAAGACATTATGTATTTATCAATTATTACTTGTATACAATTAAACTATTTATTTCATCATATATACGAGATATATTTTTAATCTAAAATTTGTTATACTTTCATCCAATGGTTATATATATCAACATTATATTTTATATCAACCTATTATATTTCTATTACAAAATTATATAGTCTATTGCATTACCAAGTCTTTTTATCCAACCATTGATAAAACAAATCCCATATCTTGTAAAATTGTTTATCTTCTTGTTCTCTAATTTCAAATGTCAATTTACTCATTTCAGCACAGTCCATAATTTTCCTAATCACTTCCTCCTGCATAGGTATTTTATCATTCTTCCAATTTTTGGCAAATACAATTCTAGCTGCTGTTAAAACATTTACAATTGAATATTTCAATTCTTTATTGTAGATATCTGGTATAATTCCCAATAAAAATATTTCTGGTTTCAAGTCTATGTGTTGTTGTATCATTTTTTCCAACCATATGTGGATTTTAGTCCAATATCTTTTTACATCCGAACAAGTCCACCACATATGGTAATATGATCCAGGTATCTGATGACATTTCCAACATTTATCCGATTTATTCTTGAACATTCTTGCAATTCTCGTCTGGGGTAAGTGCCACCTGTAACACATCTTATACAAATTTTCTTTATAAGCAGTTGACATTGTCATTTTATAATTCTGAGACCATAATTTTTCCCATTTCTCTAGATCAATCCCATATCCAAAATTTTCCCCCCAAGCAATCATTGTTTCTTTAACTTGTTCCTCTTCCATTTTAAATTCTAAAAAATATCCATAAAGTTTTTTAATCACCTTTTCATCAGTACCCATCAATATTTTATCTAACCCAGTCAGCTTGTTATAAATACCTTCTAATTTAGTATCTTTATCAAATCTAGATTGTACTTGCAAATATGAAAACCAATTCATTTTTATACCTTGTTCTTCCAACGCTTGCATAGATTTAAGTTCACCCCTTTCATTTAATATTTCACCATATCTAACTGTTTGTTCCTTTTTATATATTACTGGATATGAAAAGGCTTCAATAGTAGATATCCATTTTGGAATTTTCAAGTAATGTTGTTTTTTAATCTTCTCCCAGTTTAAAAACAAAGCTTCTCGAATATAATGTCTTCTAAAATACCCTTGTGTTTTAGTTCCCTTATACCAAAGGAATGCATGCCACCCCAATAGCAAGTCATGTCCTTCTAGCGTCAATAATCTAGCATTCCTTAGTGTTATCCAATCTTTTACCCACATCAAATTTGCTGCCTGGTAGTATAGTTCCCAATTGGGCAAAGCAAACCCTCCTCTTAATCTTGCATCCTGCAATAACTTAAGTTTTATTCTTGCTTTTTTGCCTTGCCATATGTATTTCAACATCATTCTGTTTAAGTCTTTGAAAAACTCTTTCCCTAGTCTGATTGGAATTGTCTGGAATAAGTATAGAATTCTAGGCAATTGTTGATATTCTCCCAATCAATGATAGTTGTAAGTTTTTCCATTTTTCCAAGTCTGTCGCTATCTGCTGTTTAAGTTAAATGTAATTATCCTCCTTCAATGTACTACATCTTGCTGTAATATATATCCTTAAATACTTAACCCTACTTGTGACCTGTATTTCTAAAGCTTCTTCCAATTCTTTCTTCCGTCTCGCTAACATATTCTTTGTTAATATCTTTGTTTTGTCTTTATTAATTTTCAACCCTGCTACTTCTCCATACTCTTCTATTCTTTCAATTAGCTTAAGCGCTGATTCCAGTGGGTCCTCTAATATAAATACCAGGTCATCTGCAAAGGCTTGTAACTTATATTCTTCTTTTTTAATTTTCATTCGCTTTTATTTGTTTATCTTCTCTAATGCACCTGTTTAACACTTCTAAGGTTAACACAAACAGCAGGGGCGACAGTGGGCAGCCTTGTCTAGTCCCTTTTCTTATATTTATAGGCTCTGTCCATTCTCCATTTATCAAAACCCTTGTGGTTTGTTCAGAATATATAGTCTCAATAGCACGTATAAAATTTTTGCCAAAGCCCATTTGTGTCAATTGTAGTAACATAAAGCACCAACTCACGTTATCAAAAGCTTTTTGAGAATCCAGAAACATCAAGGCCATTTGCTTTTCAGGATGTGCCTCATAGTACTCCAGAGTGTCCAGAATTATTCTCATATTATGTTTAATTTGTCTTTTTGGCAGAAACCCATTTTGATCAACATGCATAAAGTTGTTTAAGTATCTTTTCAGTCTTTCTGCCAAAATTGAAGCAAAGATTTTATAGTCTGAATTTAATAGGGAAATAGGCCTATAATTTTTAACTTGTTGTAAGTCTGTGTCTTCCTTCGGTATAAGTGTGATATAAGCTTCTGACCAAGTCTTTGGTATTCTCTTCTCTTGCATGACTTCATTCATAACTTCTAATAATTGGAAGTTTAACAGCTCCTGAAAAGTCTTATAAAATTCCACTGGTAAACCATCCGGGCCTGGTGCTTTCCTTGTATTTTGTTTCTTTAAGGCTTCTGTTAACTCCATCATTGTTATATTCTCTTCTAACATTATTTCAATATCTTTGGGTATCTGTGGTAACTTTGCCTTTGTATATATTGTTTAATTTTTCTTCTTGAATACTCTCTTGATAGTACAATTTTCCATAATAGTCTTGTATAATTTTTTTTCCCTTCATTTCCGGAACAAGGATGTCCTTCTTCATCTATTAAATGGCTAATTTTCCTTGATTCTTTCTTCTTTCTAATTTATAGGCTAACCATCTTCCTGGTTTGTTTAGGCCCCTCAAAGTAATTTGTTTAGCATTTTAATCTTTTGGGCTAGCTCTTCTTTTCCCATTAATTCCATTTATGTTTGGTTATATCCATTTTGATTTTAACATCTTTTTGTGGAAATTTCTGTAGTTCTTTTTCCAGTTTTTTTATTCTTCTTTTCTAATGTTTAAAGTCTTTTGTTTGATATTTTTTTCCTTGTAATCAATTATCAAGCCTCTTGTATAGGCCTTCATCTGTCCCAGAGATTCTGTAACGATGTATCTCTTTCTTATTTTCTTTAAAAAAGAATACCAGTCTCTCTCCATTTTCTGTTTGAAATCTTCTTCCTTTAATATCTTATTGTTTAATGTCCATCTAGATCTCATCTTTTGTCCTTTCCAAATAATAATCATTGATTATGATCGCCCAAGTACTTGCTTCATTTCA